>CM056051.1:388737121-389047121 GCA_029574335.1 Rana kukunoris
TCTTGGACACGTTTGCCTCGGTCACTGGACTGAGGGTGAATTGGTCCAAGTCCCTTCTCTTCCCTATAGATCAGGCGGCTAGGTCCACCACCCCTCCCGACAGTCCCCTTAGCTGGGTCACCACCTTTAAGTATCTGGGGTAACCGTCTCTGCCTCGGCGACCGAATACATTTCGCAAAATTTGTCCCCGGTGCTGCTAGAGGCCCAATCCAGGCTTAAAGCATGGAGCAACCTCCCCCTGTCTGTTTGGGGAAGGGTGAACTTAATTAAGATGAAGATTGTCCCTAAACGTATTTACCTTTTCCGCCACTCCCCGCAGTGGGTGCCCAAGTCCTTTTTCAAAAAGCTGAATCAAATTTTTTCCTCCTTTATTTGGGGTCCCTCCCCACCCAGATACAAGCTGACAACCTTGATGAGACCGTGGACGCAGGGTGGTATGGCTTTCCCTGACTGCTACAAATACTACCTTGCCACGCAGTTAGTGACTGCGGCCTGGTGGCTGCGGCCAGATGGGATGAACACCTCCACTGCACTGGAGGCCTCGGTGGTCGGTTCCCTGGAGGCCATCCAGCTCCTGCTCTATCGGGGCCCTCGCGCCCCGTATCCCTTGACCCCCTCCATGCGCACCACCCTGCGGGCGTGGCGGACTGGTCTGGCCATTGAAAAATGTAAACCCACCGAAATATCCCCGAATGCCCCTATCTGGATCAACCCTACCTTATCACACTTTTATAAGCTCTCAGACCCCATTGCTCGGTCGAAGTATGGCATTAAGCTTGTTTTGCACATAGTCTCCCAAAACGCTCTGATACCATTCTCGGACCTCTCCTCTATGTTCAACTTACCCCAGCACTACGCTTTTAGATACCACCAGCTGTCACATGCCTTCGCGGCTCAGTTCCCCTTGTCGTCCTGCATTGTGGCCCAGTCGGAGTTGGAGAGAACACTGAGGTTTAATTGTGACGTAAAACCCACATCACACTTGTACTCGTACCCGATCTTTGTGTCTCTCCCCACTCTGGATGGGCTGCGGTCCAGATGGCAGGGGGATATCCCCACGCTAGATACGGACGATTGGGACGAGGTCTGGGATCTCCCCTTCTGCTCACTTGTCTCTATTCGAGACAGGATGGTGCAATACAAGATAGTTCAAAGAGCTTACTTCACTCCATACAGGCTCCACAAGATGAACCCGGCACATTCTCCGGAGTGTTGGAGATGCAGGGCATCACCAGGTGACTTCTCCCACATTTTCTGGCAGTGCCCCGAGGTTCAGCGGTACTGGGTAATGGTGCTAGAAGTGATCAATGCAGTCGCAGCGACCCAGTTGCCAGTAGCGATGGAGGTGTGCCTCCTGGGAATAATTGAGAACATCGTCCCAACCTCCACGGGGCGCACGTTGGTCAGTCTGTTGCTTTTTTATGCACGCAAGAATATTGCCATGCATTGGAAAAAACCTACACCCCCCTTCTCTGGTGCAGTGGAGGCGACTGGTGAACGCCAGCCTGCCCCTGTACAGGGACACATACATCAACCGTGGCTGTCCACTGAAATATGACAAGGTTTGGCGTGCATGGCTGGCGGAGTCTAGTACTGCTGGCTAAATACATATGGCTTGAGTTAGCAACCACTGCCATGGTCCTGGTGAGCGGTCCTATAGAGCTGCCCTAGAGGCACCTTGTGGCTGATACAGTGAGGAGAGTTGATACACCCCCACCCTGCCGCATCCTGGTCTATGCACATTGCTACAGATGTTTATTAAATCAGATGTATTGATGTATGTTGTACGCACTTGAGTACTGTATGTCATTTGTTGTTGTTTTGTTTCTTTCTCTTGTATGTTGTGAAATACCCTAATAAAAAAAACGTAAAAAAAAAAAAAAAAAGGATCTGCTGATCTATAGGAAAAGCTGCAAAAAAACATGTGTACACAATAAGTACAAACAGACACATAGGGGATTAAATGCAGGGTAGTAGTGAAACTTTCCTCTAAGCCCCACCTCCACACATACCTACTGGCTAATCTTTATGAGGGACAGCCTCATTGGCCAATAGAAATTTGGAGGAGGGAGGAAGTTTTAGGGCCAGATGCAGATACAAAATGTATCTTTCCGGCGGCGTAGCGTTTCCTCTTTACGCTACGCCGCCGCAAATATTATGGGCAAGTGCCTTATTCAGAAAGCACTTGCTCCATAATAGGCGGCGGCGTAGCGTAAAGTGCACGGCGGAAGGTCGCGCAATTCAAATTGCTGAAGTGGGGGCGTGATTCATGTAAATTAATCATGACTCCACGTAATTGACGTTTTTTTGGACGGCGCATTCGCCGTCCGTGGACGTTCCCAGTGCGCATGCACAAAATCACTTTTTGTCAATGTAAACGACGTGAACGTAACTAACGTCGAGCCCCATTCCCGAACCATTTACACAAACGATGTAACCGACGTACAATTCAACGCTGTCCCGACGTCCATACTTATAGCAGGGGTAACCTTACGCCGGACTAACGCTTACGCAAACAACGTAAACTACGACAATACGCTGGCGTAAATTATATTTGAATCCGGCCCTTAATGCTTTGCCTGCAAAGACTGTCATTCAGTTGTGACAGGAAGGTCTTGAAGACCTCTGCAAGCACCTACAGGTTATATCTGCAGTTTTTTTTCCCCAGAGCTCCTTTAACCACTTCAGCCCCGGAAGATTTGGCTGCTCAATGACTAGGCAATTTTTTGCGATATAGCACAGCATCGCGTTAACTGAAAATTGCGCAGTCATGTGATGCTATACCCAAAAAAAATTGACGTCCTTTTTTCCCCACTAATTGAGCTTTCTTTTGGTGGTATTTGGTCATCTCTGATTTTCTTTTTTTTTTTACGACAATTTAGAAAAAAACACAATATTTTGTACTTTTTGCTATAATAAATATCACCATTTTTTTTTAAAAAGTGCATTTTTCCTTAGTTTAGTTTTGAATACACAATAAACGTATAATTATTGGTTTGCACAAACGTTATAGCGTTTACAAAATAGGGGATATATTTTTGGCATTTTTATTATTATTATTATTTTATTAGTAATGGGGGTGATCTGCGACAGGACTGTGATATTGCGGTGGACACATCGGACACTTTTGAAACATGTTTGGGACTATTGACAATCATACAGCTATTAGTGTTATAAAAATGCACTGATTACTGTATAAATGTCACTGGCAGGGTAGGGGTTAACACTAGGGGGTTAATTGTGTTCCCTCACAGTGTTCTAACTGTAGGGGGGATGGGATTGACTAGGGGAGGAGAGAGATTGGTGTTCATACATTGTATGAACACACGATCTGTCTCCTCTCACCTGAAAGAACCAGGATCTGTTAGTTTATACACGTATAATTGCGGGTGCCCGGGGGTCCTCGTTCCCTGCCAGGCACTCATATCAGCTGCAGCGGTGAGCCTTGGGTATGAGCTTGTGCCTCCGGTGGTGCACATGCTCCCTAGTGGCCAAAAGGCAAATCAACGCAAGGTAATGTCGCTTCACCTAGCCATGCCATTCTGCCACAGTAAAACTGCAGCAGCTGGTCGGCATGATGGTGGTATGTGTAACGAAATGTCCCACATTCCGCTTGAGTGCGTCCGTCATATACCGCTTCCTATTAGTCTGGATATAGATATCAGATATTCCAGCTGCTCTCAAGCACACAACGAGACGATATTTGTTTGTCTGCTGAACATGGAGTGTTTAATAGAACCAATAATACAACCTTATATACAGTTTAAAGAGGTGGTAACCAGAACATAAATTAACATGAGCTAATTAACTAATCATTTACCCAGACTAGGCGACTCTTAGATATGACCTTTCAGAGTAGACGTCACGTCTCCTGCTATACAATACACATTACCATGAGTGTAAACACAGGACATCTTCACACAATAGCAGGGTCAATTAGCACAGAGAACAGACATATGGCTGGAGGTGAGGACATTAGCATCTAACAGTATGTGTCCCAACAGTATGAATGAGTCACTCTTACAATTAACCTGTTGAGTTCAGAATCAAGAAACAGTAAATAGTTCTTTACAGATATCCTGGAATATATTGTGGATAATAATTACATAATAATCCCATCTCAGGTAGTCTAAGATATTATTTCTCAGTCATCCTGTGCCCCTAGTGGACATAGGATGATTTTAGACATAAGAGGGTCCGGGGATGTCCCAAATGAGTCTGTCACAATATGATGTCAGATTTTTGTGTTCAGTACATTGTTTCGCATGGAAATTTGGCGTTTTATATTGTAGGCCTGTAATTCTTAGGAATAACTCACTTAAATCTGTCAAAATAAGAGTCTAGTAGACATCCTGGGTGTAATAAAGTTTGAAACACAAAATCATAAATTATAATATAATTAATAACTATAAATAATAATAATAATAATAATATTAATAATATAATAATTAATAAAATGTATTCAATAATGTAATGAAATCAAAAACACTGACATTTGCTCAGTTGCAGAATTGTCGCTGTCGTTACTTTCAGTGTTTGATGGCGAATTTCACTATTTCTCAATTCTGGTGATTCTAATTTACTATCACTTGTTTTCTAGTTGTCTAAAGCTGCTTTTGACGTAAAGGGACACTTTTTGGTTGCATTTTCAAGTTTCCAGGCAGAAAGAACAGTATATATAATATAAAAATGCATGCAGAGCACTGGACAAATCATTAGGGACAAAAAGGATGTGAAATGATCTGATACAGTAATGTAATCTGTTTGTGTTTTGTTTGTGTTTTGTTTTTTGCACTTTTTACATTTGGGGACAGGCTCCGTCCCCGTGCATTGCAACGCTCACATCTTTTTTTGGAAACATGAATCATTACTCCCTGCCTCTGTATCTCCTTACAACAATACAGGAAATTAAGGATTTTTTTTCATCAGCGGAGGCACAGACAGCAAAAAAAAAAAAAACATTAACCACTTAAGGACCGGACAAATATGCTGCCAAATGACCCAAGGGGTTTTTGTGATTCGGCACTGCATCGCTTTAACAGACAATTGCGCGGTCGTGAGACATGGCTCCCAAACAAAATTTGCATCCTTTTCTTCCCACAAATAGAGCTTTCTTTTGGTGGAATCAATATTTTTTACTTTTTGTTATAAGAAAAATCAATAAACTAAATTTTAGTCAAACATTTAGGCCAACATTTATTTAGCCACATGTCTTTAGTAAAAAAAAATCGCAATACATTTTTTTTAGCTACCTAGCGGGAACAGCGACACTAATACAGCGATCAGAAAAACGATCGCTTAGTGATGTTGGCAATAGGGAGGGAAAGGGTTAACTAGGGTGGTGATCAAGGGGTTAAAACTTTATTAGGGGGGGTAGGGGGGCTACCCAGGACCTAACACTAACTGACTGTCACACTGCCTGTCACACTGACACTAAATACAGTAATCATACATGTATGATTACTGCATTCAGTTAAACTGTGACAGGGGGAGGGGGGGCGATCGGGCGGGTTAAATGTGCCTATATGTAGTGTTAGTGCAGTGTAGTGTTAGTGCAGACTTACTTGTGTTGTGATCTCTCAGCGGTGGTTGAAAAAAACGCAGAGGGAGAGATCACATCACTTCCTCCTTCCTGTGTTTACACAGGAGGAGGAAGTGACACACAGGTGGGCACGCGCATTGGCTGAGAGCGATGCGGAGGGGTCGGACAAAAACGAATAGCCCCCCCCTCATCCCGGATCGCTCGTACAGCCGCGCGGACCGCCGCATGTACCGGGGGGGGTCCCGATCGGACCACCGACCCACCTCAAGGCAACAACGTATATATACGTTGATGTGCCTGTCGGTGCCATTGTGCCAACGTAAATGTGCATGCGGTGGTCCTTAAGTGGTTAAGGGAAAGTAAAAAGAAAATACATTTTTTTGTTACATACCTTTAAGTTGATCTCTCAGGCCACGTACACACGACCGGTCCATCCGATGAGAATGGTCCGACGGACCGTTTTCATCGGTTCACCGCTGAAGCGGCCTGATGGTCTGATGTGCGTACACACCATCAGTTCAAAAACCGATCGAGTCCAACGCGGTGACATAAGACACAAGGACGTGCAGTGAAAAATTAAGTTCAATGCTTCCAAGCATGCGTCGACTTGATTCTGAGCATGCGTGGGTTTTGAACCAATGCTTTTGCGTACTAACCATTGGTTTTGACCGATCGGTAGGCGTCCATCGGTCCGATTTTAAAGCAAGTTCTACATTTTTGGACTGAAGGATAACAGACTGATGGGGCGTACACACGGTCGGTTTGGACCGATGAAACTGAACTTCAGTCTGTTTTCATCGGTTTGGACTGATCGTGTGTACGCGGCCTTAGAGAGACAAATTTTTTTTATGGAAGCTGTAGATTACAAAAAAGGAAAGTACATGAGATTTTAGTTATTGACAGGGAGGATGGGGGGGGGGGGGGAAATCAGTGGAACAATTGGAGAACATCTGCTGCAAGGTACTAAACACTATTCTCCTAAACGTCTCCCTTTCCAGTTCAAATAACCAGCATAGTCAATGAATCCTTTTGAAGGATTTTCCTAAAGTCAGGAGCTTTGAAAAACTGTCCTTTTAGTTAGATGTTTTAAAGACACAGATTACTTGCATAACATTTTACAGATCTGAAGAAATGATCAAAGCAAGATCAGTCCCAAGAATTATACAACTCCTGTAAACATTGTTTTTTTTATGCTTTATTTATGAACTATAAAGGAATGAGGACAATCATAATATATATGAAAACATGCTTAATGTTACTATAACAATACAATCATTTGGCATAAAAGATTGAACGGTTAAAGGGTATCTCTGGGTAAAATAAAATCAGCTTTATATGCAAATGTTCCTTGTGATATTCCTTTAAAGTCCCTGCAAGTACAGAAAAATACTTGCTGTGGAGTTGTGTCAGCTCTACCAAGCTGTTTTTTGCCAAGTTATTGTTTTTTCCCCACTGTCCTCAAGATCATTGTCGGGATTCACATTCACTTCAATAAGTCAAGAGAACTCACTATGATAACCAAAACACTGACAATGAGTGCTCCAGAACATCCAAAGCAACGAGATCACATAAGGTGGGGCTGGTCACCATGGACTCAAACCCAAGTTAAACCTTGTTACAGTATCATTTATATAAAAAATAATAATGTAGCACTAACCCCCGAAGGAGCTGCTGGTTTGTTTTAGGTGACATGTTACCTTGTGGCTCCTCCACCGTCTAAGGGTGTATGATGAAAAAAGTACTAATGGAATGTCCACGACAGGTGTCTTTTTCTGTACTCTTTATTACCCAGCCGGGTAAAAACAATAAAACTTGTGGTGATAGAAGAGTTGAAGTAAAAGTAGAAATAGCAGATTCAGGCGTTCAGTCCTGCTTCCAACAACACTTATGCCGCGTACACACAATCACTTTTTGTGATGAAAAGAAAAACGAGATTTTAAAAAACGTAATTTAAAATGATCGTGTGTGGGCAAAACGTTGTTTTATGTCTTCTGAAAAGCGACAAAAAAAAAATTTGAACATGCTTGAATTTTTTGTGTCGTTTTTCAAAATGACGTTTTTTGTGTCATAAAAAGTGATCGTGTGTGGGCAAAACGACGTTTAAAACGATGTTTAGAAGCAAGTTATGAGGCGGAGCTTCAATGGAACAAAGTGCCGTCGAACGTGGTGTACGTAACCGCGCTTTGCTAGAGCTTTTTGGAAAAACGATGGTGTGTATGCAATGTTGTTTTTTAAAATGAAGTTTGAAAAACGTTGTTTTGTTTCGTGAGATAAAATTACGTTTTTTTTTTCATCACAAAAAGTGATCGTGTGTACGCAGCATCAGTCTTTTTCGCCACTCCAGCCGGAGTGGGTATAGGGTACCTGGACAGGCTTCTCTCACTCACCTGGCAGCCAGAGTATCACTCGGAACTTAGGGGAAACGTCTCTGCCACAAACCCTCCTGGAATGAATTTAGGGAAAAGTCTCTGCCAAGACCCTCCTTAGAATTGTAAAGGTGGAGATGATCCTCCTTGATAGATTTTGAGCCTGGATCTCCTTCAGGTAGTTTGCAGGTTACCGACTGATAGGTGACCATCCTTTCAGTGTCCGGTTACCTTGATCCCCAGTGGTTTGTTGAGACTCTTTTGGATCGCCAGCCTCTCTTGGCTCTCCTCAGATGGACTCCCCACCAAACAGCTTCCTTGCTTAGGATCTTTTCTATATTGGGGACCCAGTCGATTACTGGGGCCCAGCCACAGCTCAAATGTTCCGGATCAACGAACCAGGAACACTGCGTGCCATGCTCAACCCTGGCCTGGAGGGCCATTTCGCCGGGGAGCCTTGATGCGGTCACCCTAAAGGTGGGTGCCGCACTCAAAGAAGAAGCTCCCAGAACAATGGCGTCTGTCTCATAAATACCCTCCCCCAGCATGCACAGCGAGGAGAAACCCTCCTGGGGAAAAACACCCAAACCTCGACTACACTGCTGACACCCATCGTCCTGGGGTGGGAACAGCACCACAGGAACAATGAAATGAGCCCACAGCACAGCCAAGCTGAGACAGAGACCCAATTTGAACAGATTAACTGGATCAGAGCTAATTCACTCTCTGATCCCCCTCTAAATTTACAAAGCACCAGTACTTGGAAGTAACCAGGCGCTACTAATAATAATAATAAATATATATATATAGATATGTAGCGCCATGCTCCCATTGAGTAGGCACTATGTGTTAAATTCCATTTGCCTGAGCTGTAGTTTAGCTCAGAAGGATTATGCTAAATTAATGGTTCTGTTTCAGTTCAGCTGGGTTGCACAATTTTTCCCTTGATGGTGGGTGTCGCTGTTACCACGGGTCAAGGTTGGAAGGGCAGCAGGCTGGATGCATTGGGTATCTCTTTCCCAGAAGCAGCTCAGGGGGTACTTAAGGGACAGATGCTGTTTTGGCAGGGTCTTCTGATCCTGACCTGATGGCCCCCTGGCCTTAGGGATGTGTGAGCTGTTTCGTAGCTTCGGGGATGGCTGGTCCGAGGCCTCGCAACTGAGAGTAGGTCCAGGAGTTGCTGGGGCCTACTAATCCAGGGATGGTCCTTCGCTACCTTACCTACGGGAGGAAGCTGAACCAGTGGTATTCAATTGAAGGACGTATCCTGGCAAATATACCTCATGGTGCTGCAGGCCTGGCTGAAAGATTCTTGGCACTGTGAGTTGTGTACTTTATTGGAACTATACAAAGTGTGCGACTGGTTACACGATCTTGTGGCAGAAGATCGTGGGACAGCCTGACAACACTTATAAAGTCTGTGGCAGAAACTTTGACGAGCTTCGCACCAGCTGCTGGGCCGGTGAGAGAAGGCCTATCTAGTGGTTGCTGAAATCCAATATGGAACTGAAATAATCGTCTTGATCTAAGTTGGACCCATGATCCGTAAAGCAAAGGTACCTGAGTCTTTCCCCATCCCTATACCTCTCTGTTGGAGAACTTTGTTGTAAAAAACCTTGAAAGAGCCTTTGGCCCAGATTCAGAGAGAATTAGATTCTCGTAGCGTATCAGAAATACACTACGCCGCCGTTTTTTACCTGGCTCTACGTGGAATCCAGGTAGATTTTGTCCAGTAAACGATGGCGGCGTAGTGTATTTCTCCCGTCGCAATCCATCTGCGCGAGTAGGGGGCGTGAAGCATTTAAAATAGGCGCGTTCCCGCGGCGATCGAACTGCGCATGCTCCGTTCGCAAATTTCCCGCCGTGCATTGCGCAAAATCACGTTGTTACGTCGTAGTAGCGTCGTTTACGTACATTCCTATTCCCGAACGAGTTACGTTAAAAAAAATTTATAATTTCAAATCGACGCGGGAACGACGGCCATACTTTACATGGGTTACGCACTGTTAGACCAGCAAAAAGCTCCTCTAACATTACGTAGCCAAAAAATGACGTAGGCGATTGCGAGGGACACTCGTACCTTCGTGGATCGCCGTAAAAACTAATTTGCATATCCCGACGCATGAAAACGACGCAAACTCCTCCCAGCGGCCGCAAAAATATCGCAGCGTAGATCCGAAGGCTTACGAAGACGTAAGCCTCTCGGATCGAAGCCCGAAGCCGCCGTATCATGGTTTGAGGATTCAAACTAGTGATACGGCGCGCGAAATTTGAAATTACTCCTGTCTAACACCAGTTAGACAGGTGTAATTGCTCTGTGAATCTGGGCCTTTGTGTTTGGTGCAGACATTTTTGTGGACAACTCTTCAAGGAGAACCCCTAAAATGAGCATTTGGAACAGTAAGGTAACCGTAGGCCGAAATCTAAACCAGCAGCTCCTTTGGGGGTAGTGCTACAGATAGATAGATAGATAGATAGATAGATAGATAGATAAATAGATAGATAGATAGATACAGTGGGCCAGATTCACAGAGCGATTACGCCGGCGTTACAGGAGATGCGCGGCGTAAGTCTAAATTTGTGCATGCGTTTCGATGCGCCGCATCCCCAAAACGAGATACGCAAGAAATCTACTTTTTTTTGACCGGCGTAATTTCGATAGACAGGTGCATCCGTCCACGCAAAACTGCGCTAGACACACCATTGATTTGCTATTCAAATATGCAAATGAGGGAGTTACGGGGATCCACAAAAGAACGTTGTTGCAGCGCAGGCTACGCGCTGTGCGCAACAGCTGCACGTCCTGTCTAAAATTAGACCATATAAAAGGTGGTATAAAATTAGACAATCCGTCTACATGTCAGAGAATGCAACACTGTAAGTGAGGAGCTGAGCAGTCACACTTGCTGCACAACAATCTGTATGCCAACATGCCAGGGACATCCTTGCTCATAGCTATACTACTGACTTTAGAGGAGCAAAACAGGAGGAGGGCACGGAGGAGGGCACGGGAGAGGATATACCGCACATGCATTGATTCTGTGGTGTATCGCATCTTTAGATTCACCCCTCATGCCATCCTGGAATTAACCACAACCTTGCAGGAGGACATCACCAGCCAAACACACCGCTCACATGCAGTGCAGCCACTGGTCAAGGTCCTGGCAACACTCCATTTCCTTGCCAGTGGCTCTTTTCAAAGAACAAGTGGAGTGGTGTCTGGGATGTCACAATCCTCAATGAGCAGATGTGTGCACCAGGTTGTCCCTGCAATTCTCAGACGCATTGCCAACCAAATCATCAAACCAACCACTGAGGACCTTCGGCTGAAGGCAATGACAGATTTCTACAGAATTGCCAGATTCCCACGCACCGTGGGGGCCATTGATTGCACACATGTGGCACTCCAGCCCCCCCATGAGACAGAGCACATATACCGCAATCGGAAGCATTGGCACATGCACTACTAACATCCTCCTGTCTTTTCCCTTACAGGTGACACTGCATATGCACTGGGACCCCATGTCATGACTCCTATCCGGAACCCCCAAACACCAGGAGAGGAAATATACAATGAAGCCCACGCCCAAACGCGTGCAGTGGTGGAGCGCACCTTTGGCCTCCTGAAGTCACGTTTCCGATGCCTGGATAAGTCTGGGGGTACCCTGTTGTACTCCCCAAACTTTGTGTGCCAGATCATCGGTGCCTGTTGCCTGCTGCACAACTTCGCAGTAAGAAAGGGCCTGCAGATTAACCTACGTGATGACCTGACCCCTGAACCAGACAATCCACCCCTAACCGAGGCTACCCCATCTTCTGAGGGAAGAGCAGCCAGGAGACAGCTCACATTAGGCATCTTTGCACGTTAAACACACACATTAATCATGGCACAATGAGAATGCATGCATGCACACCACTGTGGTCCCTAGCACAGACACATCACATCCTCATCAAATTGGATTAGCACAAGCCCACCATGCAGGACTTGTGAGCAGCGGCTCCAATTATGTCACTGTACATTCATACACCATTCACACGGACCTGGGGATCACTTCTCCCTGGTCCTGGGGAACCCTTCTCCACCAAAACTGAGGGTGACACCCCTTTTCCGGCAGGAATATCACCCCCACATTCCAAAATCATTCACAACACAAAAAAAACTGTCCAGCAAAAAAAAAAAAATCCAGGAAAAAAAAAGCGCCAAAAAAAAACCTGAAAAAAAAAAAGGGGGGGGAAACAAATTAATGCCACGGCCACGGCTCCTCAGGGGAGACTCATGGGGGGGGCTAATCCGGGGAAGGAGGAGCAGCCCCTGGTCTCTGCCCACCTGGCGGCCTGCCCTCCAAGGCCACGGCAATTCTGGTCAGGCCAGCACTTAGGCCTCGTACACACGATTAAATGTGTCTGTTCAAATCGGTCGGACCAACCGATTTGAACAGATCTGTCTGCTGGGATTTTGGTTTGCTCGCATGTACACACAAGCAAACCAAAATCCCCGCCAGCAGACAGCGCGCTGACGTGTCGGTGACGTGGCGGTGATGTTGACGCCGCCATGTCACCGCACCAGGAAGTAAAACACTTCCGCGCATGCGTCGAAACCATTCGGCGCGTGTTCGAGAAGACATGTCTGCTGGTTAGCGTACTAACCAGCAGACATGTCGGGCGGATGGGTTCCCAGCCGACAGATTTCAAAGCATGCTTTGAAATCTGTCGGGTGGCCAAATCCGTCTGTTTGCCTGTACACACGATCGAATCTGTCTGCTGAAACGGTCTAGTAGACCGTTTCCAGCAGACAGATTCGATCGTGTGTATGAGGCCTTAGTGTTGCCGTGTTGGCCTGGATAGCCTGGGTGAGGGCCCTCACATCCTGCCCAACGTCTGCTGTTGTAGTCTGCAGTTCGTTTAGGCAGTTTGTAAGAGCCCGGGAGTGGCAGTCCAGGTCCCCAAGCATATCCTTTATGGAGGACAGGCTCTCCTCCATCCGCACCAAAGTCTGGCTGACCTGTCCCAGATGGCGGGTCTGAAGGGCCTGGTCCCTTCTCAGATTGGCGGGCAGAACCTCGGCCACCCCCCTGGTCTTCTGGGACGACTTCCTGCCTCCAGCTGAGGCTTGTGGCCGGGGAGAAGGGGAGGCGCTTGGGAGAGGAGCCCTGTTGGGGGAGGAGTGGGAGGGGCTAGCCCTTATGGAGGTGATGTACGTGATGTACGTGATGTACGTGAATCTGGCCCAGTATCTCTATATCTTTCTATATATAGAGGGAGATATATAGATATATATATATATAGATAGATATCTATATATAACTATGTACAGTATATATATCTAACTATACGTTTTTAAGCAGGTGTGAATACATTATGTAACGTAAGAATGCTTTCCAAAATATATAAATTTTAGATGTTTATTCTTATCAATTTACAAAATGCAAAGTGGACAAACAGTTGTAAATGTTGTAAAATGTGGCAAAACACAGCTACCTGGCATTTATGAGCGTTTTTAAGACTCAAGCTTTGTGGGAAAGTGGGAGTTAAAAATAGCAGAGAGGAGTTTTCTTGCAAAAAATGGGGCAAAATGCTAAAGAACGCTCATGAAAAAGCAACAAACCCACGTTTTTAAAGCTCCAACGCTACTGCTGTTTTTATAACGTCCTATGTGCTTGAGGCCTAATACTGTACTTACCCAAGCCCAATCACAATCCAGCAATGTACACGAAAGCAACTGCTCACCTATAGCTATAGAGAAGAGGAGGTACCAGGAGCGCCGCTGGGAGGACCGAGAGGTGATAGATCAGGGTTGCTCTGTGCAAAACCACTGAACAGAGTAGGTATGACATTTTTATTTTTCATTTTACGTTTATTACCACTTTAATTTACAGCCTCCCTCTTAAACATTTGCAAAGTAGTGTATACTGTATATGTACACTGTAATAGTAATGTAAAAGTAAACAGTCTTTACTGTCCACTCAAAAACAAGCAAACAAAAAATTGCTTCCTTCAGCAAAACAAACAGACCATAAACCTGATATGATGAAAATAACACTTTGGTTCACTGCCATCATAACACTCCCATACCAGATTTTAAGGCTCCTGTCTGCTTCAGGATGTCACAAAGGATGCAGGAGTTCAGCAAACTGCAACTTAGTTGCCAGACAGTTCACACCAGCTCCAATCTACCTCACAGACATCTGCTGACTGTTTCCATTTCTGGACTTCCCTGCAGACAGGTTAGCCATTCAAAGTCCAAAGTCCCTGTAGGCAGGGTTGGAGGCTCTTTCCCACCCAAAGTTTCTGAGCCTCCAAATTCTGGCTCCCAAATAAGGATTTACCAAACACGAGAGCACTTTAAATTAGTCCTCTATCCTCCAACTGGAGTACCCAGGAGCCCCTCACCTTGCATGGGTATGAACCCCTGAATACAGACCTCTGATGTTTCACCTTTGAGACAGAGAAAGGAGATTGAGATGACAGCGTCCAATCTGTCTCTGCAGCCTCAGCTGCACAGAATAAATGGACAGGAATAGCTCTGTACAAAGCTTGCCATTCATTCATAAAATGAAGCATAGTGAACATCAGTGGCGGCTGGTGCTCAAAATTTTTGGGGGGGCACAAACGAAAAAAAAAAATATATTGCAGCCTCACTGTGCCCATAACATGCAGCCACTGTGCCATGCCACCAAATGCAGCCACTGTGCCATCAATTGTCATCACTGTGCCATGCCATCAAACACAGAAACTGTGCCATTAATTGTCACCACTGTGCCATGCCAACAAATGCAGCCACTGTGCCATCAATTGTCACCACTGTGCCATGCCATCAAACACAGAAACTGTGCCATCAATTGTCACCACTGTGCCATGCCACCAAATGCAGCCACTGTGCCATCAATTGTCACCACTGTGCCATGCCATCAAACACAGCAACTGTGCCATCAATTTTCACCACTGTGCCATGCCATCAAATGCAGCCACTGTGCCATGCAACACAGCAACTGTGCCATCAATTGTCACCTCTGTGCCATGCCACCAAATGCAGCCACTGTGCCATCAATTGTCACCACTGTGCCATGCAACACAGCAACTGTGCCATCAATTGTCACCACTGTGCCATGCCAACAAATGCAGCCACTGTGCCATCAATTGTCACCACTGTGCCATGCCATCAAACACAGCAACTGTGCCATCAATTGTCACCACTGTGCCATGCCATCAAATGCAGCCACTGTGCCATGCAACACAGCAACTGTGCCATCAATTGTCACCTCTGTGCCATGCCACCAAATGCAGCCACTGTGCCATCAATTGTCACTACTGTGCCATGCCACCAAATGCAGCCACTGTGCCATCAATTGTCACCACTGTGCCATGCCATCAAACGCCACCACTGTGCCATCAATTGTCACCACTGTGCCATGCCATCAAACGCCACCACTGTGCCATCAATTGTCACCACTGTGCCATGCCAACAAACACAGCTACTGTGCCCATCAATTGTCACCACTGTGCCATGCCATCAAACGCATTCACTGTGCCATCAATTGTCACCACTGTGCCATGCCATCAAATGCAGTCACTGTGCCATCAATTGTCACCACTGTGCCATGCCATCATATGCAGTCACTGTGCCATCAATTGTCACCACTGTGCCATGCCATCAAACGCCACCACTGTGCCATCAATTGTCACCACTGTGCCATGCCATCAAATGCAGCTACTGTGTCCATCAATTGTCACCACTGTGCCATGCCATCAAATGCAGTCACTGTGCCATCAAGTGTCACCACTGTGCCATGCCATCAAACACAGAAACTGTGCCATCAATTGTCACCACTGTGCCATGCCACCAAATGCAGCCACTGTGCCATCAATTGTAACCACTGTGCCATGCCATCAAACACAGAAACTGTGCCATCAATTGTCACCACTGTGCCATGCCACCAAATGCAGCCACTGTGCCATCAATTGTCACCACTGTGCCATGCCATCAAACACAGCAACTGTGCCATCAATTGTCACCACTGTGCCATGCTATCAAATGCAGCCACTGTGCCATGCAACACAGCAACTGTGCCATCAATTGTCACCACTGTGCCATGCCACCAAATGCAGCCACTGTGCCATCAATTGTCACCACTGTGCTATGCAACACAGCAACTGTGCCATCAATTGTCACCACTGTGCCATGCCACCAAATGCTGCCACTGTGCCATCAATTGTCACCACTGTGCCATGCCATCAAACACAGCAACTGTACCATCAATTGTCACCACTGTGCCATGCCATCAAATGCAGCCACTGTGCCATGCAACACAGCAACTGTACCATCAATTGTCACCACTGTGCCATGCCACCAAATGCAGCCACTGTGCCATCAATTGTCACCACTGTGCCATGCAACACAGCAACTGTGCCATCAATTGTCACCATTGTGCCATGCCAACAAACACAGCTACTGTGCCCATCAATTGTCACCACTGTGCCATGCCATCAAACGCAGTCACTGTGCCATCAATTGTCACCACTGTGCCATGCCATCAAATGCAGTCACTGTGCCATCAATTGTCACCACTGTGCCATGCCATCATATGCAGTCACTGTGCCATCAATTGTCACCACTGTGCCATGCCATCAAACGCCACCACTGTGCCATCAATTGTCACCACTGTGTAATGCCATCAAACGCAGATACTGTGTCCATCAATTGTCACCACTGTGCCATGCCATCAAATGCAGTCACTGTGCCATCAATTGTCACCACTGTGCTATGCAACACAGCAACTGTGCCATCAAGTGTCACCACTGATCCATGCCATCATATGCAGTCACTGTGCCATCAATTGTCACCACTGTGCCATGCCATCAAACGCAGCTGCTGTGCCATCAATTGTCACCACTGTGCCATGCCATCATATGCAGTCACTTTGCCATCAATTGTCACCACTGTGCCATGCCATCAAATGCAGTCACTGTGCCATCAATTGTCACCACTGTGCCAATGCCATAATTTCCTCTGTATGCCACCCCAGACACCCATATTCAGGTGTAGAGTTGAATGTGACAGGGGAGCTGCATGAACCCCCTGGAGCATGGGGCCAGGTCGCAATTGCGACCCCTGCAGTTACACCCTTGGTGGCACATATCTCCCATCCAGGACACATCCCTGGCATTCTGTACAATATATACATGTATACAGTATGGGCCAGATTCAGCAAGACTTGCGCTGGAGTATATCGATATGCGCCGCGTAAGTGTAAAGATGTGCCGTAGTATCTATGTGGCCATACCCACCAAACTAGATGCGACAGAAAACAGGCTTTTTACGATCGGCTTAACTTTCCCTCGCCAGAGTATCGTAAGCGCATATTTTCGCTTGTCGCATCCGTCGTACCTATTGATTTCCCATGCAAATATGCAAATGAGGGAGATTTCCCGATTCGCGAACGGATTAGCACCATACGCTGGCTACATGCGCCGCGCGTATGTGGAACGGCTAGCGCAAAGTTATTCCTACAAATAGCTGCTTTATCTTTACTCCAGACGGCCACAGGTCAGCAGGAGAGCAGCTACAGCAGCAGCGTTACCGACAAAAATAGCAAGCTGAAAAACCACACTTGCAAGGACAACACCTCTGTGTGCCAACATGCCAGGGGCAGCCGTGGTCCTAGCACTACTAATGGGTCCCCCGGAACGGAGGAGGTGGGCACGTGAGAGGATATACCGCACGCGCATGAGCCTGTTTGGCATGGGGGATGAGGAGGTGTATCGCCTCTTTAGATTCAGCCCAGATGCAATACTTGAACTAACCACAACCCTGCAGGATGACATCACCAGCCCAACACACCGCTCACAAGCAGTGCAGCCACTGGTGAAGGTACTGGCAACACTTAATTTCCTTGCTAGTGGATCATTCCAGCGTACAAGTGGAGTGGTGGCTGGGATGTCACAATCCTCCATGAGCAGATGTGTGCACCAGGTTGTCCCCGCAATCCTCAGACGCATGTCCCACCACTTCATCAGACCCACCACTGAGGAGCTGCGGCTAAAGGCAATGACAGATTTCTACAGAATTGCCAGATTCCCACGCACCATCGGGGCCATTGATTGCACACATGTGGCACTCCAGCCCCCCAGTGCCACAGAGCACATATACCGCAATCGGAAGCATTGGCATTCCATCAACGTACAGGTGATAGCCGATGCCCAACGCCTCATATGGCACATCCGTGCCAAACACCCCGGATCCAGCCATGACAGCTTCATATACAATCAGAGCCCCATCCCAATGGAATTCAAACAGAACATGTATGGGGACAGCTGGCTGGTTGGTGAGTGACATGGGTGGCAGGCATGACTGACCCCCCCCCCATGATGCACACATCACAAGGGGCACATGCATGACTAACATCCTCCTGTCTTTTCCATTACAGGTGACTCTGCATATGCACTGGGACCCCATCTAATGACTCCTTTCCGGAACCCCCAAACCAGAGGAGAGAGAAGATACAATGAAGCACATATCAAAACTCGTGCAGTGGTGGAGCAAACATTTGGGCTCCTGAAGTTCCTTTTTCCGCTGCCTGGATAAGTCTGGGGGGACCCTATTGTATTCCCCTACCTTCGTGTGTCAGATCATCGGTGCATGTTGCATTCTGCACAACTTTGCCATGAGAAAAGGCCTGCAGATTGACATACGTGATGACCTGACCCCCCAACCAGACAGCCCCCCCCTGCCAGAGGAGACCCATTCAGCTGATGGAAGAGCAGTCAGGAGGGTCCTCGCCGTAGGCATCTTTGGACACTAAACCAAAACATTGATCACACGAACAATGCACGCATGCACACCACTGAGGTCCCTAGATCACACACACCACATGCACATCGCATTGGATTAGCCCAAGTCCAACATGCAGGACTTGGGAGCAGCAACACCAGCGTCAAGGCTCCAATGATGTCGCTGTCCATTCATACACCATTCACACGTCATTCACACAGCCGTGGGGATAAGTTCTCCACCACGGCCGAGGGTGACACCCCTTACTGGCAGGAGTGCCACCCCCTCACATTCACACACCATTCACACTGTCCCCTGCACTCCTGACCGTGTGCAGTTCAACTGAAAGAAAAAACTCATAACCTGAGCATAAATAAAAGCAACAACTCATAACCTGAGCATAAATAAAATAAAAAACTCATAACCTGAGCCAAAAATATATATATATAAAAAAAAAAAGCCCTCATCTGGGCTGACGGGGGCATTTTCTTGTGGGCCCTCTCTGGCTCCTCAGCTGCCTGAAGGGAGTGGGTGGGGGGGCATCTGGAGGTGGCAATCCGGCTCAGATAATGATTGGTCTGGGCCTGCATCCTCAGCTGGCGGGTGACATTATGCCGGTGGTCACGCTGTCTCTGTCTCCCCTGTTCCCGGACGGCTGCAGTGAGGTGCCGAACATCAGCCTGCACCTCCCCCAGGCTGGTCACCACTGCAGCGCAGTTGCAGCTGACATCCTGCACAGCGTTCGTCAGCTGGGATACGGAGCCCAGGCTGTCAACTAGCCGGTCAAGATGCCCAGCAATCTCCCCCATCTGCTGGGTCTGCCTGGCCTGGTCCCGGGCCATTTGGTCATGGACCACGTCAGACACCCCCCTGGTCTTCCGGGTCGCCTTCCTGGGGCCAGGAGATGTCCCCGGGGGGATGGAGTCGCCCTTGAAGGGCTTCCTATGATGGGGGAGGGGATCTGAGAGGGCCCTGCAGAAGGGGAGGACTCCTCCAAAATTAAAAGAAAGTCCTGCTCTGGAAAGGCAGGCTCCTCCTCAACCACCTCAGCAGGTGACGTGTGGGCACTCTCCTCCATCTCATGCTCTTCACTACCCAGGGGTCGGGCTCAGGATCCTGTTGGGGGGTTGGGGTGGACTGGCCACCGACAGATGATGGCCCAGCTCCGTCATCTGTGGATGACACAAAGCAGACACATGTTGGTGGTCCCATACACTTGGCACATGTACCCTCCCCCCCACATGCAACACACCAAATAGGGGATAAAAAACACTTACCTGTCCTGGAGCCTTCCTCCACAGAATCATAGCCTGGTACCCCCTCCAACTGCTCCCTCTCCAGGCAGCGGGCGACCACCTCCTCCTCCGTGGTCAGGCTGACCGCACATGGGGGTCCACTACCCGTGCCCCTCTCATGCCTCCTAATGGCGGCCACTTTGCCCCGGACTTTGCGCCTCAGATCATTAATTTTCTTGCCGATATCGGCAGCAGTCCGGGTGGAGTAGCCCAGGGCATTGACCCTGCCAGCAATGGACTCCAGGATGCCCTGCTTCCTATCCCGGCTGGTCTTCCAACTTTTCCTGCCGTGGAGAAAGTCGTTAAACGTCTCCATAGCAGAGATCACTAGGGTAAGCTCCTGGGCATTAAAGTTGAGGTTTCTCCTCTCTTTGGGGGGAACGGGAGCAGCCATCATAAAGCAAAAGAAACTTCCCTGGGGTGGGGGAAACCGGATATACTTTTGCACCGGAAAGGCGCATCTATGGCCGCTTTTATACGCGCAACGGAAGACATTGCGCTGGCGTTTCCCATGAAGTGGTGCCGACGGAAGCTGTGAGCATGCTCACAGGGGAGCGAGGGGAGCCCTCCCTCACTGCGCATGCTCCGTGGATGATGCGATGAACGTAAGTCACTGCGCTGGGCACCGCCCATCATTTACATATGATCACACCCACTTCTACTTGCGTTGGGTTGCGCCAGCGCTTTTTCGTTACTCCGCCGCAAAGTAACGAACATGCGCTTGGTGAATACTGGACTTTACTCACTAGTTTGCGGCAGCGCAACGTATATGCGTTGCGCTACGCCAGATAAAATATGCGCGCATCTACCAGAATCTGGCCCTATATGTATAATTTTCATTTTCAACACGGTTTGTTATTTATAAACATGGTAAAAACTAGACCATATAGGTTTCAAAAATGGGCCAGAATTTAAACATACTGGAACAATGCCCACCAAGCCACCATCTTCTCTTCAGAAGAGTTTGCAACTACTGGAGGATTGCTGGACTTTGATTGCCTGGTTAGGGGTATTTGTTTGGAAACATGGCATTAGAGGCTCCATATGGCCACCAGTTCAAGAGGAACAAAACCCTCCTATCCTTTATGCCTTGTACACATGATCGGAATTTCCGATGGAAAAAGTCAGACAGACTTTTTCAATCAGATATTCCGATCGTGTGTAGCCCCATCTGAGTTTTTTCATCAGATATTCCGATGAATTCCGTCGGATTTTAGATATAGAACATGTTCTATTTTACTCTGATGGAATTCCGGGAAAAAGCCTGATCGTGTGTACAAGGCATTACAGTTATCTCTGCCTCTTTTTTTATCTAAAGTTCCTATGGTGCTGCACATGTGATCGGTTATGACACCAACCATTTGAAAGCTTGACAGTTCAGTTGAGAACACAAGAAAATGTGACACAGCTACTGTATCATTCAGAGAATGCTTGAATGTAACTGTTTTGGGAAACAATTAAATCTATGGGTTTAGCTCCACTTTGGGCAGCGGTAATTTTTATGCAGACATCTTCTTCTCAGCGATCAGAGTGGTATGTAATAATTCCTCTAGTTACTATTTAAAGTCACAGCCAGACTTCTAACAACCCAGAGCATCACAAAATTTGTATCCATTATCCCAGACTGCAAGCGGCATTGACGTATTCATTTTGTAGAAAGCTGTCAGTCATAAAAGAGGTATCTTATTCAGTACAGATGGTAAGTAGGTTTGGCGTCTTCTTCTTAATAGGGCATATGTTCCCAAAATGAAACACATTCTGTGACATCATTCTTTCCACTCTCCTCTTTTGCCATACAACTGAAGTTCTATAAAACATTACATATTGAGCAATGAGGATCGTGGTAACTAAAGTGACCAACTCAAAATCAATCAGGTTTCACATTACTTTCAGATAAGTGAAAGACAGATGAAACCTAATTGGAAAAGTGGTCATCAAATTTTAATCAGCAGGCGTAGAACATTGTAAATTTAATGGGTGAACAACTGAACACCATTACTATGGAAGATTTAATGGGAAATGCTAGATATAGGATAACATATAATTCATAAAGTCATTGCAGCTGGTAATGCTGTTTTCTCTGGGTAACTGTATTCTGTACATCTTTGCTGCAATGTGTTTTTTATTGAATATGTTGTATGATATTGCCTGCCATACCTTTCATCCAGTTTTCTGCAGCTATCTGTATGTATACCTGCTAGCTCTGACATAAAATGTTTTGAATCAAATACTCAATCCATCTTGGTATAAACATGTGATAAACCATGGGAGCAATTTTGCTGATGATATTTTTGTAAATTCCATCTTACCTAATGCCTAATTTAGCCCAATTGCTTTGGACAATTTTTGGGTGCTAGCAATTTATCACGAATCTCTATAATCTTTTGCAACAAACCAACTTTTATGTAAGTATAATAATCCAGGCTCACACAAAGTGGGTTTTTGATGCAAATACAATATGCACAATATAGTCATCAATATGCGGGCATCTTCCCAAATTATTAAGTTTTGATGTTTTTGGGGGAAGAATATTCTTAAAGTGATAATAAACATACATTGTCCCGTATATTTCTGTATGTGAATGATGGCACTGTAATTATTTTAATAAAAAATAAATAAAAAATCTAAGTATCTTTTTCCTAATCGACATACAGCTGTCATCTGACCCAGATCTTTCCCAACCTGTCTGCAGGGAAACATAAGTAGGAGGAGCTTCTAGTCCTCTGCTGCTGGTCACATAGTTAAAATAAGAAAAAAAAAGCCTTTGGAATACAAAGTAAAAATAAATAATATCAATAAACTGTTTAAAAATTGTCATAAAAACATATATTTGAGATCAAATTTTTATAATTTGTTTGGCAATAACATGATGTGGACAGATTTCTGCCCACCACAGACTGTGTCCCGCCCCAACAGCCTGTGTATTAGAATAGGTAGGTGAAGCCTCCATCAATTTACATGTTATATCCTGCTCCATTGTGTATTGCTGGTTCGTGGGCATGGAGGAGAAAGGAGGGAGTGGGCTGTCATTTACCACTGTGTAGACACATGTGTGACTCAGATGTGATAGGCAGGAAATGCTCAGCAAAGAAACTCACTGAAAACTGAGCATGCGCACTAGCTGCCAACATTGCTTTGCAAAATCCCCAACTGCAGTGGGGACATGGACTGAAGGAGGGGGTAAAGAAAAGCAGAATTAACCAGGATTTTTGCAGAATATAGAAAACCAATTTATAGGATCTCCTCCATTCACAGAAGTAGCCTATTAACCACTTGACCACTGGGCACTTAAACACCCTTCCTAACCAGACCAATTTTCAGCTTTCGGTGCTCTCACAATTTGAATGACAATTACTCAGTCATACAACATTGTACCCATTTGAAATTTGTGTCCTTTTTTTCACACAAATAGAGCTTTCTTTTGGTGGTATTTGATCACCTCTGGGTTTTTTATTTTTTGCGCTATAAAAGAAAAACGACTGAAAATTCTGTAAAAAAAAAAAAAAAAATCTTGTTTCTGTCACATTAGCGGGTTATTTCTCACACACAGCATATGCATACCACAAATTACACCCCAAAACACATTCTGCTATTCCTCCCGAGTATGGCGATACCCCATGTGTGAGACTTTTACACAGCATGGCCACATACAGAGGCCCAACATGCAGGGAACGCCATCAGGCATTCTGGAGCACCCAGGCCAATTCTGACATTTCTCTCCTACATGGAAAAATCATCATTTATTTGCTAGAAAATTACATAGAACCCCAAACATTATATATGCTTTTTTAGCAAAGACCCTAGAGAATACAATGGCGGCCGTTACAACTTTTTATCTCGCACGGTATTTTCGTAGACATTTTTTGAACGCGTGTTTTTTAAAAAAAACTGTTTTGTGCTAAAAAAAAAAAAAACAGTAAAGTTAGCCCATTTTTTTTTCATAATGTGAAAGATGACGTTACGCTGAGTAAATAGATACCCAACATGTCACACTTCAAAATTGCACACGCTCATGGAATGGTGCCAAACTTCGCTACCTAAAAATCCCCATAGGCGATAGTATTTGGGTATTGCAGAGTATTTGGGTATTGCAGAGTATTTGGGTATTTCAGGGTATCGCACAGGGTATTGCGGTATTGGGGTACTGAGGTATTGGGGTACTGAGGTATTGGGGTATTGGGGTACTGGAGTATTGGGGTACTGGAGTACTGCAGAGTAGTGGGGTACTGGAGTACTACAGAGTATTGGGGTACTGGAGTACTGCAGAGTATTGGGGTACTGGGGTACTGCAGAGTATTGGGGTACTGGGGTACTGCAGAGTATTGGGGTACTGGGGTACTGCAGAGTATTGGGGTACTGCAGAGTATTGGGGTACTGCACAGTATTGGGGTATTGGGGTACTGGGGTATTGCAGAGTATTGGGGTATTGGGGTACTGGGGTATTGCAGAGTATTGGGGTACTGGGGTATTGCAGCGTATTGGGGTACTGGGGCATTGCAGAGTACTGGGGTACTGGGGTATTGTGGGGTACTGGGGTAATGCAGGGTACTGGGGGAATGCAGGGTACTGGGGGAATGCAGGGTACTGGGGGATTGCAGGGTACTGGGGGATTGCAGAGCTGGGATGGATTGAGGGCATCGAGGACACCCCGCACCCCCCCTCTCCTCGCACACTGTACAGAACGGTACAGAGAGCAGAGGGAGGAGAGGGAGGAACCGGCATCATCAAATGACGCCGGTTTGTTTACAAGTGATGGCGCCGTTATTTGACGGCGCGATCACGTGGTAAACGGCCGCTATCAGCGGCAATTTACCGTGATCCGTGATGCGCCGGGTCTTCTAGACCCGGCGATCATGGACACTTTTGCGAGCGCGTCCCAGGGGACGCGCAATCGCGGAAGTGAAGGACGACGTCCCAGGGACGTCGTGTCAAAACTACTCGACCGCGCTGTAGCAGTATTTTCGCTATAGCGCGGTCGGCAAGTGGTTAAAGGAAAAAATATTGGAATTAGATGGGAGCTGTAAAATGATGATCCATACTTGTTGATGATCTCTCGATTGAATTACTCTCTTGTAACGGTCACCACCGTTTACGATCTTTCATCAACCCAAGACAGCTTATACGACAGTCCGACAATCCATGTAGCCACGATCCATTCCATTTCCCAGAATAACGAGACTGAGCTCTGTTCTCTAGTTTCAAAATGTATGAATAAACTCTTTAATGGTTAGCTTTCTTATATACAGTACAGCCATGTTACATTTATCAAAGGAACAAAGAAACTCTCCACCCCCCTCATCACACAGTGGGGCTTAAGCCCTGGTTCACACTGGTGCGTTTTGACATGCGATTTGGCATGTCAAATCGCATGTCAAAACGGCGGATTTTGCCGCAAATTGCCGGCAATGGCAGTGTCCTAATCGGTGCGACGCTGCATCTGCGGCATTGCTCCGATTTCAAAAAGTAGTCTCTGTACTACTTTTTGCGATTTCAGCCTGCGATTTACATTGACATCTGTGCAGAAACCTGCACAGATGTCTCTGAAATCGCGGCTGAAATCGGGACTGCCGGGCGGGAGTGAAATCGTGCGAGTTCAGCTGAACTCGCACTGCTTCACTCCCGCAGCCCAGTGTGAACCAGGGCTCAATCACATTATTTTAGATAATTACATTCAGGTGCGTTAATTATCCCCCAGACGTCCCGACTCTGACAATAAGTGATTCACTTGCAGAATACACATTCCTATGTCAGACGTTCTGTCTCCGACAATAATCTATTCACACCTGATCATCAATAGGCTTTAAACAGTGTTATTAGCATCACACAAGGAGCTCACGCAATTAACACCTCAAAAGCATGTGTCCCCACCTTGAATGAAACATTGACCTTTACAGCTTGTAATATGTCCAGATCTTCTGCAAAACATGAATTATCATTTATCAGTCACCCTATGCCCAAAAGGGGCACAGGGTGACCTTAGACCCAAGAGTCCTTAGTGACGCTGGCACAGGAGTATCCCCCATCCCTCAAAAGTCTCTGGGCATCACGGGTCATTCTGTTACACCTCTCTATTGCCTAAATGTATCCTAGTTGCTGTAAGTGCATTATTTTATCTTTAATAAACCTTTCTGTAAATGTATTATGCGATGGGTCTTCTCTATGTTTAAACTCCATACACAGAGTGGAAAGTATAGCCAGCGAGTCCAGGCTGGAGTGTGCAGGGGAAGCTACAAGGAGACTGCTGCTGGATTGATCCATCGAGGAGGTCGGGTTACATACAGGAGGAATCCACACATCTGTTCACCTCATGTGATATATGATCTCTTATAACTTGTTGATTGTTGAGATCTGGTAAATGACACTTTTAATTATAATTGCAAAAACGGATTGCAAATATTTTTTTCAGTGGAAGTGGTTCACTTGATTTGAACATGGATTGAAATGAAAACACCAGGACACTTTATTTTTTGATGAAAAAATATAATTAAATTTCTTTTTGATGAACTTTACATTTTTTGATGAATATTTTTTTATTTTTTTGATGAATAATGTTCAAATGAATTTGGTTTCATATTATGTTTGTTTAATCACATGCTGGTAATTTTTGTGTTTGTTCACAATACTTAACTTTATTGATTCACATGAGACAGCGCATATCTTTTATGTTTTTAGCATCAAATAGTCTAATGCCAGCCTTACAGCTGTAGAAATCCCATTCAATAAGAAAGAATAAAAATTCCTTGTCTGACCCTCTGATGGTGCTTTCACAGACTCCACAAATTTCCAAGGACTTTTCATTTGGTTACCATGTCAATGTCTGGATTTTAACAGAAAGATGTGCATAAGACTAGTTAAGGTTTTTTTCTCGGCTGGGAGACAATTCAACAATTGGAAATATGTTCATTCCCATTAGAGTCAACAAAACTTTTCCATCCTTGTCATTTGAATGTTTTGCTCACTCTGGTCATAACAGATTGACAAATTGTTCTCTTTACTCAAACTAACGTTTCAAAAGCAACAATGTTTGAACAAAATTCTACAGCTGTAAGGAAAACCTATGCCAACATGAAGGAGGTTTGTCAGACTGATTAGAAAAATCCACATCCATTAGTTTTGGGTACAAGATGAAGCTAACATTTTTCACTTAGTTTAGAGAATAAAATACTGTCAGTTTTTTTTTGTCGCTTAAAGCAGAGTTACACCCAAAAATGTTTCTTCCGCTTTAAGTACTGGTGACCCCCTGACATGCCTCTTTGGCATGTAATTTTTTTTGAGTGAGAACCCTGTTTTTACAGGCACCCAGCTCCCACTTCTCCCCTGGCACTTCAGCGTCAGAAGAAAGATCACCTCTCCCCCTCCCTCCATTCAATCTTCTCTGACACGTCCCAGGTCCCAGAAGATTGCCCGGCCATTCACAGCGTGCAGCGCAGCTCGCACATGCACACAGTTAGAATGAAGGTGCCGCAGAGAGAAGGGGGAAAGGAGCGGGGGCTTTGTGCACCCGCATCACTGGACCATGGTCAGTGTCTGAATATTAAAAGTCAGCAGCTACACTTTTTGTAGCTGCTAACTTTTAAATGGATGGAACTCCGCTTTAAATGCTACCTTATTGTTATATGCTAATTTTAAGAATTTCTTACACCATGCTGCTTCCATATCCTTACTTGCAATTTCTGCAAACCCTACACATGTTTGAATAGATCTGTAGGGCATAGACCTGAATCCTTGAAATACATTCAGAAATGTCTCTTCCACATCTTGTAATGCATATCTTGTTCAATAACTCATAAAGACCCTTTTTTTCCTGACATGCCAAAACAGAGAGGAAATTTATGCATGCAAATTAAAAAGAATAATTGCAATGCTATTAATACTTCATAATAAAAACACGAATCACACAATTGCACTGCCAACTATTCTAACTGACTGTAAAATCTTAGAACAATTAGGCTGTCAAAGTAAAACTGAATAATTTTAGGGAAGTTCTAATGACATCTTCAGTCTTAGGCAGCAGTAACTATATGGAAAATAATATATTACATCTTCAGATTAAAGCACTTTATGACAAAAATTCTTATTCCTATACGAGGTCTTATGCCACGTACACACGATCGTTTTTCGGCATGATTTAAAACGACGTTTTTAAAAACCTAATTTAAAATGATCGTGTGTGGGCTTCACAAAAAAAAATTCAAGCATGCTGCATTTTTAAACAACGTTTTTTTAAATGTCGTTTTCGGGTTGTAAAAAATGATCGTGTGTGGGCTAAAAACAACGTTTTAAACCCGCGCATGCTCAGAAGCAAGTTAGAAACGGAATCTTGAATGGAACTTCCCCTTTAGGCCGC
This sequence comes from Rana kukunoris, assembly GCA_029574335.1. Taxonomy (NCBI): domain Eukaryota; kingdom Metazoa; phylum Chordata; class Amphibia; order Anura; family Ranidae; genus Rana; species Rana kukunoris. The sequence goes on from CM056051.1 coordinate 388,765,440, forward strand.
GTACACACGATCAAATCTATCTGCTGGAAACGGTCGGCCCGACCGTCCCAGCAGACAGATTCGATCGTGTGTACGGGCGAGCCGACGGATTTGGAAAGCCGACAGATTTTAAAGCATGCTTTAAAATCTGTCGGCTGGGAATCCGTCCGCCCAATATGTCTGCTGGTTAGTACGCTAACCAGCAGACATATCTTCTGGCACATGAGTCGAATAGATTTGACGCATGCGCGGAAGTAATTTACTTTCTGGTGCGGTGACGTGGCGGTGTCAACGTCACCGCCACGTCACCGCGCTGTCTGCGGGCGGGGATTTTGGTTTGATCGTGTGTACAGCGATCAAACCAAAACGGCCAGCAGACAGATTTGTTCAAATGGGTCGGTCCGACCAATTTGAACAAATCTGTTTGCTCGTGTGTACGGGGCCTTAGAGTGCCGTCGTACGTCACCGCGCTTTGCTCATCATTTTAAAAAACGATGGTGTGTGGGCAAACATTGTTTTTAATGATGAAGTTGGAAAAACGTTGTTTTACTTCATGCCGAAAAACAACGTTTTATTCCATGATGAAAAACGATCGTGTGTACGCGGCATTAGAGTTTGGCAATAGTAGTTTGAAATATCAATTTTGTCTCTGTGTTCTACCTGGTCAACAAAGGTTGGGCAGCAAGTGGGTGACACCTGAAAAATATGGCAGTCATTTTTGACTTTTCAGTGTCCCCACATCACCTGGAGAATATGAGCTGTATCTTGGCATACACTGCAGGAAAACACCTCTGGGGAAATTAGAATACTTTATAAAGATGTACTTTACCATTAGTGTGTGAAAAGACTATGCCAAGTACTTGCTCATGCCAACATTTCCACAATATATTGACGGAATACTGGAAAATAAAGTCCTAAATCTGGCAATACATTACAGCTGAAGAGCGCTTCTACTTGATATGATTACAACATAACACTAGGAACAAGTCCTTATAAAGAGACACTTTTAACAAAAGGGGTTGGTGCCAGTGTAGGGGTTAGTATAAATAATCAGTGTTGGGGTTACTGGGAAGGTAGAGTTAGAATTACAAGAATGGTTATTGTTAAAGTTCCAAGGAGGGTTAGTGGTAGTTACAAGGAATGTTAGTTTTAGGTTTACAGGAAGACGTTGCATTAGTGTTACAGAGAGGGTTAATGTTAGAGTTATGGGGGGGTTAGTCTGAGAATTTATTGGAGGGTTAGTTCTAGAGTTATTGAGAGGTTTAGCATTAGTGTTACAGGGAGGGTTAGCATAAAGGTTAAAGGTATGGTCAGTGTAACAGGTACAAGAAGGGTTAGTGTGTTATGCCGCGTACACACGGTCGTTTTTTGTGATGAAACAAAACGACGTTTTAAAAAACGTCATTTAAAATGATCGTGTGTGGGCAAAACTTTGTTTTATGTCTTCAAAAAAACGACCCAAAAAAAATTCGAACATGCTTGAATTTTTTATGTCATTTTTCAGAATGTCGTCTTTTGTTTCACAAAAAATGATCGTGTGTGGCAAAACGACGTTTAAAACAACGTTTTTAAACCCGCGCATGCCCAGAAGCAAGTTATGAGACGGGAGCTTCAATGGTGTGCCGTCTAAAGTGTCTTACGTAACCGCGCTTTGCAAGAGCATTTTTTAGAAAACGATGGTGTGTATGCAACATCGTTTTTTAAAATGAAGTTTGAAAAACGTCGTTTTGTTTCATGAGATAAAACGACGTTTTTTACATCACAAAAAGTGATTGTGTGTACGCGGCATAAGAGTCATGGGAAATGTCCCATATAGCAAGTAATTGTGCTGCAAGCTTGAAAATGACTTGCTAAGCTATTGCTAGACTTGCCAGGCTTTACAAGTTTGTCTGTATTGCATGACTCCAGATCAACTTTATTTGCAAGTGTAGCACTACCCCTGAAGGAGCTGCTGGTTTGTTTTGGGTGGCATGTTACCTCTATTCTTTCGCTGTCCAGGGTACTTCATGAGAGCTGAAAAATAGTTCAATGTCCACACATTGCGCTTCTTTTTCAATGCTTTATTTACCAAACGTGGTAAAAGAATAAAAGTAGCAAGTTGAAGAGGTGGAAGAGCTGGAAGGGTAATAGGTAGTAGTTTCAGGTGTATAACCTGAAAATTCAGCTGTGGCTGAATTTTCATGCTTTAGGCCACGTACACACGATACACACGATCAGACATGTCCGACGGACCGTTTTCATCGGACCACGGTGAAGTGGTCTGTTGGTCTGATGTGCCTACACACCATCGGACCAAAATCCGCTCGGACCAGAACGCGGTGACGTAGAACACAACGAAGTGATGAAAAAACAAATTTCAATGCTTCCAAGCATGCGTCGACTTGATTCTGAGCATGCGCAGGTTTTTGGTCCGATGATTTTGTGTACTAACCATCGAACCTGTCCGACAGACAGGTTTCCAGCGGACAGGTTTTAAAGCATGTTTTGAAACTTTGGTCCATTGGAAAACGGTCCGATAGGCCGTACACACGATTGAACATGTGCGCTGAAACTGGTCTGCGGACCAGTTTCAGCGGACATGTTCAATCGTGTGTACGCGGCCTTAGACTTGCAGAGCTCTTGTTGTAGACTCACCACTGCAACTTTGCTCTTGCTAGAGACTTGGCACACAAATTTGCTACATATTGTAAAAGTGTCAACTAGAACTTGTGCTTCAAGTGTTCTGCAAGTGTAGAACTTGCCAGTGAATATGTGCAGTAAGTTAACAAGACTTACAATTCAACACTGCCACAAATTGGTGGCAAATTATTCTTGCTATCTGGGGTTAGTATAATAGTTAAGCCGCATATACATGATCGGATATCTGATGGGATCTAATCCGATGGATTTTTTCGTCGGATACCCGATGAAGCTGACTTTCATCAGTCTTGCCTACACACCATCATACACATATATATTAAAAATACAATTTTTATACTTTTTGTTGCCATTAACTTGGTGTGGGCAGTTTTCTGTCAGTCACAGACTGTGTCCCACCCCTCCAGCCTGTGTTTTAGAATAGGTAGGTGAAGCCTCCATCAATTTAGGAATGTTAGGTGATTTATGCCCTTTATGGCTTAAAAACAGACTCTGCGGCAAAAACGTAATTTTCCATGGGAGTTTTGCCATGGATCCCCCTCCGGCATGCCACAGTCCAGGTGTTAGTCCCCTTGAAACAACTTTTCCATCACTATTGTGGCCAGAAAGAGTCCCTGTGGGTTTTAAAATTTGCCTGCCCATTGAAGTCTATGGCGGTTCGCCCGTTCGCAAATATGTGCGGAAGTTCACGTTTGCCGTTCGCGAATGGAAAATGTTATGTTCGTCACATCACTAGTCACATGGTCTGCTCAGATATGATAGTGAGGGAATGATCAGCAAAGAAACTCACTGAAAACTGAGCATGCGCACTAGCTGCCAACACTGCTCTGCAAAATCCCCATCTGCAGTGGGGTCATGGACTGAAGGAGGGGATAAAGAAAAGCAGAATAAACCAGGATTTTTTCAGAATACAGAAAACAAATTTATAGTATCTCCTCCATTCTCGATGGACTTCCACACAGATGATCGTTTTTTTCTATCGTTTTTTTATCCATAGGAAAAATGTAAAACATATTCTATTTTTTTACACCGATGGAAAAAAGACCGATGGGGCCCATACAAGATCGGTGTACAGGGCTTTAGAGGTAGGGTAATAGTGAAGGTTAGTGCTAGAGTTACAGGAAGGGTTAGTCTTAGAATTACTAGGAGAGTTAGTGTCAGGAATACAGGAGAGTTAAGCCCCATACACACTATCAGTTTTCCTGCAGGTTTTTTTCTCTTCAGGTTTACCAAAACCATCTAATATGAGGTCAAACCTCAAGAGTTTCAATTTGTATGCAATCAGGCTGGCCCTTGCACTACATAGTTTTGGTAAACCTGAAGAGAAAAACCTGCAAGAAAACTGATAGTGTGTATGGGGCTTTAGTGTTAGGGTTACAGGGATGTTGGTGTTAGGATTACAGGAAAGGTTAGTGTTGGTGCTACAGGGAAAGATAGTGATAGGACTACAGGGAAGGTTACTGTTACTGGGAAGGGAAGTTTCTCATTGGCAAGTAATGGTAAGTGCTGACATTACAATGTTATAGAACAGAGTAAAATTATTAAACTGGGAAAGCCCCTTATATTTAATTTACTCTTCTTCTGCACACAAAAACCTTCTATCTGCTCACAAGATGTGTTTTGTAATGGAAGACAGGTATGAAAAACCACCTTGAAGGGCCTGTTGTGAGGAAGATGGAAAACATTAGCACTCTATTCATGATGACAGGTTCATTTTAATCTCCTAGCAGGCATGGACTGGCCATAGGGACTACAGGGAGTTTCCCGGTGGGCCGGTGTCTCAGTGGGCCGGTTTCAGTGACAGCCTGTCAAAGTAATGGCTGCGCAGCTCGCTCTCCACTTCATGCAGTGATGTGAGAAGAATGAGGAAAATACAGAGGAGAATAAGTGAAATAATAAAAGAGGTGAGTGAGGACTCCTTTATGTTATGCTACTTATGTTTTTTGCACAGTTGCGTATAGTTTATATACTGTTTTTGTTCTTGTTTGCAAACATAAAGTGGGCCGGTCTGGATAAAGTCCAGGGCCAAATTTTGGTCTCAGTCCATCCCTGTCTCCTAGGCATATGAAAGAATGCATTTCACTGGCTTGGCAAACTATTGCATATTCCTTTGTTCTGTAGATAGTAGTTTCTATAGTGGTATGATGCAGTAAAAATAAATTGTCACCAGCCCACAGATTGTCCAAGGCTCACCAGCCCTTTATATGAGTTGTCACTTATAGCGCTAGTAAACTCATATAATGTTACCCCAAATCAGCAATACGCAGTTTCATGTTGCTGTTTAGTAGCAATGCGCCACATACATTATGCAAATAGAATGTTCTTACTTGAAAAAATTAACTATTTATGATTGTCTCTGCTTGTACTCAGACGCTGCCATTCTAACTCCTGTCTTCCTCGTTTCAGTTGTATTTTATTTCTGCCCTCACTCTTCTTCTGTGGCCATAATCCCGCACGTGCGCATTCGTTCCTGAAACCAAGCCTCGTTTTCGTTTCAGACAGACAGTGTCTGTCCTCGGCTCTGCGCTCCAACCCCTGTGATGTAGCGAGTCACATGGGGTTAGGATCAGCTTCTCAGCGGGGGAGTATCGCGGGATCTCGGGGCTGATGCCAGCCAAAAGAAAATGATGTAGCCCCGGCATGTACACAGCAATTTTCCGGCATGCCAGAAACATAGGACACTAATCGTGCATGCGCCGGTGATGTCATTGAAAAGAAAACAAAGGATTACACAGAAAGCAAACAGGTAGAAAGCCACACACACAGTGCAAACAGGACATTAGGTTACAATGATTAATTTTAAACTTAATTTTATGGGTTTACAACCACTTTAACAGATTTCCAGTCCCTTCTGATTGTACCCTAAAATAGTCACTGGATGTAAACCTTAAAGTAGGTTTATTTAACAGTTTCCCAAAACAGATGCATTCAAAATATGCCATGAATGATATCGGTCACATTTGCTTGGACTCTCAATCGAACCATCAAGCCATCAAATGGCTAGTGTCATAACTCATCACGTGTGTAGCACAATGGCAACTACAGATCAAACAAAGCCAGCTTCCTTGGCTTTAAAGGAAAAAAAGGGTTTAGTCCCTCTTTAAAGCCGTGCTCGTCATACGCAATGATGTCACCACGTTCTTTCCTTTCAAGAGAACTGGGGTTCTTTTGAAATGAAAGTCAGTACACTCCGGCGGCAAGAGTTTCTTGCCAAGAATCTTGTCAGGGAAAACTACGGGTTTTTCCTGTCTAAACCCATCGTTCCGCCCGACGAGGTTCTCGGCCGGCCGGCGAGTTCGTCGACCAGGCTGTCGAAAAAGGCATCGAGCCATTAGTCCTGAGGAAATAGAGAACCTGCTCTCTATTTTGGCTCGACGAGCTTCCCGACGGGACGCTCGACAAAAGTGTACACACGAAACTCGGTCGTGTGTACGGGGCCTGACACTTGCGGTATTGCCATACTCAGGAGGAGCAGGAAAGTTTATTTTGAGGTGTAATTGGAAGTATGCATATGCTGTGTGTGAGAAATAACTTGTTATTATGACAATTTTGTGTAAAAAAATTAATTACAAAATATCTTAATTTTCCCAAGAATTGTGTAATCAATTTTCAGTGATTTGCACCATAGCTTGTAGAGTCTATACCTTTCACACAGACTAATTAATATACACTTATTTTTTTTACTTTTTTACCAAAGATATGAAGCAGTATAAATGTATGAACAGAAATTACTTTATTTGCATATTTTTTTTTATAGAAACTAAAAGTGTTTTTTTTTTTTCCAAATATTTGCTCTTTTTTCACTTATGTCACAAAAAATAAAATAAAAAAAGGGGTCACTAAATATCATAAAAAAAAAAGCTCTATTTGTGTAAAAAAAATATAAAAAATGTGTACAGTGTTTCATGACTAAGTAATTGGCATTCAAATTGCGAGAGCACTGAAAGCTGAACATTTTGTCTGGGCCGGAAGAGTGTATAAGTGCTTTGTATTGAAGTGGTTAAAGAACCACCATGGGTGGACAGGAAGGGGTTAAAGATATGATTATTAATACATAATTGTGTTAGTTTGAGTATTTCTATAGTTACGTAGTTAGGTTCAAAAAAGACGCAAGTCTAGTTAAACCAATGGAAAACAATTGAGTAGATAAAAGGAAAGCTACTAATCCTATACCCACAGCTGATCCAGAGGAAGGCAAACAAAGCTTAGAAAGCATCATCCAGTTTTCTCCATTAGGGGAAAAGGAAATGTGTTCCTGATCCCCCAGAAGGCAATTGGATATTTCCTGGATCAACAATCTCTGGTGGTACAACCTATAAATGTTATAAACCAGTTGTATTTTGTACATTTAGAAATGCACCTCAACCTAGACTCCAAACAGTCCACGCCCCCAACACATTTCACTCCACCCCCCCCCCCTGAAGCAGGTCAGAACCAGAGCTCAAGAATCTTTAGTTCACATTTTCACAGCTCTTACTTTAAAGCGGAGCTCCACCCAGTATAACAACATTTTACAATGTTGTTTGAAAAAAATAAAAAATAAAAACCTGAAAAAAATAAAAAAAAAATACTCACCCGAAATAGCTGTTGCTATGCGGAAGTCCGTAATCTGCCTCTTCCTAATCCGCGGTGTGTTTTCTTCTTCTTCTTCTCCTTGTGAATGGGCGCGCTGCTTCCTGGGAACTGCGTGTGTTCTCAGAGAGCAGCGCGCCCATTCACAAGCCAGCGTGAGACTCGCGCAGGCGCAGTAGGAAACGGGCAGTGAAGCCATACGGCTTCACTGCCTGTTTCCCATATTGTGAATGGCGGCGCGGGACCCGGAGCGATCGTGGGACCGGCATCGGGGGGCCCATCAGCGCGGGCGCCTAGGACAGGTAAGTGTCTTTATTTAAAGTCAGCAGCTACACTGTTAGTAGCTGCTGACTTTAAAACATTTTTTTACCGTGGCTGGAGCTCCGCTTTAAAGAGGCCTTTGTGTATGGGGAGGACTCTCTTTATATCTGCCTGGAGTTCATCTTTACATAGTATGACATATGGCAGTATGGCACTATAAAGGTGAGACTTGTACTTTAAATTGCACTTTAAATTACTTTGAGAGCAGCAAAGTACAGGAAAGATTTACCATTGGACACAATAATGTTGTGCCCATAGGTGGCATAGGCAGGGATGGCCCAAGACATTGTGCTGCCTGGGCCCAGGAGTTTGGGGCCCAGGAGTTTGGGGGGGGGAAGCATTTTGCTGCCACCCCAAAAAAAATCACGCCCACCAAAAGGCCCACACATTCATGATTTTATATCATAACTAAAATTTCATTCATCAGAAAATCAGATTAAAAATGCCATAAATCTATTCCCTATTTTGTAGATGCTATCATTTTTATGCAAGCCAATCAATATAAGTTGTGCCCCACCAGGTCAGCTCCCTATGGACAATGTGCCTGGCTGCTGAGTTCATCGCCCCATCCCTACACTCAGTTTGGCAGATTGGCAGCGATGATTGGCACTAACAGGCATCAAATATTGGCACTGACACTGGCACTCATTGGCACTAACAGGTAGCACTGTTTGGCAGCATTTAGTGGCACTGATGGGCACTAATTGGCAGCACTGATGGGCACTGATAGGTGGCACTGATTGGAAGCACTGGCACTGATTGAAAACACTTATTGGCATCGATAGGTGGCATTGGTTGGCACTGATATTAGGCGGCACTGATTGGAAGCACTGGCACTGTTAGGTGGTACTGATTGGAAACACTGGCACCAATAGGTGGCATTGGTTGGCACTGATATTAGGCGGTACTGATTGGAAACACTGACTGGCACTGACAGAGGAGAGGAAGTGTCACACTGAGCTAATATTGACTCTTATTGAAACTGTGTGCGACACCTTCATGTAACTAGGGCTTCTGTTAGAAATCGTGGGGTCCCGTACAGTCTGCCTGACACAAACACAACAGCATTCCTACTAAATCTAAAAGCTAAGAAAGTGTATTGAGAATAAAGCTTTATGTGTGAATGAGGTATTGGGGCTCATTCACAAGCGTACTGTGGCTTGTACAATGTGAATCAGTGGTTTGTTTATGTGGCTGGAGCTGTGTGCAGGCAGCAAATGTTACACTATGGGTGACAGATGTGTGAGTGTAGGTGTATGGCCCCAAAGTGTAACTACTCCTCTACAATTGCACACCTGTCAAATTTGGACCTGTGGCTGTGTTCATACAACCACTGCGACCTTAAAAGGCAGCTTCAGCTGTGTAAACAATTTACTCATTCACAGGGCCAGAATACATGGATGAATGAGTCCTTAGGGCTCATTTACACACAAGTTTGGGGGGTGGTAAAAACCCATGGTTGAACAAGTGTTTTTACTGCCTGCCAAACTGCTAACCCATTTTAGCAGTGGAGGCAGGAGCTAGGGGTATACACATGCCCGTCTGGATACGTTTTGCGGATGGAAGAAAACCCTATTTTTCTTCCGTCCGGTGGAACGGATCGGATGCAAACGCACAGACGGTCCGTTTTCATCTGATTCCCCATAGGGGATAGCGGAGGAGAGACAGGGCGGTCCCTGCACAGTGTGCGGGGACCGCCCTGTCCGCCGACAGCTGAGCAATATGCCTCCTCGCCACCTGTTAAAAGCTCTCTGAAGAGCAATCCAAATGCTGACAGCTCTTTAGATATTAAAGTACATGTGAATGGCCCTTCATTTTTTGTTAATTATGTTTTAGAATTTAAATGTTTTATTTTTTTAGAATTGTATTTATTCTTCTGTGAGCAATTTTGATACTGCTGGAAAGCACTACCCTTGTGATCTGCTGTGGGTGCATTACGCCACCTGTAAAGCAGATTGCAAACACACCACCAAAAAGTTTTGTCTGTGTTCTGGTGTGAATTAACCACTTCAGACCCGCGCTATAGCCGAATGACGGCTACAGCGCGGGTCTGAATATCCAACAGGACGTCTTTTAACAGCCTCCCCTTTGGGCGTTCCCCACGCGCGCTCCAGAGCGTGCAGCGGGGAAGCTCTGTGTTGGCCGTGTCCCTTGGACACAGCCAATCACAGATCGCGGCGAACGGTCAATCAGAGTGGCCGTTTGCGATGCGATCTGTGTGGCCAATGAGACATGATCTCATAGGTAAACCTATGAGATCATCTCTCATTACCGGCTCACACAGAGACAGCGTCCTGTCTCTGGAGAGGAGGAGACCGATCTGTGTCCCTTGTACATAGGAACACAGATCGTTCACCCCCCCCAGTCACCCCCCCCTCCCCCCACAGTTAGAACACTATGTAGGGAATACATTTAACCCCTTCCTTACCCCCTAGTGTTAACCCCTTCAATGCCAGTCACATGTATACAGTAATTAGTGCATATTTATAGCACTGATCGCAGTATAAATGTGAATGGCGCCAAAAATGTGTCAAAAGTGTCCGCCATAATGTCGCAGTCCCAATAAAAATCGCAGATCGCCGCCATTTCTAGTAAAAAAATAATAATAAAAAATAATAATTCTGTCCCCTATTTTGTAAGCGCTATAACTTTTGCGCAAACCAGTCGCTTATTGTGATTTTTTTTTTCAAAAATATGTAGAAGAATACGTATCACCCTAAACTGAGAATTTTTTTTTTTTTTTTAAATTGGGATATTCATTATAGCAACAAGTAAAAAATATTGTATTTTTTTTTCAAAATTGTCGCTCTTTTTTGTTTATAGCGCAAAAAATAAAAACCGCACAGGCGATCAAATACCACCAAAAGAAAGCTCTATTTGTGGGGAAAAAAGGACGTCAATTTTGTTTGGGAGCCACGTCGCACGACCGCGCAATTGTCAGTTAAAGCGACGCAGTGCCGAAAGCTGAAATTTTACCTGGGCAGGAGGGGGGTATATGTGCCCAGTAAGCAAGTGGTTAAAGCCCATTTAAAATTAATACACTCCAAAATCACACCGAATGGGAACACTGACAACAACCAAACCCCTTCCTTTCAGTACAAATCTCCCCTCCAAGGTCATATTCTACCATGAACACCGTCCCCCCAACTCCCCTCTGCACAAACTACCCTTCCAGTCCCATCTCAGTACAGACCTTCTATTAGGGACCATGGTGGGCATAGGGACATAATAAAAAAAAATGGAAATTGTAGAAGGAGCTTGTGCATTTGCAGCCTTCCTTTATTAAAGCCAGCAACCATATCAGTGCACTTCAGCCAGGTACAAGGAGCTGGGCAGACCCTGTGAACCAGAAGCAGCCCCCCTTCTCCCCACCAACCTTGTTTTGTGTAATCAGATGGTCAGGAACTGCAGCCGATTAGAAGGTATGACACTGTCCTTTAATTGCTTCAGAGGCTCCCAGTCCCAGAGGCTCCCAGCCTCAAGGTGTTTGATTACACAGTCACTCAACAAAACAGAGCACATCCAGAGGGGGACTGCGAACTAGCAGACTGACACTGGTCTGTCTGCCCTCCTCACTACATCTCTGCCTGGATCCCGCATCTAGACTGTCAGAAACACTGTAACAAGTATGTCTCTATGCTTCCTCTCAGTGTTCAAGATTGCAGCGCCCAAATCTCTGCCTGTTGTAACATGGAATTCAGTGTCAGCATAGGCAGTGTGCAGAGAGAGATCAGCATTTAAAATTCAGCAGTGATTTGGGGTGGGCGGGACAGTAATCGAACACCAGCCAATGATGGATCTGCTTCATGAAGGGGTGCGGGGCCACATACACATAGCGTCCTGCCCAGACCCCTTTCCATTGGCTGGTGTCTGCTAGCTATCCCGGGAGATAGCCGGGATGGCTGCCGCCCCTCTTAAAATGTCGCTTGGGACCATGGGACCAGTGGGTCACATGGTAGGGCCGGCCCTGGGCATAGGCAGGGTAGATGTAAAGTTATCCGTATTGGTCCAGAATTTTTCAAGACTGGTAAAGGATAATAACATTTTAGTGGTAAGCCTACCTTTTAAAAAAATGTAACATGTAGCGCTTAGTCTAACAGCTATAAAAAAGATACACAGCTCGGTGATTTGGCACTTTTACTGTACTTCATTCTGTTGCTATAAGCTTCTGTAGTGTTCTGATGTAAGGAAACATTTGGCATTTGATTAAATCATAACATTTATTTTATGTATGCACATATATATCAAAGGAGAATTTTTACCCTTAAAAATAAGTTAATTATCCCCCAAAAAAAGAGAGTAGAATCTCCTGTCATCGTCCTTTTTGATGTGCACGGTTCCTGGGTTTTAATATTTATTAACCGACTTCTAGAGCTGGTGGCAGGTAGAATGAGTCGACTGTAGGACAGTCACAGCACTTTGTAAACTATTTGCATAGTATAACATCTGGTGTGTTTAATGTTTCTGCTTTTTTAATGTGTTGCAAATGAAGAAATTTTGTCTTATGGAAAGGTTTATGACTATTAAAGCGGTATGAAACCCAAAGCCAAAACTGTAATATACTGCAGCATACCAATCTTGAGATGTGGTGGCTGCATTCCGATTCTTTTCCTTGGCTTTGCCCCTCTGTTTTCACCTAATGATCTGGCCAATAATACACATCCGGCATTAGTGAGACACAATTCTGGAGGAATGAGAATGGGAGGCACAGCAGACAGCAGCACTGTCAGTCTGGTGTGTGGGGGGGCGGCTAATGTATTAGCAGATTTAGAACCACTAACAGGTTGAAGCTCACGCTTTATAATGAGTTACAGAAAACATTATTTTTCCTTTTCAGATAAAGGTTGGCATGAATAGCCACCTCAGCTTTGGAAGACTTTACCTCCTTTAACAGGTAAATGTGCGGTCAGGCAACAGTGCACTCAAAGGATATTTATAGAATTTTTTTTCACACAAATGCTGTAGAGCTTTTTTTGGTGGTAGTTCAACATCTCTGAGTTTTTTTTTTGTGCCTAAACCACTTAAGGACCGCCTAACGCCGATACGTCGGCAGAAGGGCACGGCTGGGCACAGGCATGTACAGGTACGTCGCCTTTAGGAGCGGAGAGGTTTGTGTAAATACACTGTAACGGTCAACACCGTTTACGATTTCCATTCCACCTTCACCGGCCCAAGACAGCTTATCCGACACTCCATAATCTGGCAGACACGACCCATTCCATTTCCTAGAATAAACAAGACATAAGCTCTGTTCTCTGGTTCCAAAATGAATGAATACTTTAATGGTACACTCAGCTGGTTATATACAGTTTAGAAACCAAGTGAACAATGAATCAACTCCACCCACCACACTACACAAGGAACTCAATACACATTCTCTTAGACAATGACATTCTAAGACACTCTGCCCTGTTGCCAGCACTTCTGCTGGGAATGCATAAACCGTAACATCCTCTGGACGGTCCATTAAGTCCATACATTCTGTAATCTGTGGCTGAGGAGATGAGCCAACTGCCCTAGCCCCCTGGAACTCCACATCATCCGCTTCGGCTTTGGGAATGACAATCTCCATATTTTCCACTGCCGATTCATCAGCCAGGACCCCAGAGTTGTCAGCTGAAATTTACTCATAGTCCCAGGCAAAGGGAGCCCCACCCTGCTGCTGAGTAGAGCCTAGCAGCTGTCTGTAGGCGATCTCCAGCTCCCATTCCTGAACGGCCAGAAACTCCAAATCTTCCTGTAACCAGTGCCTTTCCGAGACATTCAATTATTGCTCTCTGTGCTCCATTATTTCCTCCAAGCGCCACTCCCGATCATCCCCAAAGTCAGGATCACTGGACATCCTCCAATACAACAATCCCTGGCCATCATAGTCATAGCCTTCCGTGGGGCTGTCATCCGCTGACCACGAGCACTCTTGGGCTACATACCACCTGAGGGCTCTGTAGCTCTCGTCCAACCGCATCTCTGCCCAAATCAGCCTGCTTAACTCAGCTGTCCACTCCTGCTTCGGTTGTTCCCCCAACAACGGCATTCATATGTCATACTGCGGCCAGTACCTTACATGGATGGAGGGCAGGACCTTTCCTTGGTGTTGCTTCTCCAGAGCTAGCACTTCCTTCCAGAGTTCGCAGCGAATCGAATCAGACCACCCCAACAGGGCCTCCTCTGATAATGGTCCTCTGTGCTGTATCCGCATCTCTTGTAACCTCCTTCTGAATTCCTCTTCCATGGTGACTGGTATCTGTACCTCTCCTCTCTCTTCAGTTGATGCTGCTGTGACTTCTGCTGCTGCAGCACCTCTTTGATGTAGCCAAGTTGCATCCACAGCCGCTATAACCAGGTCTATGATCTCCGGTGGAGGATTAGGACCATACTGTGCCAGTCTACATTTAACAGCCCGATCAAAACTTTCTTCCTCAGGTGTCCTGTCTGTTACGCTGGGCCTTTCAGCTCTATCCATTTAGACAAGTTCTGCAATATTGTCCCTTTTCTTACGGTTGCTGGCCGATCTGCCCCGCCTCTCCAGTAAGTCCTTGAGGGAAGAGAGCTTCAGCCGTTCATACTGTGTCTCCATTATCCTGTGTCCTTGTAGCTGTTCTTCTGGCGATGGAATCATCCCACTGCTGTGCCACCACTTGTAACAGTCAACACCGTTTACGATTTCCATTCCACCGACTCAAGACAGCTTATCCGACACTCCACAATCCGGCAGACACGACCCATTCCATTTCCCAGAATAAACGAGACATAAGCTCTGTTCTCTGGTTCCAAAATGAATGAATACTTTAATGGTACACTCAGCTGGTTATATACAGTTTAGAAACCAAGTGAACAATGAATCAACTCCACCCACCACACTACACCATGAACTCAATACACATTCTCTTAGACAATGACATTCAGGTGAGTTAATTATTCCCCAGACATCCTGACTCCAACAAGCTGTTCTCACCTGCTTCATAATACACATTCCTTAAGTCAGACGTCTGACCTTTAGACTGCTAACTTACAACACCTATCTATCATCAATAGTATTTTCACACATTAGCATCACACAATAGACAATAGAATGTAATCACCGCAAGCCCCATCACTACAGCCAAGTAAGGTAGCTGGAGGTGATGTAACATCAATTAACATCGGACATAGGATGACCCTAGACCCAAGAGTCATTGGTGAAGCTGGCACAGGCATACCCCGCATCCTTCAAAAGTCTCTGAGTATCACGGGCCATCTCGTTACACACACCTTCCCCGTTCTTCATTGTGGCAGTGTCACTGATCGTCTGTTCCCTGATATAGGGAACGACGATCAGTAACGTAACACCTGCACCACGTCCCCTACAGTAAGAATAACTCCCTTATGGCACACTTAACCCCTTAGCGCCCCCTTGTGGTTAACCCCTTCACTGCCATTGTCATTTTCACAGTAATCAGTGGATTTTGATAGCACTTTTCGCTGTGAAAATGACAATGGTCGCAAAAATGTGTCAAAAGTGTCCGATGTGTCCGCCATAATATCACAGTCATGAAAAAAATCGCTGAACGCTGCCATTACTAGTAAAAAATAAATATTAATAAAAATGCCATAAAACTATTCCCTATTTTGTAAATGCTATAACTTTTGCGCAAACCAGTCAATAAACGCTTATTTCAAATTTTTTACCAAAAATATGTAGAAGAATACGTATCGGCCCAAAATATGTTTTTTTATATATTTTTTGGGGATATTTATTATTGCAAAAAGTAAAAAATATTGCATTTTTTTTTTAAATATAAAAACTGCAGAGGTGATCAAATACCACCAAAAGAAAGCTTTATTTGTGGGTGAAATTTTGTTTGGGAGCCACATCGCACGCCCGCGCAATTGTCAGTTAAAGTGAAGCAGTGCCGAATCGCAAAAACTGGCCAGGTCCTTTACCTTCATAATGGTCGGGGCCTTAAGTGGTTAAATGGAAAAAAAAATACTTTCTACTATGAAACATAATAATAAATAATAATAAAAAATCTAATTCCATCATACAATTTAGGCATTTTATCTGCATATACATAGAACAAAGGCAATACAATGTAACAGCTCTTGAACAGCATTTTTTTTCAAACGCTCCGTATTTACATAGCAGTGGCTGCAGCTTCTTCTGTGTTAGAAAATAAGACCAGGCGGTCATTTTAACAGCTGGGAATTGGCGGTTGGTTACCCAGCATGGCCTGTGTACTTCGGTGAAGTTTTTTGGCACCACATTATATACCCAATGTCTTCAATGCCTCAAGGTCATTAATCTCCTAAAAAACATGAAAAATAACTTGATTTCACCTTCCCTATTGACTCCAATACATTTCAGTAAAATGTCAGATAATCTAAACATTTTATATAGCACCCTTATTTATTGAGTTAGCACAACGTGTTTTTTTCATTTGTGCTACATGTAGTAATTCAGAACAACCAATCCATATTCAGTTTCATTGAAACAAAAAAAGGCACAGTGGTTTAGGGGTTTACACCGGGTCATGGGTTTGAATCCCAACCACAAATTTACTTGCATGGAGCTTGTATGTGCTCTGGTTTCCTCCCACAATCCAAAGACATGCTGGTAGGTTAATCGGCTCCTCTATATGAGATAGGGACCTTAGATTGTAACCTCGTTGAGTGCAAGGACTGATGTGAATGTACAAAACTGCACTGCATAAATGTCGGCACTAAAAAAGTGTACTATGATTTATTGAACTTCAGCATTTTACATTTTATTTAGTTCTCAACTGTTGTGAAAACCTAATCAAGGACATTGTTCTGCCAGTCCTTTTGTGTAACTTAAACTATATTAATTAAACTGTACTGTACGTTGGAAAAGAATAGTGCTAAAAATAATATGTACTCTTCACAATACATCAATCATTAAACGTCCATATTACACAATGTACATTCTTTCCTATAACAATGACAGGGAAAGCTACCGTTTTTTTAATAGGGAACGTACATGATGGTAATAACCAATATGCAATGTTTTAAAATTAAGCTGAAATTTGAAATACATTTAACTGTTCCTGACCGCAGAGTGATTGATTGGATGGCTTTCTGATATTTAAATATAATGTAGGCAGACAAGAATCACATAATCTATTAACCTAAAGCTAAAATCCAGGCAAACCACTAAATACATAAATTAAATACATATAAGGGAGCTGTGTTCCCTACCAGAAAAGCTGACAGCAGACCTGATGTTTCTTTTCTGCAGTTTAGTAACACTTTCAGGTCTTATACCTCCCGCAGACTGTGACTGGACAGTGAAAAGAGAAACAGCACACTGCCAAGCTCATCTCTCTGTCACTTAGGTCTCTTCTCAAATTAGCATGCTCTATGCACTTCAGCACACCTCAATGGCTTCCTCCCCCTCTTTGAGCTTTGCTGTACATGGGATTGCAAGAAGCTAATAACAGGTCAAATTCAGGTACTTTCATTGCTTACCTTTAAAAAAAAAGTGTAAGAATGTATTCATGAATACAGAGCTGCATTCTTGTTTTTGGTATGTCAGCTTTAGGCTGGGTTCACATATGAGCAGCATGCAGCTCACAGCAGGGGTCCGGTGCATCCTGGTTCACTGTTTCAGGTCCGATTTCAGGCCAAATTTTGGGCAGAATTTTGATCTGAAACTGACCAAAAGACACACATCCTTGTTGTGCAAAACGCACCGGACCTGCTCCGGAGGTATGTGAATCAGCTCTATAGAGAGCCAGTGAAAACCTCCTGCTGTTCCAAATTGGATGCAATGATGTAAACCCAGCTTTAACCACTTAAGGACCCCCGCACGCACATATACGGCCACAACATGGCTCGTACAGGCACAAGGGCGTAAATTTACGTCCCCGCCTTCGTGCGGTTCGGGGGTCCCATCCATCGCTCCCAGCCAATGCGCGCGCTCCCCCTTTGTGTCACTTCCTCCTCCTGTGTAAACACAGGAAGGGGGAAGTGATGTAATCTCCCATCGCAGCGGTATTTCCAACCGCTGCAATGGGAGAAACACCTCACAGTAAGTGTGCACCAACACTACACTGACATACACACACATAGGCATACTTAACCCCTTGCGATCTGCCCCACCCCCACCCCCCCTGTCACAGTGTCACTGAATGCAGTGATCTAATCACTGCATTTAGTGTCAGTGTGACAGGCAGTGTAAAATCAGTTAGTGTTAGGTTCAGGATAGCCCCCCCACCCCCCCTAATAAAGTTTTAGCCCCCTGATCACCGCCCTAGTTAACCCTTTCACTCCCTATTGCCAGCGTCACTAAGCGATCATTTTTCTGATCGCTATATTGGTGTCGCTGTTCCCGCTAGGTAGCTAATTTTTTTTATCGCAATTTTTTTTTTTTACTAAAGACATGTGGCTAAATAAATTTTGGCCTAAATGTTTGACTAAAATTTAGTTTATTTGATTTTTTTTTTAACAAAAAGTAAAAAATAGTGGTTTTTTTTCAAAAATATCGCTCTATTTTTGTATATAGCGCAAAAAATAAAAATCGCAGAGGTGATCAAATACCACCAAAAGAAAGCTCTATTTGTGGGAAGAAAAGGACGCAAATTTTGTTTGGGAGCCACGTCGCACGACCGCGCAATTGTCTGTTAAAGCGACGCAGTGCCGAATCGCAAAAACACCTTGGGTCATTTACCAGCGTATTGGTCCGGGTCTTAAGTGGTTAAAGGGGCACTGTATTTAAAAGGTTATATGCCTGTACAACAAAACTTATTTTACTACTAGTTTGTCATGGACATGTGATAGTTTACGTTTTTGGTGTTGTTTTTTATATGTGCTAAGAGAGATCACACAAATACTTATAAATATAACATTTATTAAAAGTACTGACAGATACAGATAAAGAAAATACAACAATTATACTTAACCACTTGGTTACTGGGCACATAAACCCCCTTCGTTCCCAGGCGAAATTTCAGCTTCCGGCACTGCGTCGCTTTAACTGACATTTGCGCGGTCGTGCAACGTGGCTCTCAAACAAAATTGACGTCCCTTTTTCCCCACAAATAGAGCTTTATTTTGGTGGTATTTGATCACCTCTGCGGTTTTAATTTTTTGCGCTATAAACAAAAAAAGAGCGACAATTTTAAAAATATATATATATTTTTTACTTGTTGCTATAATAAATATCCCAATTTAAAAAAAAATATATATATTTTTTTTCACAGTTAAGGCTGATACGTATTTTTCGACGTATTTTTGGGAAAAAAAATAGCAATAAGCGACTGGTTTGCGCAAAAGTTATAGCGCCTACAAAATGGGGAACAGAATTATGATTTTTTTTATTATTTTTTTTACTAGTAATTGCAGCGATCTGCGATTTTTATTGCGACTGCGATATTGCGGCGGACATATCGGACACTTTTGACACAAATTTGGGACCATTCACATTTATACAGCAATCAGTGATATAAAAATGCACTAATTACTGTATAAATGTGACTGGCAGGGAAGGGGTTAACACTAGGGGGTGAGGAAGGGGTTAAATGTATTGCCTGGGTGTGTTCTAACTGTGTGGGGGGAGGGGGGTGACTGGGGGAGGTGACCGATGCTGTGTCCCTATGTACAAGGGACACAGATCGGTCTCCTCTCCGCTGACAGCACGTGGAGCTCTGTGTTTACACACAGAGCTCCACGTCCCTGCTGTCATCTGTTCGTTTTCCCGCCGATTGCATGTACCCGACGGACATCGCGGCCGCCAGGTACATGCATCAGATCCCCAGCGATGCGGCGGGACAGTGTTTACCCGCCACACGCCACCAAGTGGCGCGCGCGGGTAATGCACAAAAATCACGTCCAAAGACGTCTAGTTGGCGCCTCAGGTCCGCGCTGTTGACGTATTATGTCAATAGCGCGGGTCTGAAGTGGTTAACTAAAGATGCTGTTTCTGCTATGGATTCAGAGATCTTACAAGTTTTGGCTGTAGTAATATAGGACTTGAATGTAAGGAAATGGTCCCCCCACTGAAAATGACCTTCCAAGGAAAATGGTACATTCCTGAAAGGCGAGTGGGCTGGCTTGTCCATATAGTCTTTGTAGTGACATTCCTTTGGTATGAGTCAGCTACAATAACCACCAATACAATACACCCTACGTACATATTCCTGCACAAGCGGCTGTATCTTAGATTGGGTGCTGAAATGACCAATGGCTGGAATTGACTGCAATCATGAGAAGGAAATGTCACCAGCACACCAGGGTCTCCAAAAAAAATCAGGAAAAAAAGCTATTAGAGGCTTTCCTATGTCTTGTATGGCCCATTCGCTGGGTTTAGAATTAATTTTATAATAATAAGTAAATATGAAATATGCAATTTTTCCATCAACTACATTTACATATCCTTTTTAATCCAAAAATATGAAGTGGCATTTTTTTGGAGCGTTCCCACTACGCTATTTTGACATTGCGATTTGCAAGTGATTCACTTGAATGGGTTGCGTTATTCTGACAATAAGCTTCATGCAAATTGTGGGCAGTTTGCAACAATTGCTGTGTGATTCTGACACGTGACAATAGAGGCAGCATTGCATTGCATTTGGGTTGCCATTGAATGACAATGGCACCCAAACGTAAAGCAGCACTTTGTGATGGCAGAATTGCTGCAATCCCTAGTCACGAGATGAGAACAAGCTTAATACATAAGTTCATCTATAGTCTTTTTTTTTTTGTTTTGGATAGAGTGGTAAAGGATTTGATCCTGTGACAGTTATTTTTCTAGTTGTTGTCTGTAAACCCGCTGGGGAGATTCACTCTCTCTAATTGCCCTGGTGATCTTTGTCAATAGTATGAAAAATAATGGGAAATATAGAATTTTACAATTCTCACCACAACAGCAGGTGAGGAAAAATGTTCCAGTGGGGGTACCTATTTCCGTGATAATATCATCATAGGAGATTTCTGCTCACGTTGGAAAATTGTTCTCTCATTTCTTGCTGTATCTATATAACAGAAAATTAAGGCAAAGCTCTCCAATGAGACATGCACAGAAAAAAAGAAAATTGACAGGGGTGTTAAAACTGAATTTACGGCACAAAAAGTTTAATTGAAATATAATGCTTAGTATAAAAAACTCCGGCCCAGATTCACGTACATCGGCGCATTATTGGACCGGCGTAGCGCACCACTTTTCCGTTAGACTTGCGCAATCTAGCCGCGTAATCCCGCGATTCACGAAGCTTTTGCGCAAGAGATTGCGCAAGCGTAAGGTTTTTTCCTGAGGCGTAAGGAGGAGTAATACAAATTGGGAGGGATGTGGGCGTGTTACATTGAAATGAGCCGTGACCCCATGCAAATGAAGGGCCGGCCGACTCGCGCATGCGCGCGTGAAGGAAACCATGTCAGCTCCGTTGTGCGCATGCTCACAACTCGGGAGCGGCGCAATCAGTGAAATTGAAAATGGACTAGGGCAACGTTGTGAACTACGCAGACAGCATAAATAGACACACACAAACGCACTTCCATTGCAAAAGTACATCCCTTTGTGTCCCTTCCCATTGAATCAAGTGCTTTTGCTCTGTTGTTCGTTAGAGTGTGTTTTGTAGTTGTCAGATTAGTGTTCTGTGTGATCTAGTGCTTGTTGGTATTTTTGTGAAAGTGAGTTTTGATAAGTGTTTGAGACTGTTTGTTTGATTGATAGATTTCTGAGCGTTTGTTTTCTTGCTTTATTTTTTCATCTGATTTTTTTGTGACTGTTTCTTGCTGAGTGCTAGTGTGATTTTTGGGTGTTCTTTTTCTCTTTGTGTGTGTTCTTGTCTGATTGGTTGTGCTTGTATTTGTGACAGATTTTTGGTGACTGCTAGTGAGTTTGTTTGGAAGTATGACAGAGAGAAAAAGAAAGCTTAATTTTACAGTGGGGGAAAAAATAATTCTTGCCCGGGCCATTAGCGAGTATGGGCGTTTTCTCCACGGCCCGCAGAGTGCCACCACCACCCCGGCCAGGAGGAGGGAGATATTGGATATGATCACGGAGCAGGTCAATTCATCGGGGGAGGGGGAGACACGGACCCGGTCTGGGATTGAAAAGAAAATAAATGACCTCCGGCGTGAGGTGAAAAAAAAAATGGCCGCAATAAATGCCCATGCCAGGGGCACAGGAGGGGGCCCACCATGCCGGATTAGATTTACAGCGACGGAGCGTGTGGTGGCCCTGACCTTTCACCGGCATGAAGTGGAGGGCCTGCCAGGCTTTGACACAAGTCCGGTCCCCGCGGTGCCAGGTAAGGTTTTTATTTCTCTCAGGTGTGTAGCATGTGTGGGGGAGGGGGTGAAAGGGAATATGTGGCAAGTGTGTGGATCCTCCAACCTGTGAATGGTTTGTGTCATCCACAGCTGTGCAGGAGGGTGCAGGGCCATCTGGCCTGACCGCTCCAACGCCAGGACAGCAGCCTAATGAGGCCCCCCCAACAAGGCCAGAGTCCGCGGAGGAGGAACAAGAGGAGGAGGATGATCATGCGGAGGACGATCATGAGGAGGAGGAGAATCATGAGGAGGAGGAGTCCATGGCAGGCACTGGACAATTGGTTTCTGCGGACTCTTCCCCTCTGGCTGCAAGAAGCCTGCCCTCCCTAAGGGGGAGCCCCCCCCCCCCCTCCTCCCCCAACATGGCTCCCCTCACAAGGGCCTCCCCTTCTCCCCGGCCACAACCATCAGCAAGAGCCAGGAGGTCATCCCAGAGCACCAGGGGGGCGCCCAATCTCCTGCCCGCCAGTCTGAGAAGGAACCTGGCCACCCAGACCCGCCTTCTGAGACAGCTCTGCCAGACTATGGGGTGGGTGGATCAGAGCCTGTCCTCCATCAACGATAGGCTGGGTAACCTGGACTCCCACTCCCGGGCCTCCACAACCTGCCTAAATGACCTGCAAACTACAGCAGCAGGCGTTGGGCAGGATGTGAGGGCCCTTACCCAGGCTATCCAGGGCAACACGGCAACACTTGGTGCTGCCCTGGACAGAATAGCCGTGGCCTTGGAGGGCAGGCCGCCAGGTGGGCAGATCTCAGGGGCTGCTCCTCCTTCCCCGGCTTTTCCCCTCCCCCATGCGTCTCCCCTGAGGGTCCGGGGCCGTGGCCGGGGGCGCCCCAGGCGTGGCTCAGGCAGAGGGCATTAATTTTTTTTTCCCCCTTTTTTTGGTTTGAAAGCATTTTTATTTTTGTTCTCTGCCTTTTTTTTTCTATGCATTTTTTTTTTTCTATGCATTTTTTTTTTTTCTATGCATTGTTGGGCAACACGTGTGACTGCTGAACTCCTCACTAACAGTGTTGCTTTATCTGACAATTAGACTTTTTTTCAAAATTTAGACCAGCTTTTAGGTCCTCTAACTTTAGACAGGACATTTTGCTGTTGCGCACATCGCGTAGCCTGCGCAGCAACTGCGTTTTTTTGTGAATCCCCGTAACTCCCTCATTAGCATATTTGACTAGCAAATCAATGGTGTGTCTAGCGCAGTTTTGCGCGAAGGGAAGCGAAGGTCTAACTCAATTACGCCGGACCAAAAAACGTAGATTTCTGGCGTATATTGTTTTGTGAATCGCGTGCAACTATACGCACGCGCACATTTAGACTTACGCACGCGCAACAGCAGTTGCGCACGCGTAATCGCTTTGTGAATCTGGGCCTCCAACTTTATGGGTCTCACCTACAAACACCTCCTACTGTATGTAAGAAATATATAAAAGCGTATAACATATCCGAAATTCTTATTTACAAATACATCTTTATTTTTAGTATCAAAGCACATTTTTTTAAAACCAATAAACACATGCCTGATGCACGGCCCTGCATGTAATCTATGTAGTAGCAATGGGGTTGATTTACTAAAGGCAAATAAACTGTGCACTTTATAAGTCCAGTCGCACTCCGCAAGGTCATTAGTAAATGAGGGGAAGCTCTGTGCAAGCAAAGATGCTGTTCTTTTCCCTGCATGTGATTGGGTATTTTTTTTGAGGCGTCGCCTAATTTACTAAGCTCTTAAGCAAATGTGCACTTGCATTTAGTAAATCAACCCGAATAACTCATATAATTGATCAACCACAAATAATCAAATTTAGATTTTACAAATAAAATGCAAATTAATTTGGGTAGTAAATATTTTTCCTGGAGTATCCACCACCAAAAAAGTTCTTATCCAAATAAGGAACACCTATTTGAACATGTTTCTTAAAGTGTAACTAAATTAGTCCGATGGACTTTTTCCATCGGATTTTCCGATCGTGTGTAGCCCCATCTGAGTTTTTTCATCGGAAATTCCGATGAATTCCATCGGACTTTATATATAGAACATGTTCTATATTTTTCCGATGGAATTCCGTCGGAATTCCGATGTGATTTGGCCGGGCAAAAGCCTGATCGTGTATACGCGGCATGATAGGCTCCATTCATGAGAGGTTAAATCACCTTGGTGGTTCTATGTGCTTTCAATGGCTTACTCATATATCACTTTGGATTGCAAGTTTTTATGATTCAGTTTCAGGTAATTTATTTCACTTTTCATTCACCATAGTGGTGAATGAAAAGTGAAATAAATTACCTGAAACTGATTGTTTTTTTACGCTACGGTCTGTACTAAACCTCTTTGATGATTCTATTTTCCAACTTCCACTATTTCTGTAATTTTTATCTGCAATTTCTTGGACTTCAGTGACACCTCTCACAATAATAATAATACTAACAATAATATCTGTTCTGCCCTTTACCAAGTACAGGACACTTTGTACACCATATAAATTATTATTCTCATAGCACTCCTTGTTTGGTTTCAGCACTCATGGTCACCCATTATGAAAGCAAAGGGAGCTGTTTAAGCTCCCCGAGCCCATGGGAATGCTTGCAGAGGGAGTTAGGCCCCCTTTTCAGCATTGCACACACCCGGGGATGAGTGGGTGTGGTACAGGCCCCAGGGGGGGCGGGCTTATTACCATCTCACCTGTAAGGTAAGGGCTATAGGTGAGGCAAGCTAGGGACCAATGGGAGACAGCCCCTGGGTCACAAGGTACACGGGAACATTCTGGAAGGCAGAAAGGTTATTTAAGGCAGGAACAGCAAGCTGCGGTGACCAGATTTCAGGTAACCTCCTTACCTGTTGAACTCCCTCCCCCCCTCCCTTGTCGCGGCCTAAGTATTACGTGGTACCCCCTTTTGGTTTTGTGAATAAACAATTGGGGTTGGTTAAAAAAGAGTTAATATCGAACCTGGGTCGTGATGGCTAGGTTGAGGACTGCTGTTGGTTCAAGTTTAATGAGTGATGTGTCGATTCGTTATATCACAATGGTTATTTGATTAATAAAGATGGTTGAATAAATGAATTAAATAATAACAGTAATAAAGGCCTGCGGTCAAGTTTAACCCGCTCCATGTTTTCTTGAGTCATTATTTATTTAAGGTACCATTCTGCATACAGTCCCATTATTTTTCACTTCCTGGAAATCTACCCTCCTTGGATGTTGTCCTTGCCGGGCCTTGGGCCACCCCATGCCTCCTCAGCTCTCAGTGGCGATGCCCTTAGGGGGTTTCCGATCCTTAGTGCCACACTCTCATCATACAGTTACGTCTGTAAGTATTTTTAGGTATTTGTTTTTATTTATAAGTATTTGAGCGTAGGGGCTTCTATGGGTACAATTTGTATTCTTATTTTTCATTATCATCCATTTTTCTTGGCAGGCTCCGACCTTATAGATATTTCTACTATTACATATCTCAAGTCAAATGCATGTGCCTGAAGATTGGATCCATCCATGAAACACGTAGAGCTATTAAATGCAGTGTTTCAACCTACCATGTGTTCTATTAGATACTCTGGTGATTTCATAAGACTTTCTATGTCTGAAGCACTGTGCTATGGAGGCCAGAGAGGGAGCAACTAGGAAAACTTCTGACTCTAAACATAGAAACAATAACATGTTTTAGCTTGAATAAGTGGTCAATATCTACTTCTACTGGCTATGTTTAAAAATAATTCCAGGTATGGATATTTTATACATAGTTACACTGCTATGTAACTGCTACACCATCTTGGACTAATGTAACTATGTACAGTATATTCCACACCTGGCCAATACTTCTGGAAGCTGTAAATCAGTGAAGTAGACACAGTTACTCCAGTGATCTCCACTGTCTTCTGTGTTCCATCCTGCCTGTTGCATTTTTATGAGGTCTGCCACTCAGCACAAGCTCTATTCAGAATTCGGAACGCATGCAAAGAATTCTTTGACTGGACAAGATAGAGACATGCGGTGGTGACATCACGCTGATAGCAAAAAAAGGCACAGTGAGCTCATTACTATGCTGCTTCTCCTTTCACTGTCCAGTGACAGGTTAGGGTGAGTCCGTGACAACCTGGGCTCAGAGAAAATGGCTTGAATGAAAATGGCCATCAGACTGAGGACATCTACTGGCAGAAAAAAAAAAGACCTTGGGAAATCTCTAGATGGAAGCTGAATACTGCAGCAAAACATTTAAAAAACAATCCTTCAATGGGCTATTCATTGTATGTTGTTATTTCTGGGTTATAAAGTTGACGGGTTCAGGGGATCCCCGGAGACCCTGAAAACCGACAGGTATTATGTGGGCAGGGAGGACTATACTGGTACTGGTACAAGGTAAGGTATTTATACTCAACCAGAGTGAGGCAAAAGGGTAATTTAGAAAAGCATTTTTAATCACATAATGTACATAGAAACAGAGATATAATAAAAAAGAACAGACAAAACATTTAAAAAGCAATACATACACAGCGATGAGGTCACCAGTTGTGCAATCCCTTCAGAGATGTAGAGGGGGTACGGGTGGGCCAGAGGCGCTGTGAGACAAGTGGTCTCGGGTCTCAACTAGTTTCACGATATTTAAATTGCTTCGTCAGGAGACAATCTGTGGGCACCAAGTCCGGTTCTTATAGCAAAGTCCCAAAGCATCCAACAGTAGGAAAATATGCAGGGGGGAGATCCTAGAAACAACCTGGTTACCCAGGGGGTATATAGACGTGATAAGGTGGGGGTCACCAGGACTAAGTGTACTATGAGGGAAAAAACGCACAGAGCGTTTACTGATAAGTGTAAGGTAGACAGCCGCGTGAGACTTAAGTGAAACACAGTTACCGGTTCACTAGTACAAAGGCAGCGGTACTGCTTTTATGTGCATGGTGATGCACATATCCTGGGACCCTGGCTCAAATGCTGGCTTGGTTCCGTTCACAGATCAGCTATTTTTATGCATAAGATAAAGCAAAATATCCACCATAGTTCCTGCCTGCAACTGTCCAGAAAATAATATACAACTGAATTGAACTGTCTGTCTGCTATAATTTCACTGTATCTACAAAGTAAACCAATATTCTAAAGGCGATGACTTTGTATGTACTCAACAGTCCATTAAAATAAAATGTGTTGAGTATTTTTCTTTTCTTGCAGTACATTGCATCAGTAAACATCTCTTTTCAAACTAGATAACTTGCTGAGCCCAGATTTTCTTAATCAAAGCTAATTTCTCTCAGCTGGACACTTCATTATCATTTTAATGATAAAAGTGTGCAGCAGAGGTGTTATGTTACATACATTGAGACAGATTGCGTTAATTACACCTGCCCTTAGTCAGGAGTTCTGCGACTCACTAATAATAATGCTGGGTCTTATTATTTTTTTTATATGTGCAAGGTTATTATAACAATTATTTCTTCCCAGGGCCCAAGTGATTTGCAGCGTACATTTTTTTTTTTTAATTGAAAGAATCAAAACATATTAAAGCTCAACTTCTGCTGAAACATTTTATTTTACTTCAGATGGACAAGGTAAGGTATAAAACACCAATCTTCTTATTTAATTTATTTAAATTCTTGTACACCTAGAGAACAGATATAGTTGGAGATTCAATAAGGACATTTTCTGTTGGTATGGCCCATTTAAAGCAGAGTTCCACCCAATTTTTGAAGTTCAGCCCCCTGCATTGCTGATCACAGTGACATTAATGATCAGACTTTTAATATATTTTTTCCAACGCATATTACCTTTTTTGTACTTTGCCACGGTGAGGTATGTCATATCCCACCAATCGTTGGCTCCTGGTATGTGTCATCAATCCCAGTAGCAGTCTCAATAGGCAGACTAGAATTATGATATTTCAATGAATGAGCCAAACTTTGTACGGACTGTGCATGCGCGAGATTGGGAGATGCATGCTGGGTAGCCAGCAGCATTGTATTCCAGAAGAAGCCAAGAGCAGGCTTCAGATGCCCATACTGAAGATGGGGCCGTGTTGGTTAGATAAAATACTGTGATTAAATTGCATAGTTATATACCAAAAAAGACTACATTTAGTATATATGTCGGAATGGATTATGTAAACTGAACCATTGTGGGTGTGTTCTTTTAGAAAAATATAAAAAAAATACTGAAGCTCCTCTTTAACATAGCCTGCACCTAATTCATTAAAGCTGTGCACCAGTTTCTGTACCAGTACCAGTACCGACATGTGCTCCAGATTCTGGTAGTGCTTTCTACCAACACTTAAATAATATGGTGATTTCTAAAATAAAAAAATATTAATAATAAAAATAAAATACTAAATTACTACTGGGTAAGATGGATTCCTTTTCTAGGAAAAAATACTTATGTTTAAATTATTTTAAAAAATAATTATGTTTTGATATTAAAAAAAAGGCAGAGTAATTTAAATTTTCACTGTCCAGGTGGCAACCTTGGGTCAGAACCATTCCTGAGGGTTGGTCCAATTGGTCGATGTTTGTAGGCAGGTGCAGTTTGCTTTCTCTACTGCAGGTGGCGCTTAACGTGGCATTGCAGAGGGAGAGGAAGTCGAGAGGAACATGGTTCTTGTATAGTTTCCTAGGTCACTGGGGCAACTTTTTGATTTGATGTTAGTGGCCCATGTGACTCTGGTAGCCATCTTGGGCCAGGTAGAGTCTATTTAGGAAATGGAAGGAGAGAGGTGCCTCTAAGTGTTGGAGTATAAAACTATTTTAATAAAGGTAAGATAAATGACAATTCACATTTGTAGTTAAAACAGGCACGTCAAAGATAAAAGCATCCAGGAAAAGCTTTCAGCAGTGATTGCCCTCCATAGCGCTGGCTCCCGCTGTTGTAATCCTCCACTCGCAACCAGGAAGATAAAGCAATCCCGGAACGAGGCTTGTGGCGCTCGTGGAGCGCAGTATAGGGCATAATGACGTCACTGGACCATATGACACATTTCCGAGCATGCACACAGTTGTGCTCCTTCTTCAAGCTATCTGTCTAGGAGGTAATAGAACTATATATAGCCCATAGGTGTGTGCAGCCATTGGCATTAGGGTGTGCACCCCAAAGCTCAAACACACTCTACCGATCACTCACGATGTTCATTCAGAAAGGGAAGGGGCAGGTAAATGGCATATTTACTGGACTTTTCCCCTACTCATCCCAAAACATCCACAGCAAAAACCAGTGGGAGAGAAGGGAAACTGGCAGTGCTCTGGGGGGAAGGAGGGGTAGCCAGGTCAGTAGGGAACTGTTCTGCGCAGGGTGATTAGGGTGTGCCTGGCACACCTGGCACACCCTGTGCGCACGCCTATGATATAGCCACAGTGGGTGTGCCAATATTTAATAGGGGTACAACGGGGAACATCTCTTAAAGCTATAAAGTATGGAGAGTACCAATAGTTCAATTACAAAACAAAATTGGGGTAAGAAATATAGTGGAACATCTCCTAAAAATATACAATACAATAAACCCTAATAAAAAGGTTGAACAGACTAGACTATTTTTATACTAGTTCATAAAATGCTAAATATATGAAGTAAATACATGAACTACAATGATTCAACATTCGTGCTGGGATAATATTTAAGGTGCATCTAGTGTGTTATTGTAAAGAAAGAAATCAAAATAATATGAAGAACTATATAGTAAAAACATGTAAAAAGTAAAAAAAAACAGAACATGAAAACAAAAAACTACTGAATTAATGTAATGAGGTAATTTTATGATAATTAGTGGGAATGCTTAATAGCATTCCCAGTTTTGATATTCGTTTTTTATTATTCTTAATTTTAATTTTATTACGTACGTTTTTTGGCTCTGCGTAACTTCTGCATACTTTCAGCCATTGAGACCATTCAACTTTTAAAATATTCATCTCTTGCAGCTAATGATGGGACTTCAAGTTTTTTTGTACTATTTATACTTTTTAAAATATTAAGCTTTTAGTGACTTTTTTTTAACATTGAAGTCAATGAGAACATGCTTCAAATCATTAAAACATTCTACCTCTAAGAAAAGTTTCAGCTCCTTCATACTTTCACCTACAGACACCAAACAAACTTTAAAACATTCACAAAATATTCAGTTATCCGGCTATATCTTTTCAGAATCTTTTCAGATTGATATCTTTTACAGTTTTTGTGAAAAAGCAATATAAGTTTAGTGATTTTTTCAGAAAATGTTATCGAATAAACAGTGTTTCTATGGGTCTGGGTTAGAGTGGATCATGTGATCATTAGAGCAGAGAGCATTAAAAAAAAAAAAATGATCTTTAAAAAGGGGGAACAAATTGCTTTCACGCCCGCAAAATCTACTTGTCATAAACAATTATAGGTATTGTTGTCTGGTTTCAGGCAATGTGTTCAGTTTTGTGATGCGCCTTTAACTTTTGGTTGCTGGAGCTTCTAAATGACAAGAGTTCCAAATTTTCTCCCATTGACTGTCATGTTAAAAAGTCTATAAAATTTCCAGCAAAATGCACACAGAACATCTTTTTGAAATCACTGACATTTTTACGTTTATCAACATAGATTTCATATCGATACGTTTACAAAGGCCGTGTGTTTCAAACGGTGAAGTCGATGTATCGATAGCATGTACGGTTGTGGATTTATTAAGGTTTGTTTGAAGGCTTCTTTCACTTATTAGGTGTGTGGATTAAAGGGGTTTGTAAAGGTATGTCTTTCCCTAAATAGCTTCCTTTACCTCAGTGCAGTCTTCCTCACTGACCTGGTGTGGAGAAAACCTCTTGAGGGGGAGGGGCAACCAGGCAGGTCAGGACACTCTCTATATTGCAGATAGAGAAAGGAGCTGTGTGTTAGTGGGCATCCTGCTCACACCCTCCCCCCTCAAGAGGCTTTCTCCACACCAGGGAAAAATTACTGTGTGGAGTTACAGACAGAAGAACAGGAAGTGAGGGTTTCTGAGAAGAAATAAGGACATTTAAAAGCAAAATCAAAGGATGAGGTAAGTGAAGGAGGACTGCACTAAGATAAAGAAAGCTATTTGGGGAAAATAATTTTACCTTTACAACACCTTTAATGATCAGGCTTTATAAGTACTGAAGAAACACTGCTTGTATGTCCTAAAGATAGTTTGGTGGTTATAGTGAATGGCATTGGTGCGGGCTTAGCAATTCAGCTATTCAGCATTCCCACGCATTTTCCTCAGGAAATGCATTTTCTAGTTAATGTTTAAATGTATTGCACAATAATGTGCCTCCCTCCTTTTTTTTCTCAAAGCTTCAGCTGGAATTTGTTTCAGATCCCTGTTTGGAGGCTGCCATTTGTGAAGGGATTGTATACTGCATAGGACTCTTTATATTTATCATATGGACTAATTAATTAATCTGGGGACTATTATATTTATTCCCCTTTATAGCTCAAACCTATCTTATGCCTTTTTAAATATTAGTTGCCACAGGTATATCCTAAATTAGATCACTTTTTATGCGCCTTTCTACCATTTCTAGAGGACCCTGGATCCCAGGCTTGGCACCAATCTGTCAGGAAGACTTAGCAGTAGGTAGAGGCATCAGAAAATTAGGGAAAGATGGGGGAAACACCATCCTTCCTGGAAGCTTTCCCACTTGAGTATGGACCGGCCTGGTCGCATTCTACCCCTCGAGACAGATTCTGTCGGTGTACTGGAGACCTACTACTTTATTCCTCACTGTAACATCCTTTGAGTGCACCAGGTTGTGTTGTCTCCCTTTTGGATTAGTTGTGCTTTGCAGAACTTTAAATTCAATGCTGTTCTGTTCCTGTAAATAGACTCTGAGTGTTTAGTTGCTGCTGCACCACGCTGCACTTCCCCACATGTTGCATGTCAGAGTGGGAGCCAGAGTCAGACAATGGGAACAGTGCCATAATAAGACATTGCCCTGGGACAAGGAAACAGTTTAATCCCCATGATTAGAGTTTCCTGTAGGCCATTTGCAGAACATTGTTTGCCCCTTTTGTCCTAGCTCCCTTGCATCTGTGATCTGCCATTGCTAAGCACAGTTTGGATGGGCTTGTGCTTTTCCAGATACAAGAGACAGTATAATCCAAGTAAAAATGTGTGTGAACACCAAGCTACGGTGTGGTATAGACCTAGGTGTGTAGCTGCCTGCACAATGATTACCTCAGCCTGAATTTTATACAAACCTTGTAAATCAATTTTAATAATGCTTACTAATATACTCACGGCTGAATCCTGGCCTAGCCAACAAGGCCCAGGCCTAGGGCATCACTTTGCAGGGGGGCAGCACCGAAAAAGTCCCTGTCTTATGTGGCGGACTGGGCTGAGAGGGAAATTAGTCTAACACCCCCACAAAGTGACCACACTGCTGCTGGTATGTGGGCAGGTGCCATGCCCCATAGCCAAACAGGAAGTGAGAGGAAATTTATGCCCCACTCACAAATTTCAGGGCGGGTTTTAAAAAGCAAGGGGAGTGGCCTTGACAAAAATGGGTGGGTCATATTTAAATTAGGAGGTGCATGAGTTTAGACAGGCATAGGGCAGCACAAAACCGAAATACACTACTGAATATACTCATAAAGTGCACTGTGCCTTAAAACTCATAAGAGAATCTCATACAAAACCTGTAAACCCATCTACTTAAAGCGGAGGTTCACCCAAAAGTGAACCTCCTCTTTTCGGAACCCTCCCCCCCTCCGGTGTCACATTTGACACCTTTCAGGGGGGAAGGGGTGCAGATATCTGTATAAAACAGGTATTTGCACCACTTTCGGGTATAGACTCACACATGCGCAGTAGTAGCACGACTCACACATGCGCAGTAGGGAACCAGGCAATGAAGCCGCACCAAGATTTGTAGAAAAAAACTAGGATGGCCGCACTCCAAAAACAATGTTGTTCCTTTTTATTAAAACTGGTCACAAAACAAACATGTCACAGCAAAAAATAAGATGAAAAAGCTGACGCGTTTCACACTATCATACAGTGCTTATTCATAGCTGGAGTGCATAGCAAACAGAAAAATAATTTACACTCAGCCCGGAGATTTAGAACCACCCTGCGGCCGCATATAGTCGTACGGCCGTAGGGAAGTGGTTAAGATCAACAAGGATTACAATATATATACTAAAATTACAATAATAATAAAACACAAAAAAAAACAATTACAAACAATTTTAATATTAAATAACCTTTATAATTTAAACACGATAAACTAACAACCTGACACGTTACCATAGTGTATCAATTAAACAAATATTTTGATATATTGACACATTTAATTTTTAATTCGAGATTTTCCTAGCATGTGACGGAAAATATTGATTATATGAAGACAGGAGGCGAGTATCTTATGCATTATCTTTCTTTAATAAATGCTCATAGCAGAACAATTCTTAAAATAGTTTAAAACCAAAATCGATAGAAAAAAGAAAAAACTACGTTTCCCAGCAGTCTTAGTCTGTGGCCACTCCCCTTCTGCCTCTATATAAGGACTGCTGACCCTCAGAACTTCCTCTTTCTTTTGCGAAATCCAACAGTAAACGGAACTTGGCCTCCGACGCACTTCCACATCCGAATCTTTGGTCCTTCCGTTTGTTCCTCCATCCGGAGAAAATATCTTGACTGGCGTAGATAAGTCCCAACGAGGACCAACAACCATGAATCGTAGCCAACAGGGCGTCCGAACGGCTTAAAACAATCCTGAAATGCAGGTCGTCAATATCCAGCGGAATCGGATGTTATCAGTATCCTGAAACAAGACAGATGTATGTAATAGGGATGGGTAGGGAGGGAAGATACTCGCCTCCTGTCTTCATATAATCAATATTTTCCGTCACATGCTAGGAAAATCTCGAATTATACTTCAGACAGGAGGCTCATATCTTATGCAAGTTCAAAGCTTAGCATTAGCAATACATGTCACATTCAAAAAGAGAGATATACAATATATATATATATATATATACACAACAATGAATATAATTACAAGATTGTCATGGCCACATGTTCCTCTGGTCTGAAGTAAAAGGAGCGAAAGACGGTCTCAGAGGACCAATCGGCCGCGAGAAGTAGGTCCGACAAGGAACCCCCTGCCTTGATCAATTTGGAAGCCATGGCTCCTCTGGATGAATGAGAAACACCGAACCACACAAAGTCATGGGTGTTCAGTGAAGAAAGGGTAAAATATTGACGTCAGGTCAGTCTTGGTTCTGCGGACCACCGAGAATTGTACACCTTGCGGGGAAAATTGACGTCTGGAGACCTCTAAAGCCTTTACGTCTGAGACGCGTTTAATTGAGACCAAGCATAAGAGGACAGTCAGTTTAAATGACAGGAGTTTGAGAGATAACGACTCGTTATCGTCCCAATCAGAAAACATGGTAAGGATTTTGGAGACGTCCCAGGTTGTTTGATACCTAGGACGAGGGGGGCGTTTGAATTTTATCCCTCGCATTAGTTTGCAGACTACTGGATGTTTGCCCACTGGCAGTGAGTCCACCAAACCATGGTGGGCTGAGATGGCGGATCTATATACATTGATAGAGCGATATGCCTTACCGGAATCGAACGCATCCGCAAGAAAGTTAACGACAAGCGTTATAGGTGCTTGAAAAGGATCAGCCTGCCGTTGAAGACACCAACGCACCCAGATTCCCCAGGCCGATCTATATGCCGATCGAGTCCCGGGGGCCCAGGCCATAGCGAGGAGATTTCTAGCTGATTGTGAAAGGTCTTCGCCAACACCGATGACCCCGATATCAGGCAGGCCAGAAGGGTCAGAGAGCCGTCTAATACCAAAGGATGTACCGTCTTGGACTGGTGTTGTAGAATGTGCGGAACCAAGGGAAGCACCCGGGGGTGGTCTATGACCATCTCCAGGAGAAGTGGAAACCATGGTTGCGTCGGCCACCAGGGTGCGATCAGTACCACTGTCGCGTTCTGGGTAGCGATCTGCAACAAGGTCTTGGGGATCATTGCGAAGGGTGGAAACGCATAGTGTGTCTCCCCGTTCCACCATTGGCGGAATGCGTCCACCGCCTTGGCCCCCGGGTCTGGTCTCCAGCTGAAATAGCGGAGTAATTGATGGTTGAGGCGGGAGGCGAACAAGTCCACCCCTAGGGGCCCCCAGAGTTGGTTGATTTGGGCAAACGTGGACTGGTCCAAACCCC
This sequence comes from Rana kukunoris, assembly GCA_029574335.1. Classification (NCBI taxonomy): domain Eukaryota; kingdom Metazoa; phylum Chordata; class Amphibia; order Anura; family Ranidae; genus Rana; species Rana kukunoris. The sequence goes on from CM056051.1 coordinate 388,800,351, forward strand.
ACTCGCTGGAATCCGATAGATATCGGGAATTCCAGTCTGCAACGATATTGGAAACACCCGGTATGTACTCCGCTATCGGAACAATGTTGCGATCCATGCAAAACTGCCAAATGTCTTTGGCGAGATTCGCCAGAATCTTGGATCTGGTGCCGCCTAGGCGATTGATGTATTGAACCGCCGCGATATTGTCCATGCGTATTAACACGCAGCAGTCGGAGTATTCCGAAAGGAAACTCTGGACTGCGAACAAAGCCGCTAGGAGTTCTAAGGCGTTGATGTGCAATATGGACTCTTGGCCGGACCAAAACCCTCCTGTCGACGTCTCGCCCAAGCGAGCTCCCCAACCTTTCCGACTCGCGTCGGATTCCAGAATAACGTCTGGTTGTGGGTTGAAAATTGACTTGCCATTCCAATCGATGGCATGTCTCAGCCACCATTGTAGTTCCATTTCGGCTTCCGTGGACAGTGGAATAACGTCTGCGTAACGAAGACCCTGCCGAAGGTGCAGTATCTTCAGACGCTGAAGTGCCCTGTAGTGGAGGGGGGCCGGGAAAATGGCTTGAATAGAGGCCGCTAAAAGACCCACTATCCTGGCCAGAATCCGGAGTGATACGCCCTGTTTGCGCAGCACTGATCTGATCTCCTTGCGGATCAGCGCGAGCTTCGCTTTGGGAAGGCGGAGGATCGCCCGATTGGTGTCCACCAAGAAGCCCAGGAATTCTAACTCTTGAGTCGGGATCAAAATAGATTTCTCTTGGTTGATGAGAAAACCTAACCCTTCTAACAGATTCACCGTCCAGGACATATGAGCCCGGATTAGTGATCTGGAGTGCGCCATGATGAGGATGTCGTCCAGATAGATTATGAGACGTACACCTCTGCTCCGTAAGGTCGCCACGACCGGTTTCAACAGCTTGGTGAAACACCACGGGGCCGATGACAGTCCGAATGGTAGGCATGTAAACTGCCACGCGCGTCCCCCCCACAGGAAGCGCAGTAGATGTCGTGAGCCCGGGTTTATGGGTACCGTGAGGTAGGCGTCTTTCAGGTCTACCTTCACTAACCAATCTCCTGGTTGAAGAAGATCCCTGAGGCAATGAATCCCCTCCATTTTGAAGTGGCGATACACCACGTGTTGGTTTAACTCCCGTAAGTTTATCACAGGACGGAAGCCGCCCCCTTTCTTCTTTACCAGGAAAAGGTTGCTGGTGAACCCCGGGGAGTTTGGATCGACTTCTATGACGGCCTGTTTGGATATGAGGTCCCGTAATTCGTTGTCTATCAACATTGCGTTTTGTGTGTTGAGATAAATGGGTGCCGGTATGATGCCCAGTAGAGGGGGGGATAAGAGTTCTATGTGAAAACCTCGGATGGTATTTAGTACCCACGGGTCTGCCGTAATCGCAGACCAGGCGTGGGTAAAAAATCTCAGTCGTCCCCCCACAGGTTTGTGACAACAAGTGGTAACATTTGGACTCACCGGTAAACGGGCGTGATCGAGGGTCTCCTCTGCTCCCTCGTCCTCTCCATGGCCTCCCTCGGGGTGGAAAGAAGGGCGCCGGTTGAGCCACTGCGGCGTATGAGGTATGGGTCGGAGCATAGTGAGATGTCGTTGTTCTGTTAAATGGCCTGTATGATTGGCTGCGGCCGGCAGAGCGGCCTCTACCTCTGCCGGCCCGGGCAAAAATCTTGGCATTGCCCGCTCGTTTGAGAGAAGATTGGGCCTTGTCTAGGCTATTGAATAGCCCCACAAATTTGTTTATATCCCTGACTAGGGAATCACCGAACAGCAATCCCTCAGCACTCGGGCCCGGTTCAGTTTCGGCTAAATGAGCCAATTGTGGATCAAGGCGCATCAGGATGGAACGCCTACGTTCCGTGGAGCAGGTTGAGTTCGCATTTCCAAGAAGGCATATGGCCCGCTGAGCCCAACCACGGAGTTGGGTTACATCAATAACCGTGTCTGAAACCACCGCCTGTTCGGAGAGGTTCAGGATTTTTGTGAGTGGACCGAGGAGGTCCAATAAGCGGTCTTGAATGTTCCGAAAGGAGCGGTCGACGCCCTTTTTGGAAAATTTCCCGGATTTAGTCAAATATTTGGCTAGGATAGGATCAATCTCTGGGGTATGAACCACTTTTTTAGGAATGTGAGGGCGTGGACATTCTGCTCGCAATTTATTGCGGTTTGCTTTATCCAAGGGCCTACGTGCCCAAAATTCAACATATTGGGCCACGTGAGGTAACGGGGCCCAATCACCCGAGCGGGGATGAGAAATGGCATCCGGGTGAAAAAGCGGTTCGCCAAGGGCGTCCGTTAAAGTATTGCCCTGATCATCAGGGTTGGCGTCGAGGGGGAGCGCCAATGACCCAGCATCCGCTCTGTCGTCCTCATCGGACCCAGAATCCTCATATTGAGATGAATCGGCCGATGAAGTATCGTCCGAATCGAGGACGAACGAATTTGGTTTCGTCCGTCTCGAAGGTGCGTGCCTCTGAGTTGACTCCCTGAGGCCCAGGGGTTGAAAAGGGTCCGAGGGATGCGTGGGGTGGCATTCCGGGGAAGGTAATGCCTCAAACATATTGTTTACTTCCCCTGCCAGGGAGTCAGTATGCAGTGCCACATGTTTCCTCTTCTGGGAGGATTTACCCCTCTTCACTTGTGGCTCATCAAATATGGCCAGCGGTGAGGGGGTGTTATGGATTGGAGCTTGTGGTCCTGAGGGGAGAGAAACAGCAGCCATGGCAGCTTGGACGGACCGAGTGACTAACTCCTGGATTTGAGCAGCGCTCAGAAATCCAGTTGCTCCTTGTGGCATGCTATCTCCTATTGTGGGAGAACCATTTCCTTCAGCCATAGTTATGGTGTTTGATTGCTCTATGGGGAAAGCTATCTTGTGAACCGCTCACCCTCTCCCTCACACATCCGCAGCGGTTCTGTTGCTGTGGTGTGAGGGGAGGGGAAAAAACGCTCGTTCTTTACGAAATCCCGCGAGATTACGGCCTCGGGACCTTCCCATTGGCCGGCGTAATCTCGCGAGATCGCGGCAACGAGATCTCGTCGGCAAAGAGGGGATTGTGAGTTTGTCTGACTCCCTCGCTGCGCGCGAATGAGGTAAAATGGCGGCCGGCCTCTCAGGTAGGAGAGGGCGCCGGAAATGAGGGGAACAATTATATCAGGTCAGAGGGCAAGACCCTCACCCAAAAGCGTGTGCGCTGCCTCAAAGGCAAACCTATAAGGAAAAAACAGCAATAATAACTTTCAGATAAAGACAGTATAAAGAGAAAAAACACTTATCTGTTCCGTATCTATGAGCAGAAAGAAAGAGGAAGTTCTGAGGGTCAGCAGTCCTTATATAGAGGCAGAAGGGGAGTGGCCACAGACTAAGACTGCTGGGAAACGTAGTTTTTTCTTTTTTCTATCGATTTTGGTTTTAAACTATTTTAAGAATTGTTCTGCTATGAGCATTTATTAAAGAAAGATAATGCATAAGATATGAGCCTCCTGTCTGAAGTATAATTTAATTTATGTCATCAATTTTTGATATCATTATTAGTTTATTTTTATGTTGGATTTTATGTAGGTTTTTATTTATAATACCTCACATATATATATTTTCTTTACTTGGTCACACTCAGCACCATAATGCACTTTCCGCCATAACACCCCCACATCTACACATCCCCCCTCCCCTCCTCCCTCCCCCTTTTTTTTATTTCTCTTCTCTCTCCCCCCTTTCTCCCCTTTTTCTTCTAGCCACACACTTGCACATTTCTTAACACATACCCTCCTTCTAGCTCCATCACCATCACTATCACTCACACATTTATTCTCACACCACTCTCTCATCCATTCACCCATCCATTCACCACACCACTCAATACACATCCCAACACACTGGAGACTTTTCATGGTCAGCAGATGAAAGGGTCAATGGCTGCAGGTGTCTGGGAAATGTTTTCAGCCACACATGTTGGACACACCCATGTCCACAGGTAATCTCGATCCTCTGTGCTGTATCTGCTTCTCTCGCAACCTCCTTCTGAATTCCTCTTCCATGGTTACTGGTATCTGTACCTCTCCTCGTCTTTCATTTGGTGCTGCTTCTTTAGGAGTTGTCACCGATCGCCGTATTTCTGCAATTCTCAGCTTCTGTTGCCGCTCTCGTTCTCTCTCATCCTGCAGCTGGATGTCTCTAATGGTATTCTGTATGGCAGTCTCTGATGGGTTAGCACCATATAATGCCAACCCATGTTGAACTCGTTGCTGGAACAAGCCTTCAACTGACCGGGGTCCTGCATCACCATCACTCTGATCCATCTCGGCTAGCTCAATGATCAGGATGGCCTTGTTCTTCCCGCTGGTCCCTCCACGACTCTCAAGCAAGTCTTTTAGCATGGTTCTCCTGCAGGCTGCATAGCTGGCAAATCCCACCACTGCCAACCAATGTGACGAGACCCTTGCTCGCTTGGTTCTGCTTTCCTGACACTCCTCTGCTTCTATTGGTTCAGATTGCAGATGGCAACATCTGATGGTCCAGTCATCCAAGGTTCCGGGAATCGACCTACAGCTATGTGCCGATCGGACCCATTAGAACAGACACCAGGCAGGCTGTATGTCTGTTCTAACAGGACTCATTTATTATAAGTACACAGCACACTTTTATACAGTTTACAAGCTTGTCATCAATCAAAGAACAATGAAATCTCCACCCCCTTTCCACACACTGGGGCTTCCATACAGAGACGTTTCGGCACCGATCCACCTAACATGACTTTATCACCAATTGTAACAGAATATGTTATCTAGCCAGCTTGGTTCCGCATAGAGAGGAGGTAATTACTACATCTGAGAGATCACACTCTTTTAGATAATGACATGCTAATCCAATACTCCTTACAGGAGACTTCTGACCTTTAAACAATACACCATCTTTTAAGTGTAAACACAGGGCTTCACACCCACAATAGATCAATTAACCTTTAGGAATAGAGAGCTGGCTGGTGGTGCATTAACATACCTAAGGAGAGGTTTAGGAACCAGGCTGATTCAGTTCCACTCCACATCTTTAGACAGACACAAGATATTTACACCTGATAATATCCCAAGACATCCTGCAATATGTACTATCCACAATGTCTCATCTTCTGAAATACATGAATCATGATTTATTAGCCATCCTCTCCTGTGTAACAGATGTCAAGTAGAGACACTTTAGTATCTCCAGGTCCATGACAATAAAATTCACTTTTTATCTATCAAAAAGTGTTTTCCAGTGCTAAACATTTCATCTCATTTCTAAATTGCTGCATGTGTAAATTCCCAAAGCCAACATAAAGGATTAACAGTGGTAAAAAAAAAAGCACTTGTGGGTTTAGCCAATCTTGTTTTTTGTACAATTCTCCTTTAAGGGGGCTTGGCAAGGGGTGTGCCCTATGCCTGCATACTTTTGCTGATAGATGTCTTTCATTCCCATCTCAAAAAGTTGGGAGGTAAGGAGGGACTGTCTTAGCAGGATGGAAAGAGAGACATCACAGCAACTCATACCCCTTGCATCCTGGGTGTGATGGAAGACTAACATTGTACAAGTTCATCTGTTGTCTGCTGGGAACACAACTTTGCAGGCAATATTTTTTTTTTCATCATTTACTGGCCATTGGAATAAAACCTTGTGGTATGTCAGTAAGTGCTGAGTAAAATCCAATGTATATTTTCTTTAGAATTCCATTCAAGCTGTCATAAACACTGTGGCCCAGATTCACGTACATCTGCGCATTATTGGACCGGCGTAGTGCACCGCCTTTACGTTAGACGTGCGCAATTTTGCCGCGTAATCACCCTATTCTCGTAGCTTTTGTGCAGGAAATTGCGCATACGTAACGTTTTTCCAGAGGCGTAAGGAGGAGTAATACAAATTGGGAGGGACGTGGGCGTGTTACATTGAAATGAGCCGTGACCCCATGTGAATGAAGGGCCGGCCGGCTCGCGCATGCGCGCTTGAACGAGACCATGTCAGCTCCGATGTGCGCATGCTCACAACTCGGGAGCGGCGCAATCAGTGAAATTGGAAATGGACTAGGGCAACGTTGTGAACTACGCAAATAGCATAAATAGACACACACAAACGCACTTCCTTTGCAAAAGTACATCCCTTCCCATTTAACAAAGTGCTTTTGTTCTTGTTGTTCGTTGCGGTGTGTTTTGTAGTTGTCAGATTAGTGTTCTGTGTGATCAAGTGGTTGTTGTTAGATTTTTGAAAGTGGTTTTTGATAAGTGTTTGAGAGACTGTTTGTTTGATTGATATATTTCTTTTTGTTTCTTTTCCTGCTGTATATATATTTTTTTGGGGACTGTTTCTTGGTGAGTAGTTTTCTCTCTGTGTGTGTGTTTTTTTGTGATTGGTTGTGCTTGTTTGTGTGCGTGAATTTTGCGGGGCAGGGGGAGACACGGACCAGGTCTGGGTCTGGGATTGACAAAAAAAATCAATGACTTCCGGCGTCTGGTCAAAAAGAAGTTGGCCAGAATGCATGCCCATGCCAGGGGCACAGGAGGGGGCCCACCATGCCGTATTAGCCTGACAGCGGAGGAGCGTGCGGTGGCCCTGACCTTTCATCGGCATGAAGTTGAGGGCCTGCCCGGCTTTGACTCCAGTCCCCAGCCCGTGGTGCCAGGTAAGTTGTTTTCTTTTTTAATATCAGGTATGTAGCATGTGTGGGGGAGGGGGTGAAAGGGAATATGTGGCAAGTGTGTGGATCCTCCAACCTGTGAATGTTTTGTGTCATCCACAGATGTGCAGGAGGGTGCAGGGCCATCTGGCCTGACCGCACCAACCCCAGGACAGCAGCCTAATGAGGCCCCCCCAACAAGGCCGGAGTCCGCGGAGGAGGTTCAAGAGGAGGAGGACAATCATGAGGAGCAGGACAATCATGAGGAGGAGGAGAATCGTGAGAAGGAGGAGTCCATGTCAGGCACTGGACGTTTGGGTTTGGAGGACTCCTCCCCTCTGGCTGCCAGCAGGCAGGCCTCCCTAAGGGGGAGCCCCCCCCCCTCCTCCCCCAACATGGCTCCCCTCACAAGGGCCTCCCCTTCTCCCCAGCCACAAGCATCAGCTGGAGGCAGGATGTCATCCCAGACCACCAGGGGGTTGGCCGATCTCCTGCCCGCCACCCTGAGAAGGGACCAGTTCCTCCAGACCCGCCATCTGGGACAGGTCAGCCAGACATTGGTGCGGATGGAGGAGAGCCTGTCCTCCATCAAGGATACGCTGGGGAACCTGGACTCCCACCCCCGGGCTTTCACAACCTGCCTAAATGAACTGCAGACGACATCAGCAGGCGTTGGGCAGGATGTGAGGGCCCTTACCCTGGCTATCCAGGCCAACACGGCAACAGTTGGTGCTGCCCTGGACAGAATTGCCGTGGCCTTGGAGGGCAGGCCACCAGGTGGGCAGAGATCAGGGGCTGATCCTCCTTCCCCGGTTTTACCCCTTCCCCATGAGTCTCCCCTGAGAAGCCGGGGCCGTGGCCGGGGGCACCCCAGGCGTGGCTCACGCAGAGGGCAGTAATTTGTTTTTCCCCCAATTTTTTATTTTTTTCTAATTTTTTTTTTTTCTTTTTTTTTTTTTCTGGAAATTTTTTGCATTTGCAGATCATTTTTTTTTTTTGGGTTGTGAATGCTGTGTGAATGTGGGGGTGACATTCCTGCCGGAAAAGGGGTGTCACCCTCAATTTTGGTGGAGAAGGGTTCCCCAGGACCAGGGAGAAGTAATCCCCAGGTCCGTGTGAATGGTGTATGAATGTACAGTGACATAATTGGAGCCTTGGCGTGGCGTTGCTGCTCACAAGTCCAGCATGGTGGACTGGTGCCAATCCAATTTGATGTGGATGTGGGGTGTGTGTGCTAGGGACCACAGTGGTGTGCATGCATGCATTCTCATTGTGCCATGATTAATGTGTATGTTTAACGTGCAAAGATGCCCAATGTGAGCTGTCTCCTGGCTGCTCTTCCCTCAGAAGACGGGTTAACCTCGGTTGGGGGGATTGTCTGGTTCAGGGGTCAGGTCATCACGTAGGTTAATCTGCAGGCCCTTTCTTTCTGCAAAGTTGTGCAGCATGCAACATGCACCGATGATCTGGCGCACAAAGTTTGGGGAGTACAAGAGGGTACCCCCAGACTTATCCAGGCATCGGAAACGTGACTTTAGGATGCCAAAGGTGCGCTCCACCACTGCTCGTGTTTGGGCATGTGCTTGATTGTATCTTTCCTCTCCTGGAGTTTGGGGGTTCCGGATAGGAGTCATGAGATGGGGTCCCAGTGGATATGCAGAGTCACCTGGAAGGGAAAAGACAGGAGGATGTTAGTCATGCATGTGCCCCTTGTGATGTGCATCATGGGAGGGGACAGTCATGCCTGCCACCCATGTCACTCACCAACCAGCCAGGTGTCCCCATACACGTTCTGATCGAATTCCATTCGGATGTGGCATTGATTGTATATGTAGCTGTCATGGCTGGACCCTGGGTGTTTGGCACGGACGTGCCATATGAGGCCTTGGGCATCGACTATCACCTGTACATTGATGGAATGCCAATGCTTCCGATTGCGGTACATGTGCTCTGTCTCCTGGGGGGGCTGGAGTGCCACATGTGTGCAATCAATGGCCCCCACAGTGCGTGGGAATCTGGCAATTCTGTAGAAATCTGTCATTCCCTTCAGCAGCAGGTCCTCAGTGGTGGGTTTGATGATTTGGTTGGCCATGCGTCTGAGTATTGCAGGGACAACCTGGTGCACACATCTGCTCATGGAGGACTGTGACATCCCAGCCACCACTCCACTTGTACGCTGAAAAGAGCCACTGGCAAGGAAATGGAGTGTTTCCAGGACCTTGACCAGTGGCTGCACTGCATGTGAGCGGTGTGTTGGGCTGGTGATGTCATCCTGCAGGGTTGTGGTTAATTCCAGGATGGCATGAGGGGTGAATCTGAAGATGCGATACACCTCAGAATCACTCATGCCAAACAGGTCTATGCGGGTGCGGTATATCCTCTCCCGTGCCATCCTCCGTGCCATCCTCCGTGCCCTCCTCCTTCTTTGTTCATCTAAAGTCAGTAGTATAGCTATGCGCGACGATGCCCCTGGCATGTTGGCATACAGATTGTTGAGCAACACGTGTGACTGCTGAGCTGCTCACTAACAGTGTTGCTTTATCTAACAAGTAGACTTTTTTTCTTTTTTTAGACTAGCTCTTATCAGCTCTAATTTTAGACAGGACATTTTGCTGTTGCGCACACTGCGTCGCCTGCGCTGCCCCAACGTTGTTTTGTGGATCCCCGTAAGTCCCTCATTAGCATATTTGACTAGCAAATCAATGGTGTGTCTATCGCACTTTTGCGCGGACGGATGCGCCAGTCTAACGAAATTTTGCGTATCTCGTTCTGGGGATGCCGCGCAACGAAACGCACGCGCACATTTAGACTTACGCACGCGCATCTCCTGTTGCGCAGGCGTAATCGCTCTGTGAATCTGGGCCAGTCAGACTAAATTCCGACCGTCTAAAACGCGGTGATGTAAAACACTATGATGAGCCGAGAAAAATGAAGTTTAATGCTTCCGAGCATGTCGACTTAATTCTGAGCATGTGTGGATTTTTCTCTGACGGAATTCCACACAGGCGATCACAATTTACCATCGGATTTTTTTCCATCGGAAGAATTTAAAACATGTTCTTTTTTTTTACTCTGATGGAAAAAAGTCAGATGGGGCCCAAACACGATCGGAATTTCCGATGAAACAAGTCCATCAGACTTGTTTCATTGGAAAATCCGATCGTGTGTATGCGGCATTAGAGTTGCAGAGCAACCTCAAAACTATTTAGGGCTCCTTAGTGCTACACATTGCTTTCTATTGGCTACCATAACATGCTTAGGCAGCAGACACCCACAAAATACCTGTACAAACACTCAAAAACTGAAAGCCAGCAAAACAACTGAAGATGCTAATCTCAAGTTTACACAAATGCTAAAGGCAGAAGGGTTGAGGCTGATCAGCCACCCCTAGGACTGATAGAGAATCCAGTAGAGCACTGGTACAGAGTTGCATACCTGTTTGTAATGCTAGTGATGTTTTCTCAAATACACAGAGCATGAATGTGATGTATGTGAGTGTCACAACAGAAGTTTGTGATCATTTTTGTTTTTAACACCAGCAGATGTCTTTTAGTTCACAACCATGTAAATCTAAGCATACACAAACAGTACACTGCATTTTACATTAACTGCTCTCTTTTCCATGTATTTTGTTTTCTGTGCATATATTAACTTCTTATGGAGCTAAATTTCGCAAGTTCTATATCATAAAATGTACGTACTGTATGCAGGTTTGAACAAAAGAAAAATGGTATGCACAAAGCACAGCAAAGACTTTGTTGAAGCAAAGGTATTTATTTACATATTCCATCTCACATCTCAAACTCAAGTGAATTATTCCTCATTTAAAAATGATTCATTTACACCCCTGTCAAGAGAGCATGCCTACAGCAACTCGCTAACAGAAGCAAGATCCTTGTTTGGGGACGAGGGATGAGAGGGAGAGCGCTTGCCTTCGCAATTTAAAACAAGGATGTGAAACAGCTATCAAAGCCTGCAGTACCTCCAGCCTGCACTAGAGGGAGACTCGCCCAAAATCTAGCTTAAAGCGACACTAAACACAGGATTTAAAAAAAAAAAAAAAAAACAACAAACATGTTATAATTACCTCCACTGTGCAGTTCGTTTTGCACAGAGTGGCCCGGAAAGCTGTCTTCTGGGGTCCCTCGGCGGCTGTCTGGGCTCCTCCTCACAAAAGCTTTCCATCTTCATGCGCTCGCACGGTGGAAATCTTTTGCGAGCGCGCTCCCGTGATACAGCGGCGGCCATAGCCGCCGACTGTATCACTCGGCTCCGCCCCCCCGGTGCGCCGCGTCATCCGCTGTGATTGACAGCAGCGCCAGCCAATGGCTGCGCTGCTATCAATCTGCCCAGCCTAGCCAATCAACGGCCTGGCTGGGAACCAAAGAGGATGACGTGGACGCGCCCGGGAGATCCGAATGGTAAGGTAAGTAAAACGGGGACTCGAGGGGGGGGGGGGGGGCGGTGCTGTGAGATGTTTTTTTACCTTAATGCATAGGATGCATTAAGGTAAAAAAACTTTTACCTTTACAACCCCTTTAAAGGACACATACAGATACAAACCTTGCATACAATCTGGTGCAATCTTAGAGTTGTGTAGAAGCTAGGTGATTCCAACATGTTTCTGAGATTCTCCAAGCTGTCCTGTAAAATAGATTTCTAGCACAATTCACATGATCTACTGCCCACACACACACACACAAGACACATGATTCACGGTAGATTTGTATTTTTTATATTTAATATCCATTGGTAGGTAGTGCAAAAAAATACAGAAGTAACAATGTTAAAGAACCAGAAAGAAAATGACATTGTCAGAGAAGTAATTAGTCTTAATCCGGCCGACTTAGCCATGTTCCTGCGCGCATGAGTGCCGGAACGGCGCTTTGGCGAGTGTGCGTTTGCGGTCCAACTGAACAGCACGTGCACATGCGCACTAGTGCACACACAATGTGACTTCCTGGCTGCCTATAAAAGCTGCTCAAATCACTGGTTTGTCTTCAGCTTCCTGTAAATTATTTCCTGTTTCCTGCTTCTGATTACTTGTTGTGACCTGGATTGACCCCAACTACTCTGATCTACTCCTGGACCTGACCCTTGGCCTGTTTTAAGAACTCATCCCTTATGTCCTGTGTTTGACCCTCTGCCTGTGACCCGTATTTGCCTTCAGTCTCCTTGACTGGAGCCTCTGCCTGTGACCCGGATTTGCCTCCTGTCTCTTGAACCTTGACTCTCTGCTTGTGATCTGGAATTACCTTGTTCCTCTGTGTTTGACCCTCAGCCCCTGGACTTGCTGTCTGGTTCCTCCAATTTGGTCCTAGTACCTGCCAGTTACTGCACCGCCATCAAGCCTTAAGCCGTGTACACACGAACGGTTCAAACAGATGAAAACGGACTGAAGTTTGTTTTCATCGGTCCTAACCGATCGTGTGTAGGCCCCATCCGTCCGTTATCCTTCGGTCCAAAAACAGATGGCTTGCTCCACTCAAGTTCTGAACTGCCTGCTGGTAGCTGGTGCCTCTTTGTGCCATCCCCCCTCTGTACCATCTCCAGGGGGTGGAGTGCGCTTAGTCGCAAGAGTGAACTGCTCTCGGCATCGGAAAGTACTCCTTCTGACAGGCATACAGAAATAGTGACTATTTGCTAAAAATTAAAAGGGGATATCACCACTGTGACTGTGGCTTTTGGAGGGGACTAGGGGCTAGCCATCTATACACTGATTATGGCCCATGGAGGAGACTGAGGATTTTGTTTGCTTCTCCCAGTCAGAGTATGGAAAAGAGCTCAGTTCAGCCTCTGATTCCATGGAGAGAGCAGATCATTCTCTAATGATGGACAACAATGTGATGAATGCTGAGAGCGAGTCTTGAGGGAATGACCTCAAACAGTAACTCCCACCACTGGAATAATGGTAAGAAGGGTTTCACCCAATGTTGAATGAAGTCTATAAGGTATTCATGATGGACTCTAAGGCCACGTACACACGATCAGACCGGTCCGATGAGACTGGTCCGACGGACCGTTTTCATCGGACCACGCTGAAGTGGTCTGATGGTCTGATGTGCGTGCACACCATCAGTCAAAAATCCCATCGGGCCAGAACGCGGTGACGTAGAACACAACGACGTGCTAAAAAAAAAGGAGGTTCAATGCTTCCAAGCATTGAACTTCAGACCACTTTGATCGGACCGGTCTGATCGTGTGTACGCGGCCTAAAACATGCGATGAATCACATTAAATGGTGTGCATGAAAAACAAATGATCCACACATAGTATCATACTATTTGAAGTTTAATGGTAAAAAAGGGGGTTTACATTTACAGCAAATCCGATAAAACAAGCTTGTAAATAAAATGGAGTAAATGGAGCAATGATTTCAAGAGCATTACCAGACACGTTTCATCCTATTAGACATCATACCCCAGATCTCAAACTTAAGAGGTCATGTTGTGCTTTTTTCCTATTACAAGGAATGTTTACATTCCTTGTAATAGGCATAAAAGTAACCCATTTTTTTTAAAAGACAGTGTCAAAAAATAAAATAAAAATTAAACTAAATTATTATTATTATTATTTTTAAAAGTCCCCTATCCCACCGAGTTCGCATGCAGAAGCGAACACATGCGTAAGTCGCACCCGCATATGAGAATGGTTTTCAAACCACACATGTGAGGTATCGCTGTGGTCATTAGAGCGAGAGCAATAATTCTAGCACTAGACTTTCTCTGTAACTCAAAACTGGTAACCTGTAGAAATGTTTAAACGGCGCCTATGGAGATTTTTATAGTTTGTCGCCATTCCATGAGCGGAAGCAATTTTAAAGCGTGACATGTTGGGTATCAATTTAATTGACGTAACATTATCTTTCTCTAGGGTGTTTAATATATATATATATATATATATATATATATACAGTATATATATATATATATATATATATATATATATGTGTGTATAATGTTTGGGGTTCTAAGTAATTTTCCAGCTAAAAAAAAAAATATTTTAACTTGTAAACACCAAATCTCAAAAAGAGGCTGATCCTTGAGGCCTTGTACACACAATGTCATGTATCCGCTGTATACGGTCCCCGGACCGTTTACAGCGCATATTTACGCCGGGCTATTTTGATCCGATGGCTGTACACACCATCGGATCAAATTCCCCGCCGGAGGACATCGCAGTGACGCAGCGGTGACGTTGACGCCGCCACGTCACCGCACCAGGAAGTAAAACACTTCCGCGCACATGCGTCGGATCCATTCACAGGATACGACGCATGTGCGGGCAGATATGTCCGCTGGTTAGGCGTACTAACCAGCGGACATATCCAACGGGCAGCTCTCCGGCGGAAAAATTTCAAAGCATGCTTTGAAACTCTTCTGTCGGAGGAATCCGTCCAAAACTGTTCGTTTGCCCCTACAGACAAGCGGATTTTTCGGCTGAAATGGTCCGTCGGACCATTTTCAGCGGATAAATTCCCTCGTGTGTACAAGGCCTAAGTGCTTAAGAGAACAGTTTTGCCTTTAGTTACACTTTGAAATTAAAATTTGACACACTCTTTTTTGGTATATCTGTTTGATAAGTGACCTTGCCAGAAATCTGTTAATGCCCTGTGTTCTCTGCCTGTTACATTTTTCTCAACAATTTTATTGATCGCAGGTACTTATACAGTGCTATCAATTTACACATTGTTTTATACATTGTTTTACATACATTTTGTACCTTTACATAAGTCCCTGCCATCAAGGAGCATACAATCTAGGGTCTTTATAGATACACATTTATAGATACATATTGTAACAAAATGTCCCACACGCCGCTTGAGTGCTTTCGTCATATACTGCTTCCTCTAGTCTGAATATAGGTATCAGATATTCCAACTGCTTGCAAACCAATAACTAGGCAGTACTTGTTTTGGCTGGTGAACATGAACTGTTTTATTTGAACACAGGCACACAGGGATATTCAAACTTCTCATCAGTGGGATGTCCAATCAGCAGGGAGAGCTGTTTGAGGAATTCCCCTCTCCCTCCTCACAGAAAATACACATGCACATCCCATAATACTTTAACCACTTGACCACTGGGCACTTAAACCCCCAGACCAATTTTCAGCTTTCGGTGCTCTCACAATTTGAATGACAATTACTCAGTCATACAACATTGTACCCATTTGAAATTTTTGTCCTTTTTTTCACATAAATAGAGCTTTCTTTTGGTGGTATTTGATCACCTCTGTTTTTTTTTATTGTTTGCGCTATAAAAGAAAAACGACTGAAAATTCTGTAAAAAATAAATAAAAAATCTTTTTTCTGTCATATTAGCAGGTTATTTCTCACACACAGCATATGCATACCACAAGTTACACCCCAAAACACATTCTGCTATTCCTCCCGAGTATGGCGATACCACATGTGTGAGACTTTTACACAGCGTGGCCACATACAGAGGCCCAATATGCAGGGAACGCCATCAGACCAATTCTGACATTTCTCTCCTACATGTAAAAATTATCATTTATTTGTAGAAAATTACATAGAACCCCAAAACATATATATTCTTTTTTAGCAAAGAGCCTAGAGAATACAATGGTGGCCGTTACAACTTTTTATCTTGCATGGTATTTTCGCAGACATTTTTTGAACGTGTGTTTTAAAAAAAAAAAATGTTTTCCTTAAAAAAAAAAACAGTAAAGTTAGCCCAATTTTTTTTCATAATGTGAAAGATGAAGTTACGCCGAGTAAATAGATACCTAACATGTCACACTTCAAAATTGCACACACTCATGGAATGGCGCCAAACTTTGCTACTTAAAAATCCCCATAGGCGACGCTTTAATTACTTTTATTGGTTACATGTTTTTAGTTATGGAGGAGGTCTAGGGCCAAAATAATTGCTCTTGCTCTAACGTTCGCACCGTTTTCATATGTGGGCGGGACTTACGTACTTCTGCATGCAAGCTCACAGGGACAGGGGTGCTTTAAAAAAAATGGGTATTTCAGAGTATTGGGGTATTGCAGAGTATCGCGCAGGGTATTGTGGTATTGCAGAGCATCGTGCAGGGTATTGGGGTATTGCAGAGTATTGGGGTATTGCAGAGTATTGCGCAGGGTATTGCAGAGTATTGCGGTATTGCAGATTATCGCGCAGGGTATTGGGGTATTGCAGAGTATCACGCAGGGTATTGGGGTATTGCAGAGTATTGGGGTATTGCAGAGTATTGCGCAGGGTATTGGGGTATTGCAGAGTATTGTGCAGGGTATTGGGGTATTGCAGAGTATTGCACAGTATTGGGGTATTGCAGAGTATTGCGCAGGGTATTGGGGTATTGCAGAGTATTGCGCAGGGTACTGGGGTATTGCAGAGTATTGTGCAGGGTACTGGGATATTGCAGAGTACTGGGGTATTGCAGAGTACTGGGGTATTGCAGAGTATTGTGCAGGGTACTGGGGTATTGCAGAGTACTGGGGTATTGCACAGTATTGTGCAGGGTACTGGGGTATTGCAGAGTACTGGTGTATTGCAGAGTACTGGGGTATTGCACAGTATGGGGCAAGGATGGCTGAGCTGGGATGGCTGGATCTGTGACTTCATTTGTCACAGATCCAGCCACAGCGCTGCTGCTGCCACCCACTCCCCCCCCCCTCATCCTCTCACACTGTACCGAACAGTACAGAGAGGAGAGGGAGGAACCGGTTTGTTTACAAGTGACGGCACGATCACGTGGTAAACGGCTGCTATCAGCGGCAATTTACCGTGATCCGTGATGCGCCGGGTCTTCTAGACCCGGCAAGCACGGACACTTCCGTGAGCGCGTCCCAGGGGACGCCCAATCGCGGAAGTGCACGAGGACGTCCCAGGGACATCGTCCCACAGTAGCTCCACTGCACTGTAGCAGTAAAATGTCTATAGCGCGGTGGGCAAGTGGTTAAGGCAGACAGACACAATAGAACAATGGGGTACAATAGGATACAGCCACACGTAACAAACACAAAGCAACCCCTACACCAGCTCAAACCATCTAGCAATGGTCTCCGATGAACGGTACACTTTATCTTCATATATTCTAGGGGTCAGACTGGGGTTCTCGGTCCCTCTGTGCCCCTAATAGACACAGGGTGACTTATACATAGGAAGGGCTGGGCAAGGAGTTTCCAGTGCCCTCCAAAGTAATCTGGGTTCCTCAAGCCACCCGCCCAAAGTGACTCCCGTCACACATCTCCAGTTTCAGCAGACTAGCACAAAAGGAGACCCCAAACGCATTGACTTCAAAGTTAATCCATAGTTCCAGTCCCGCAATGCCTATACCCATACAGTACAGCACAGACTTTTTTTTCTGGGGTTAGGTCAGTGGAGACTGAAGTGCCATCCACTACCAGAGGAATTCAATGTTCTGTTAGTTGAGGGCAGAGTCCAGCAGAACTCTGACCTGTTGCCAGCCCTTGTGCTGGATTGCTGGCTTTATTCTGGGGTGCCATCTGCTGTTGGGAAGTGAAGCCGGCTGCTTCATCTCTCTTACCCTAATTAGGAGGCAAGACCAGCTAGGAAAAGGTAAAGGCAGAACACCTGATTAAACTGGAATTTGTTCATGTTGGAAGAATAAGCGGGAGATAAAAACAAAGGATTCTGTGATCAGCACATGCTTTGAGTTACCACCAACTGGGCATTTGTCATTGGCGACAAGTTCCCTAACCCTAAAGGTGCCAAAAAATGCCCAAGAAAGGCAACTCAAAACAACAGAGCCCTAGATGCAAACACGGACAGAGGGCAAAATGGAGAGGATGGTGGTTAAGTTGTGCACAGAAAACAGGTGCCAAGAATCAGGGAAGAACGTCAGATGTTTTCAACCCTTCAAAATCCTTTGAATAAGAAAACTTTGGAGAAGTCCTCCCAGCTGAATAGTATGAATCAAACAATACAGCAGAGGGAGTGTTACCACCGTTGAACCAGCCACAACTATATCCTGCAGGTAAAGGAGGTAGAAGAAAGGAGCCAGGTGCCTGTCCCTTTGAGGGAAAGGAAAAACTCATCGACAGGTGGAGGCACCCATTCGTCCCAAATTTGCCGGCAGGTTACCTGAGAATTATGGGAGGGGAGGCATGGACGGCACCCGACAGGAGTCAGAAACGAGACTACACAAAAAAGGAAGGACAAGAAAGACCCACAGCCGTTGACACCAAAGAGAAGTGAGTGAACTGTGAACAAGAGGACAAATCAAAAATGGAATAAGCTAAATATGAAACCAGTCAACTGAAGACATTCAAGCACCTGAAAAACACAACAGGGAGAACAAAATTGGAGAGCATGCAGAGAGGCAGTTAACCACTTGTACCACACTCATCTGTACAAAAAAAAAAACAGTTGCCGATAAAGCAATTTTTCCACCGATAATTCCACTGCCCTAACAGCATCATGTTACATAACAAATAGAGTTGGGTCAATGAGGCCGGCCAACCTTTAACAGACCAGTCATCCTGGAGAAAAATGCCAAAGCTACAGGGGCTGAATGCAGCCCTGTAAAAAATTCCAGCTGTGTTTTTGGCAATTCCTACATTTATAAAAGAATGACCATTAGAGGAGTGCAAGGACAACCACACTTCCAAATCATCACACATAAGGCTGATAATTTGTACGTAATGATGTGTATCTGAAGGCACTGCCCATCAGAAGTACATGGAATGTGAAAACAAAATGGCCCTAAAAAGATTGAATCTGCTGCTACAGCCATAGCTTCCTAGAGTCCCAAGAAAATAAGCGAATTAATCCCTGGAAGCCGGCAGACCATCTCCACAATGTAATTCTCAATACCCAAAAGGATAAAAGATGGCCAGGATCTTCCATGTTGTTGGAATGGAACAGTTGCAGTGTACATGATGTCGACCGTTACCAAAGAGTAGAACCATCAGAGAACTCAGCAAAGAGAGCACTGTATTAAAAATGGAGTATAAGTCCCAGGAATTCTCCTGATTTATACCACCATTAACTGACAAGCCTGCAGGGAAAGAAAAGTGTTGTATAAGTTGATATATATATATATATATATATATATATATATATATATATATATATACCTCAATTAAATCCTGATTGTAAGATCCAAGCCTCCTTACAGAGAGGGTACTGGTCTAGCCAGTGCAACATCCTTGAGACTTTAACTGCCATCCACTTAGGAGGGTTTAACTTGGAACCTGGTTCAGCAGGTGGTGTATTCCCCATTCAGATAGAGTTGACACTGGGTGGGCACAAGGGAAAAGTTGTGTGCACACAATGGCTCTCATTAAACAGTTAGCAGTTGCCTATTTGTATACCACTGACTTTCGGTGCAGGTGACTGAAAAGAAGATGGCCTATACAGGCACATGAGGAATAGCCAAATGCAGAGTAAAAGTCAGTACTAGAGTGAAAAAAGTTGTCAGCTACCAACGCAGGTCAATATACATATACCATAAACTAACATTTCATCAGTCAAAACTTAGTTCTTTCCAGGCAGCCAGTTTTAGGCAAAACTGGGTATCAAAATTAAACAGCACAGCCCTCCATATATTTTGCAGGCCTTCCAACTGAGATCTACATAACTTTTTTTTTCCTACAGAGCAATGCATAGGCACAGAAATCCTACAGCCAGTTGACAAAAATACAAGGAAGCTGCTTTGATTTGTTACCCTCAGTATTAACATCAATATGTTTTGATTTCTCAACTGTCTTTGTATCAGAAAGCACCAGTGTCAGCACATCAGTGAACTCATGGTGCCATTTTTAAAATGTTAAATTTAATCCCCTGTTCTAAGTGCAAAATTGTGGAAAATCGATTATAGAGTGCCACCCAGGTGAAAACTAGACCCTGGGGATGGGGTGGTTGCCACAGATGGCACGACAGACAAATAAAGTAAAAATAAAAAATGTATTGGACAGCTGCAAAAATGCATAAGTGGCCCTAAAACAGCTACACTTGACTTATCCCAGACCACCTCATAATCATACTTACGGTACCTAACAGAGGCCAAGTAGGAGGGCTGCTAATTGCTTTCAGAAAAACCTTTAGAGAGAGTCTGGAATCCAGAAGTTGATCCTTTGTGTCAGAGGTTGCACTGGGACATGCAGGGTTAATAAGAAGGAACCTCCTGCCTCAAGTGACACAGAAGCTGTGTCAGAGAATCTGAGATAAGGTCACTTGGGGAGGCTGTAACACTGAAATCACATGTTGCTGAAGAGGAGAGCTGGCTGGCATGCAGGTTGAGGCAGGGATGCAAAGAGTTAATGATCAGTGCCTCCTGCAGTATGGAAACCTGATCCCTCACACAGGCAGTGAGAGGAGCTGCAGGGGATGAGAGCTGACAGGACACATCAGTCCCTGCCCTGTGGGGAACAAGGAGCTGTGTCTCACTTAGAGTCCATGGAAGGAGATGCTACAAGCATCCGAGGTCCATTCACATGTGATGGCAGGGCTCAATGAATTCTAGAATTGGGCAGGCGGTGTCCATTAACAGAGACAGATGCTGTATTAGAGGCATGGTTGTGGTGGGAATAGCTAAGAGGAATGAAGGAAGAGTGAGGGACTAGCAGAGAATGAGGGGAACTAGCGCCCTCAGCGCCAGTAGCTCCAGAGAGGGTCCTGAGTCCGGTTGTATTAGTAGAGACCCAGGAGGGGTTGGGGCTTGGTTTGGATGGAGGGAAATTGCATTGAATGCCCCTGGGGCATAGAATGCATTAAGCTGAAAAACCTTGAGGCTTTACAACCCCTTTAAGTAAACAGTTCCTTTCTCTTTAGTAAACCAAACACTATGAGGTTTATTTACTAAAAGCAAATAGTCTGTTTAGCACTTTGCAAGTGGAGAACCCTGGTGTTTAGGTAGAGGGTCTATTAAATGTATCTACCAAGTGATAGTTGCCTTGGCTAATTGTCAAGAGGTCAATTGATTTTACCCTAACTCTGAAATTGCTGCACTTCTCTCTTCTGTCGCTAGGTGGCCAGGTACCTGGTGACATTAGACAAGACAAGGGCATTGCAAGGGCAGACTAGGAATAAATGGGGTGTCTCAGCCAATGGTCAGGGTTTTCTTGGATCCCTTGGCTTGCTGGGAGAACCTATTTATTTGGGCGAGGTCAGGGGACCAGTGTTCTGTGCCACCTGGATGGCTGTCTGGGTGGACGTGTTTTGTGATGCCCCTGGTTGCTAGGCCATAAGCCTTGGACCTATCCAGGGACATCTGGCTGTTAGGCTGTCTGAGGGCCTATGCAGAAGCAAGAGAGCAGTGTAGGTTTCGGACTGCAGATTGCAGTGCAACAAGAAGCAACGGTTCTGCCAACCGGAAAACCAACTGTGGTCAGAGGTAGAGGGGAAGCTGTCACTACTAAGGGACCATCCACCTTGCTACCAGAGACCACTGTGAGTAGCTGAAGCAAGTACCTGAGAAGTATTCTCACCATCCGGGGATAGTGAAGAATTGGGAAAGCTTCAGCAGGTGCCAAGCCAGGGACCCAGTCAGTGGAGGTGACACTTGCAGAGCATTATTGTGTTTCAAGCCAGGAACCAAACAGGCCAGCAGGGTGACGCTTGAGGAGTATCTGTAATTTCCAAGCTAGGCACCCAGCAGGGACATGGGGATGACACTTGAGGAAGATACCTAATGAGAAGATTGGAAGAGCTCAGAAGATCCAGTGGTGAGTGTGTCTGTTAGTCTAGTGAAAGACTGGGAGCTCAGCAGAGTAAAGTTTTACAATAGGAGGTGTAGAAGAAGTGAAGGAGTTCATTGCAACCTTTGTTAGAAACTGTTACAAGATTGTTGCCATAGGAGACAGCGGTCCTACTCATGCAGATGTGGTGTCTAACTGGATGCCTTTCCCTGCATGGCTGTCTGTCTATAGAGGTCTCAGAGTCTGCCAATTAACATTGCAGCTACTAAAGGATGTCCTGACCCTAATGCCCCGTACACACGATCACTTTTTGTGATGAAAAAAAATGTAATTTTTCTTCATGAAAAAAAATGAAATTTTTCAAACTTCATTTTCAAAAATGACGTTGCGTACACACTATCATTTTTGGAAAATGATGAACAAAGTGATGGCACTCTAAAGGGGAAGTTCTATTTGCCTTGAGGCTGCTTTTAGCTGGTTACTTGTTAGTAAAAGACGATTCCTGCTTTTTTGTCTGTTACAGCGTGATGAATGTGCTTACTCCATTATGAATGGTAGTTTTACCTCCCGTCTCCTAACTTGCTTCTGGGCATGTGCAGGTTTAAAACGTCATTTTTTACATAGTTTTGCCCACACACGATCATTTTTTATGACACAAAAAATGACATTTTGAAAAATGACATAAAAAATTCGAGCATGTTCGAATTTTTTTTTGGTCATTTTTCAGAAGACATAAAATGACATTTTGGCCACACACGATCATTTTAAATGACATTTTAAAAAATGTCATTTTTTTTCATCACAAAAAGTGATCGTGTGTACGGGGCATAACCCTCTCTCCCACAGTTCTATTTAAGAGACACTAAATCTCTTTCCATTAAAAAAGTGTCTGGCGCCCATCAATCCACCTTGCATTACACCCAACATGACTTGTGACCCACTCTGCACAGAAGGACGTCAGCTGTCCCTAACTCTGGAGGTCACCAATAGGCCTCTTGGGGCCCTGAACCTTGCTACACAAGTAAATTTAAAACGTAGTAAATGGGATGAAATGCCACTTTGCAAAGAATACCCAATCACATACAAGGAAATAAAATAAAAACTTTTTTGCTTGCTCATTATTAGATGATAGAAGTCAGCGGAGCTGCACTTCATTCACAAAACTCTGGAGAAAATTCCCTTGCAAAGTGCAATTTCCCATGCAAAATGAACAGCCTATTTGCCTTTGGTAAATCAACCCCAGTGTCTTTAATTGCATAATAGTAAATCCAGTCCTAAATCACCTGCAGGTAATGTTTAATTGAGTCCTTTTGTAACTCGTTTCAGTGTATATAAACACATCTTCATTTCAAATTTAACTATTCTGATCATTTGGTGATGGTTGTGAGATGACTGTACACACATGCATCAAAAAAAAAAAAATCATGCTGTGGTTGGCATGACTCAGTAAACCTCCAAAACTCATGTTTGGTTTGCTTTAAATCAAAAATGTATTTTTATTTTTAAGTGGCAAAACAAACACCTATGGATATGCATGCTGCCTTGGCAGAGCCACGTGCACTCCTGCCCCCTCTCAGTGGAAGTGTCACTCAATCTGCACACCCAATGTAGTCATTTGTTGGCCTCCAATGATTGCTGACACTGGCAAATTTGCTTCCGTTCTTGTTCTTTGTAACTCTAACGGAGCTGTCTAAATTCCCTTTGTTCTACAGAATAATAATCAGCTTCTTCATTGTGACATGAATATTAAAGGGAACATTTTGTATAGCTTTTCATCCTGGTTTTTAGCCGAGTGGCACAGCTGTGTAAAGTCACGCCATTAACCCTAGCGGTTCTCCATTTAGAAAATGCATTGGCTGTTCTAAACTGTAATGTGCTTTCATCTATGTCATTCAATTAAACCATTAATCCTGCCTTGACAAAATATGCATCGCAGCCATGAAAAACTTTTAATCTTCTACACATTTTGTTTCAAAGATTCTTATTCATATAATTTTCATAAGAGAGTATAACATCACATAAATCTATGCTTTCAAAATTGCCTTAGCACAAGCCTGTACTTTGCCCACGCTGGGCAAAATATAAAAGTTATTTCAATGGTGGTCCTGCTAGTAGCATATGTATAGTCCCTCTCTTTGCTGCTTTGATGCTGTCTTCAGAAGGCAACAATAAAGAGAACCCTGCATGGACAAATCATAGGCTTGCTTTAAAATACTGCTGCCAGGAGCAAAAATTTTAATTCAGGTATGTTAAAGAATGTCGGACATGATGACAACAGTCTTGTTTTTACTGTCTCTTGGAGTAGACACCCTTAAGTAGATTTTTTTTTTTTAGGGTCCACATAATAGGTCAGCTTGAAACTGAATGTAAAACTAAAACTTTTTTTTCTAGTTTTGGATGAAATGGAAATCCTTGTCAAATCTTTATTGCCATCTCTATCCCCTTTTAATTGTCCAGATGACCCTCTTCAGAGAGATAGAAAGTGATGGGAAACCCCATATTTTACACTTGACACATAAACACTAGGTGAATGCATATCTTCCACTAGGGACACATGTTCTAGTGACTACTATATTAGAGTGGATTTCCCCTCACCTTGGAGACATTTCTTCTAATTTCCTGTTGTGTTTCTGGGACAGGAAGTGAAGGGAAATTAAAAAAAATGAACTAGAGTTTTAAACAAAAAATACATGCCTTTTAGACTTTGACAACATTTACATGAGACTGAGAGGCTGGCCGGGACAGACCAAGAGGGCCTGCACAACCCTGAGAGTACGGTAGGCACATTTACTCTTACCACTGTACGATTTAATTCTGTCTGGTCTGGCCACCGGTCTTGTTGGCTTCCGGAGGTCGTCTAGAGGCAGGTAATCTTTATTCCTTGCCTGGGGCTGTTTAACGAACCTGCTACTGGATCTCTGCTGACTGTGTATTTTTTGTAGAGTGTCTGTCGTCCTGAAGGATTGCGACTTAGCAGACTGAAAGTATAGTTACAATTGAGAGTCCTGACTCAGGTAAGCTGTTGACCCCCGAGAAGACGGAACCTTGAAACAAGCATCTAAGGACGGTGACTCGGGGTTGGCAGTGTGAGAGAGGCATGACCATGCCTATATAAATCGTTGCGCACACAGCATTAGAGCAGGAGAGAGTGTCATGTCAACATCGCAAGAAGAGAAGAGGGAAGAAGACTACGGAGAAGACAGGCCACCGCTACTAAAAGAGCTGGAAGAAGAGAGCAAAGGAGCCCGGCAAAAGGTAGAACGCACCGGAGAGCGGCGAAGAACCAGAGAGCGCGGAGACGACACAGGAGAGCGGATAAAGAGAGCGGACAAGTCCCCTGAAGTCGGAAAAAGACCCTTCCAAAGTCGGAAGAAGACCCCCGGAGCTGTCTAATAAATTACTTTAAAAACCTGTGTAGTGTTGTCTTTCTTAACGCTTTTTTTTTTTTTTTCAAATATAATCTTTATTGAATAACACCTCAAGGGGAAAGGTCCCGATTTCACAGCCAGTATAATTACAGTGAACTGTTACAGACACATCAACAGTACAATTCTCATAACTGGGTTTATGCACAACAGAACAGTGCAAAAAATATGATCATGAAAGTATCTAGGAGTATGCATCATCCAGGGTTTCTATCTTAGTGATGGCCTCAGAAGGTACGGGGCCCTTCCACTTTCTTTTTCACGTTTTCTCATGGGAACTCATAACAAGCAAGGTATAGATAGGGGAAGAAGAAGAATAGAAAGAAGTAGGAGGGAATGGGCACACAAGGGAGGAGGGGGGAGGGGATCAATCCAGGGAGTGGGTGCCGGCGGTGGAAGACCCCGGTGTCCTGTGACAATTCACAGCCGAGTTATTGTTGCCGAAGGGCCATCCCTTCATCAGAAAAAATAAATACATTCCAAATGTTCCAGGTGTCCGAGTACTGCTCACGCCTATGCTGCGCCGCAAGGACTAAGTCCTCCATCTTGTTCATCTCCTCCACCTTTCTAAGCCAACATGAAGTTGTCGGGGGGACTTGCTGTTTCCAGAACAAAGGAATGCAGGCCTTGGCAGCATTTAGTAAATGTCGCAGCAGCGATTTCTTGTACCGTTTGAAGGGTATCGTGGAGTGGTGTAGCAGGAAGAAGGCTGCATCATCTGGAATTTCATACTCCGTGAAGGTCTGTGTTATGCGACGCACCTCTTCCCAAAAGCCCCTTAAGCCCGGGCAGGACCAGAAGACATGTAGCATCGAACCCACTTCAGTCCCACAGCGCCAGCAGCGATCTTTTGGCCGGCGTAAAATACCATCTGGTTCGAATTTTATAATTTGTCTCCTGGGTTTTGGTACATATTGACGATTTAAGTGCACAGCTGATAATGTGTCGCCGTTGAACCACTGTGAAACTGCGGCCTAAGTCTCTCTCCCACCTATCAAAGAAGGGTAACTGAGGCTGTGTGGGTGGTGTGGGAAGCAGAGAGTACATTTGAAATAGTGTCTGAGACACTGGCTCAGTGTCTGAGCAGAGCTCCTCAAATGTTGTCAACTGACGCGTGTAGGCCTGGGGGCCAGGGATGGAGTGTAAAAAGTGGTGCAGTTTCACTGCACTCCAGAAGGGGAGACGGAAGTCCCCCCGTCTCCGCTGTCTCTTAACGCTTTTTTCCTCCAGGTGGATGGGTAGGGGTACGACGTTCCCCATACTCATTCACATAGTGTGGGGGGCCAGGATCTGGGGGCCCCCTTATTAAAGGGGCTCCCGGATTCCGATAAGCTCCCCGCCTGCAGACCCCAACAACCAACAGCCAGGGTTGTCGGGAAGAGGCCCTTGTCCTCATCAACATGGGGACAAGGTGCTTTGGGGTGGGGGGCCACAGGGCGCCCCCCTGCCCCAAAGCACCCACCCCCCATGTTGAGGGCATGCAGCCTGGTATGGTTCAGGAGTGGGGCACTCACTCTTCCCCACCCCCTTTCCTGATCGGCCGAGCTGGGTGCTCGGACAAGGGTCTGGTATGGATTTTGGGGGGACCCCCACACTGTTTTTGCGGCGTAGGAGGTTCCCCTTAAAATCCATACCAGACATAAGGGCCTGGTATGCTCCTGGAGGGGAACCCATGCAGGTTTTTATTTAACATTTGGTGTGGAGTTCCCCCTCATGATTCATACCAAACATAGTGCCTGGTATTGGCGGTGATTCAAGTCGAATCCCGACACTTCTTTCTCGCGCTCACTGTAATGTGTTTTTGCGAGCGCAAGATGTACAGTACCATGTCACCGAGAACCAGCACGATGGGATCGCACTGAAAACACATTCTCGTGGGAAGGTCTGGATGGATGGATCTTCTCATCGCTGGACCGGACCGCTGATCACCCATCGCTGGAGAGATCATCCGTCGCTGGACAGCGTTGGAGCAGGGAGCCGCATCGATAGTGGATTACCACCGCTGAATTTTGCTTTATTTTTTATTTTTTTTATTAATAAAGGACTTTTTTCTACGGTGTCTGTGTGTTTTTTTTTTTAAACTATTTACACTTCCTTCGTGAAATGGTAGGGGTACAGTGTACCCCAATAACAATTCACATAGGGAGGGTCCAGGATCTGGGGGTCCCCTTTGTTAAAGGGGTCTTCCAGATTCTGATAATCCCCCCACCAGCAGACCACCACAACCACCGGGCAAGGGTTGTGGGGATGAGGCCCTTGTTCCCATCAACATGGGGACATCCTCCCCATGTTGAGGGCATGTGGCCTGGTGCGGTTCATGAGGGGGGGAGGCGCACTCTGTCATCACTAGAGACGAGTTGGAAACAGGGGGAGGTCATCGCAAGGAGCTAGTGGCACAGTCAGACAGCATGTATCGGCACCCGGGGTCAGCCAGACAGCACGCCAATCAACACATGCTGTTCCCACCACCAGAATGCGGTGGTGTGTCTGCCTCTGATAACAGCGATGCCATTTGCCACCTGTGCCAAAAGAAACTGAGTCGTGGGAAATCCAACACCAACCTAGGTACAACTGCTTTGCAAAGGCACATGATCACACATCACAAACGCCTATGGGATCAACACATGATGACGAGTACAAGCAGAACACAAGCTCAAAGCCACCATCCTCCTCCTGGTCCAGCATCTTCAGCCATGTCAACCACTGCTGTCCTCCTTGCCCCCTCTCAACCATCCGCCACTCCATCTCTTGCCTTCAGCAGTTCCTGCTCATCTGCCCACAGTCAGGTGTCTGTCAAGGACATGTTTGAGCGTAAGAAGCCAATGTCACAGAGTCACCCCCTTGCCCGGCGTCTGACAGCTGGCTTGTCGGAACTCTTAGCCCGCCAGCTTTTACCATACAGGCTGGTGGAGTCTGAGGCCTTCAAAAAATTTGTAGCTATTGGGACACCACAGTGGAAGGTACCCGGCCAAAATTTCTTTCTCACAAAAGGCAATCCCCAACCTGTACTCTATTGTGCAAAAGGAAGTCATGGCATGTCTGGCACACAGTTTTGGGGCATGGGTCCATCTGACCACTGATACCTGGTCTGCAAAGCTTGGTCAGGGCAGGTATATCACCTACACTGCGCATTGGGTAAACCTGCTGACGGCTGGCAAGCATGTAATGCGTGGCTCTGCAGAGGAGTTGGTGATAACACCGCCTGCTACCACCTCCTCTACTCCTCCTACTCCATCCTCTTCTATAACCTCCTCGACTGAGTCCTCTTCTGCTGCTGTGTCTTGCTCCACATCAACTGCACCCCCCCAGCCCCCCAAGGGGCTATTCCACATCCCGGAAACAACAGTGTCACGCTGTCTTGGGGTTGCCTAAAAAAGCAGAGAGTCACACCAGACAAGCACTCCTGTTCACCCTGAATGCACAGGTGGATCAGTGGCTGACTCCGCACTAACTGGAGATCGGCTGATGTGTGAAAACAGAAGCAATTTGTTGGCGGCATTGAATTTGGGAAAGTTGGCACATGTGCCGTGCATGGCACATGTGTTGAATCTGATTGTACAACGCTTTGTGCATAAGTATGAGTGTGTTGGCAATGGCAATGTTTGCACACCCCAGATGATAAGGTCGTTGCATCATTGTTTTAAAAAGTTTTAAAAGCCTGATGGCATTGGCTGTCCCACAGTACGTCGTGCCCAGCCACCACTACTTTTCCAGGCGAGCCATCCCTTCCCTGCACAACCAAGTGGGGGACAAAATCAGGTGTGCACTGCGCAATGCCATCTGTGCCAAGGTCCATCTAACTACGGATACGTGGACCACTTACGTGGAGCACGGTCAGGGAAGTTATATCTTCCTAACAGCGCACTGGGTAAATGCAGTGGCGGCTGGGCTTGAGGCGGATAGCAGTTTGGTGCATGTCCTTCCACCACCGAGGATTGCAAGGCGCTTCAGTTTGCCTCCTGTTGCTAACTGCTCCTACTCCTCTTCCTCATCCTCTACCGCCTCCTCATCCGGTCAGCGTAACACATTCACCACCAACTTCAGCACAGCCATGGGTAAACGGCAGCAGGCAGTTTTAAAACGTTCCTGTTTGGGGGAAAAAACCCACACCGCGCAGGAGTTGTGGAGGGACATGGAACAACAGACCAATGAGTGGTTGGCGTCAGTGAGCCTCAAGTCGGGCCTGTTGGTGTGCGATAACGGGCGAAATCTCGTAGCAGCTCTGGGCCTAGCCGGTTTGACGCACATCCCTTGCCTGGCGCATGTGCTGAACTTGGTGGTGCAGAGGTTCCTTAAAACTTACCCTGATATGCCACAGCTGCTGCATAAAGTGCGGGCCATCCTTGCGCACTTTCGGCATTCTCACCCTGCTGCTGCTCGCCTGGCAGCGCTGCAGCATAACTTCGGCCTTCCCGCTCACCGCCTCATATGTGACGTGCCCACAAGGTGGAACTCCACCTTGCACATGCTGGCCAGACTGTGTGAGCAGCAGCAGGCGATAGTGGAGTTTCAGCTGCAGCACGCACGCGTGAGTCGCTCTGCGGAACAGAACCACTTCACCACCAATAACTAGGCCTCCATGCGAGACCTGTGTGCCTTGTTGCGCTGTTTCAAATACTCCACCAACATGGCCAGTGCCGATGACGCTGTTCTTAGCGTGACTATGCCAGTTCTATGTCTCCTTGAAAAAACACTTTGGGCGATGATGGAAGAGGATGTGGCACAGGAGGAGGAGGAGGAGGAGGAGAAGGAGGAATCGAGATCATTTCCAAGGCTTTCAGGGCAGTCATTAACAAGTGGCTCCGAGGGTGGGTTCCTGCACCAACAAAGGTCAGGTACACAATTGTCCAGCAAGGGCACAGTTCTGGAAGATGACGGGGTGGAGGATGACAAGGAGGAGATGGAGGAGGAGGAACCATGTTCACAGCAGGGTGGCACCCAGACCAGCATATGGCCATCACTGGTGCATGGCTGGGGGGATACAGAGGACACAGATGATACACCTCCCACAGAGGACAGCATTTTGTTGCCTCTGGGCAGCCTGGCACACATGAGCCATTACATGCTGTAGTGTCTCCGCAACGACTGCCGTGTTTCGCACATTTTAACAGGTGCTGATTACTGGGTGCCCACACTGCTGGATCCCCGTTACAAGGACAATGTACCGTCTCTAATTCCCTCACTAGAGCGTGATCGCAAGATGCGAAAGTACAAGAGCACGCTGGTAGACGCACTGCTGGTGCAATTCCCACCTGACAACGGAGGCACAGTGGAAGCACAAGGCGCAGGCAGAGGGGGAGGAAGAGGTCGCCAATGCAGCAGGTGCACCGCCAGCACCTCAGAAGGCAGGGTTAGCATGGCCGAAATGTGGAAAAGCTTTGTCAGCACGCCACAACAACCAGCACCACCAGCTGATATGGAACGTTTTAGCAGGAGGCAGCATTTCAGCAACATGCTGGAGCAGTATGTGTGCACACGCCTACACATACTGAATGACGGGTCTGCCCCCTTAAACTTCTGGGTCTCCAAATTGGGCACATGGCCTGAGCTTGCCCTTTACGCCTTGGAGGTCCTGGCCTGCCCTGCAGCCAGTGTATTGTCTAAACGTGTATTTAGTATGGCAGGGGGCGTTATCACAGACAATCGCAGCCGCCTGTCCAGAGCCAATGTGGACAAGCTCACGTTCATTAAAATGAACCAGGCATGGATCCCACAGGACTTGTCTGTACCCTGTGCAGAATAGACATGTATACCGGCCTTACCCAGCCATTCTTGTATTTCTGATCTTTCTAGGGTTGCCATCTCACCCCTTTAAAAGTGAAAACATATTAATTACACAGGTTCTCTGGCTGATTAAGGTGCTAATTAAACTCACTTGGTGCCTCATCGACATTAAATTAGCAACAGAATCTGTGTAATTACTATGTGTTCGGGTTTAAAGATATGAGGTGGCAAACCCTAGATCTTTCTCACTCTTTTGGGGTGTACCCTAATTTAAAAAATAAATAAATTAAAAACAAAAAACTGTGTTGGCTACCCCGTCCTCCTCCACCGCCGCTTCCACCTACACTGCCACATCCACCGCCACCTCAACCTCCTACTCCATATGGACCTCGTCCTCCTAGGTCAAAATTATTTTATTTTTTATTTTTATTTTTATGTTATTTTAAGTTATTTCCCTATCCACATTTATTTTCAGAGTACTTGCCATGTTCTAACTGACATTTTGCTGCCATTTGCAGCCCTATAGCCCTTTCCCTTAGAGACATTTTAGTAGTCAAAAATGTGGGTCCCCATTGACTTCAATGGGGTTTGGGTTTGGGTCAAGTTCGGGTCCTAAACCCGGACTTTTTTCCGAAGTTTGGCCGAACCCGCCGAACCGAAGATCCAGGTGTTCGCTCAACTCTACACAACATCATAACTGATGTTTTAAGGCATGTTATTCGAAACAATTTAGGAATGTTAGGTGATTTATGCCCTTTATGGATTAAAACCCGACTCTGTGTCAACTATGTAATTTTCCATGGGAGTTTTGCCATGGATCCCCCTCCGGCATGCCACAGTCCAGGTGTCCAGGTGTTAGTCCCCTTGAAACAACTTTGCCATCACTATTGTGGCCAGAAAAACCCTGTGGTCTTTAAAATTTGCCTGCCTATTGAAGTCTGTGATGGTTCGCCCGGTTCGCCCGTTTGCGAACATTTGCGGAAATTGGCATTCGCCGCTCGCGAACGGAATTTTATGTTCGCGACATCACTACCTGACAAGTGTCGCTTCCTATTCCTCAGGTGTGGAGTTCTGTGCCCAACTCCACGACTGGGCAAATGAGAAATTGGCGGATCAGACTACTACAATCCAAGATATTACCCAAGATAAAGGGAGTCTGTGGAGAAGTATTAGGGCAGACTCATACAGACCTTTGATGACCTAGTCTTCTCTCACTATGGAAAGGCGCACACACACGTTATTAATTGCTTTTGTCTCAGGGCTCAGAGAGGATATCAGAAAAGGCCTGATGGTGGCCCGCCCTGAATACCACTCTATGAAGATATCTGATTTACTGTTGGTGGCCAGAGGTTTAAGGAAAAAGGGAAAAACAACGCTCCTCATGTTAGCCCATAAGGAAGATCTCACCTACAC
The DNA here is from genome assembly GCA_029574335.1 of Rana kukunoris. Lineage (NCBI taxonomy): Eukaryota > Metazoa > Chordata > Amphibia > Anura > Ranidae > Rana > Rana kukunoris. Next base: position 388,832,208 of record CM056051.1, read on the forward strand.
TCATCCACCACCACTGTCCAATATCAGGGAAAGGATCACATGCTATAACTGTGGGAAACGGGGACACTTCAGAAGAGAATGTAGAGCCCCAAGGCACCCCAGACAAGACAGGGACCCCCGTGAAGGGCAACATGGACATCAACCACCACCACCATGTCCCAACTCTTGCTAGGAAGTGGGCAAGCCTGTGTCACCCCTTATGGCAGTGTCCTCGAACCCGCTTGCAAAAGTCACATTACCTATACAGGGAAAACCTATCACATTTCTCGTTGACACGTGTGCAGCCAGGAGCGTGTTAAAGGCAGAGAACCTGCCTGCTAATTCTTTCCTTTCCAATATTGTGCTTTCTGTGTGGGTGTGGATGGGATGCCCCGCTCCAGTCCATTTACTGAGCCACTCCAATTAGGGACATTTCCTGATTTGTTTGCCAGATTTGTGGTGTCCTCTACATGTCCCTTGAATCTGCTAGGAGCTGATGTACTGTCCAGACTACAGGCCTCAATCATTTTCACACCTGAAGGGGTAGTTAATTTACATACTCCCCTATCCTTAGAAGACTCATCTACCTTGTGTTCTTTGCGCTTTATGATGACACTTCATGAACAATAATTCCAAGTTCAATACCACGAGAAGTACTTGACAGAACCGCTGCATGCCTATGGTCCACAGGACTGGAAGACATCGGTCACTTAAAAGTGCCACCAGTTTCAGTTAAGCTCAAAGAGAGTGCATCATTGCCCCGGAATTCACAATACCCACTTAAGTTAGCGCTATCAGCAGCTATCTCAAAACATGTAGCTGTTTTGGTCCAGAATGGGGCCTTGGTTCCCTGTACCTCACCGTGTAATACACCTCTTTTTCCTGTCAAGAAGAAAACACCTAAGGGAGAACCTGACAGGTACAGGATGGTGCAGGATCTGTGAGCAGTTAACGAAGCCACAGTGTTGGTCACATCAATTGTGCCAAATCCACATACCTTATTATCAGGTGTTCCTCCAACGGCTGAGTACTTCACTGTAGTGGACCTGGCAAATGCATTCTACAGTGTTCCCCTGCATCCTTGCTGCAGGTACCTCTTTGCTTCCTCCCATGAAGGATAGCAGTACACCTAGGCAGTTAGCCACAAAGAGGGCAAAATTCTCAGAGTCACTTTACTATAGCCTCCATACTTGATGCATGGCAGAAAAAAACACCCTGCAGTGATTCTCCTCATATATGTGGACAATCTTCTCCTCTGCACAGATGACCAACCTGCTTCACAAAAAAATTCAGAAAGTCTACTATGCTAACTTGCGGAACAAGGCTCTAAGGCCTCCAAAAACAAAATACAGTGGTGTTCCAAGACAGTCACCTTTTTGGGCCACTGCATTTCCAAGGGCACAAGACATATCACATCAGACTGAGTGGATGCAATCCAGGCTATTCACCAACCAAAAGCAGAAAAACAACTGCATGCCTTTCTTGGACTCATATCTTACAGTTTTTTTGGCTCATTTCTTGAAACAGAAATGACATTCTCAAAACAACATGGACAAATCTCCAAACCACTTGGCAATTGTTCACAACTGAATGGCATTTCTCATTCATTTCATCAAATTGCAAATGTCTCAGTACATGTCTCAATGTCTCAGTACATTTCTCAAATGATTTAGTACAAGTAACCTACATTTAGCACAATTTCCAATTGAATAGATCATGTTGATCCAAACTGTGTCAGCGTCATTTCATTGTTTAAGTCATCACATGCACAATAGTCTGTTCAATTGTCAAAATTATTCAGGAACACAATACCATGAATACCATATATGAATCTCTTGGAACATTTGATAAAATCATTACAGCAATTGACAGTCAGGTAAAACTAGAACTTGGACGAAGGAGGAGTTGGTCTCAGATGAATAATCAAACAGTATGTTTAGTTACCTGACAGGTACTGTCCATTACTGTATTGTGAATTCTGCCAAACATGTATATATAGAGATTGACCATGCAGGACCAGTACAATGTCTGAACATGGAGGCACCTGGCCAAGTAGATGAACACGGGCAACTGCCTGCCCAAGGAAGAGGAAGAGCAAGAGGAGGAGGAGTAAGGGTGCATGATGGTGGAATAGGGGGAAGAAGCTGAGGAGCACGAAGACACCATGCAGTCCCTAATGAAATTTGGGCGACAATTATAGACCATGTCATCAACCATGCCCTCACAATCAATGATGGAATTATATAATGTATAGGACAGGACACTGTGCATAGAGCAACAAATATGTTTATTTACTCATTTGCGTATTCATTTAGTGTGTGTGATAGGCCTACAGTATTACAGTATCTTACTTCAGTGGGATGTTACGTATGATACTAACCATGACAAGAAAAATATTGTAGAAAATAAACTGGAATAGTATGGAATAGTATGGAATAGTTTATTTTCTACAATATTGATAAAACAGTTTACAGTAGTATTCCAGTATTACAGTAAAAACTGCAGCTTACTGTATGATGCAATTATGCAATATTAAGAATATAACCTACAATACAGTAAGTAAAAGGGTCAAAGAGCTGCAATTACAGTAGTGCCTCCCATGGAAATCTATCTAATAATGTTACTGTAACATTTCAGTAATTTCATAATTTTTCCCCTCCCCTTTCTGTCAAATACCCCCTGTAGTACCTCTGCATAGGGTACATGTACCCCAAGTTTGGATCCACTGGAATACTGGCCAGTAGTATATTGAACTTGTGCAGAACATAGAACATTCCTATGTAGCTGTCTGTAACTGTATTGTATGGGGATGAGGCTGGCTTCAACCTGGCCAAGGGCCAAAGATGTGGCCGTAATTTTATTGGCCACTGGGCCATGGTGGATGTCCCAGGCCAGCGAGGGGGCAATATAACTATGTGTGCTGCCATTTCTGAGAATGGTGTGGCCACTCACATGCCCAGTCTTGGCCCATACAAAACACAGAAGCTCCTCATCTTCTTGGACCACTTTCATTTGGATTTGATCCCAGAAAATGAGAGAGGTCTCATAGGGCCTCACCTACCACAATATATAATTGTATGGGACAATGTGAATTTCCACCGTGGCCCGCTTATCAGGGCCTGGTTCACTGCTCATCCAAGGATGGATATTGTGTTCCTACCACCTTACTCTCCTTTCCTCAATTCCTCTGCGCTTGGAGGTGGAGAGTGTATGAGCATCAGGCTCAAGATCAGAGGTCCCTGCTCCATGCAATAGACGCTGCCTGTGAGAATATTACAGGAGATCAGTGTAGACGATGGTTGCGACATCTCCCTTGTTTCTTCCCTCAATGCATCGCAAGGGAGGATATACGCTGCAATGTTGATGGGAATCTGTGGCCAGACAGTCAGCAGCCTGAGGATGGGCAGGAGGGTGAGGACAGTACCCAGGAGAGGTAGGGTGAGGACAGCGACCAGTGAAGAGATGTTAGGGCTCTTTCACACGGGTGGCCTGTTCAGGTCCAACTGCCAGTTTTTTAGGCGAACCTGAATGGGCACTCTGTGCTCCTCTATGGAGCTGCGGATGTCAGGGGTGACATGCCCACTGACATCCGACCCGCTCCGGTCTGCCGAAGTGTGACAGAGGAAAAACCTACTTTTCCATCCGTCTGGCGGATTGGATTGGGTGAACACGGACAGACGGTCCGTGTTCATCCGATCCCCCCATAGGAGAGAGCGGATAGCTGGCAGGGCAGTCCCTGTACAGTGTGCGAGGACCTCCCTGTCATCCGCCGGCTTAGCGGGGATCAATGGAGCGATCCCCGCTGAGCAAGTGGAGGTTCACGGGGTGGATCATTACTGATCCGCCCCGTGTGAAAGGGGCCTTACAGTAGTTGTGAAACTCAAGCTTTATTTACAGCATTGTAGGCTAAATTTACAGTAAGGCCTCTTTCACACGGTGCAGACCGTTTTTCGGTCCGCTCCGTGTGTGTCCGTCGGCTCAGCGGGGGGTCCCGCTCAGCTGTCGGCAGACAGGGCAGTCCCCGCACACTGTGCAGGGACCGCCCTGTCTCTCCTCCGCTATCCCCTATGGGGAATCGGATGAAAACGGACCGTCTGTCCGTTTGCATCCGATCCGATCCACCGGACGGAAGAAAAATAGGGTTTTCTTCCGTCCGCAAAACTGATCCAGACGGACGCGGATCTTAGGCGGACGTTAGCGGATGCATCATCCGCTAACAGATCCGCTCACATAGGGCCCCATTCTAAGTCCGTTTACGGACTTAGAAAAAGCGGACCGTTCGTCCGCACGTGTGAAAGGGCCCTAATTGTCCTTGTTTTTTGTTTGTGTGTTTATATTTCCATATATTATGCTGTGTACGTTTTCTTTTTAGTCTCATGTATGGAAGTTACTTTGTGTGTGAATGATAATGGTTACAATACTGTAAAGTAATTTTTCCTTGGCAGTATGAGTGCAATGTGTGATGTCAAACCTTGGAGGCTACTCTTACCCTAAAAACTTTTCTTATTTTTCAGTTTTATACACAATTGTATTCAGTTAGCTAGACAAAAACTGTACAGTAACTGTTGTCAATGAAGGACTGGGCTAAGACTGAAAGGTGGACATGAGGAATATTTCAATGGTCCTCTGCCATAGAGATAAAACATCTAAACATTTTGACTTGCAGTGCTTACACAATGCCAAAGGGATGATGCATTTTGGGGGCACTGACTATTTGAATGAAAAATAAATTTAGTTTTGACACATGAGTGAACTGTTTTGGGAAAGATATGAACTTTTGAAAGTGAACCATGGTGTTGTGCCGAACCATCCAGGTTATTTTGGCAAAAGCACCAAGAGAGCTGAGAATGTCTGTCTGATCTGTTTCAAGAAATGAGCCAAAGCAATTGAGAACAATCTTTGCCATTTTGGAGGCACTGACTCTTTATATGGGAAAGGAATATGGTTTTGAAGCATGAGTGAACAGTTTTGGGAAAGATATGAGCTTTTGCAAGTGAGTTATAGTGTTGTGCTGAACTGTAAGGCCTCGTACACACGATCAAATCTGTCCGCTGGAAACGGTCCGCCGGACCGTTTCAGCAGACAGATTCGATCGTGTGTACGGCCGAGCCGACGGATTTGGCCACCCGACAGATTTCAAAGCATGCTTTGAAATCTATCGGGTGGGAATCCGTCCGCCCGACATGTCTGCTGGTTAGTACACTTACCAGCAGACATGTCGTCCCGCACCGCCGCCGCACCGCCGCCGAATGGATTCGGCGCATGCGCGGAAGTGTTGCACGTCAGCGTGCTCTCTGCTGGCGGGGATTTTGGTTTGCTCGTGTGTACACGCGAGCAAACCAAAATCCCAGCAGACAGATTTGTTCAAATCTGTCGGACGGACAGATTTGAACATATCTGTCTGCTCGTGTGTATGGGGCCTAAGACTGTTTTGCCAAATGATCTTAGAGTTTTGAGAATGTCATTTCGGTTTCAAGAAATGAGCCAAAACAATAGAGAAAAACTGTAATGCAGGGCATGGATCCCTGACACATCGATCCTCATGCAGCCACTCTATGATGCGCTCAAGTCTGTGTCATTTACTCTGTCAAGCGAGGCCCAAAACAATTTTATTCTGCTGAAGCAGGCAATATCCACCGCTCCTGCTTTGGGCCTTCTAGATTATGGGAAACTCTTCAAACTGTCTGTGTCAGAAAAGAAGGGCCACACCACAGGGGTCCTAGCTCAAGCACATGGAGGACGAACTAGACCCATTGGGTACTATTTTTGCCACTTGGACCCAGTTGATAGGGGTGGCCCTTCCTGTTTAGAGCTGTCTTTGCTGGACAAAACTTCAGACCTAGTTTTAGCACACCCCCTGCTTCTTCTGGCACCGCATGACATTGCTGCCATCCTGAATCACGTGCAACCCCGACACCTGTCCATAGCCAGACACCTATGAGGCAAATCCCCCTCCTCCTTCCTGAGAATGTGACCCTCCAAAGGTGTCTCACCCTCAACCTGGCCACCCTTCTGCCATTTTTTGAGGAGGGACAAGAAGGAGAAGGCAAAGAAGGAGACCCCTGTACTACTCCACATGACTGCCTTGAAATGATGTGCATGGAAACCACACATTTCCCTAAAGTGAGTGAAATTCCTCGAAAAACCCTGACTACACACTTTTTGTGGATGGCTCCAGATATGCAGATGACGGAGGTAAGTACCACACAGGTTATGCTGTGACCTCTGAATTTTAAATTCTACAAGCAGGAGCATCACCACCAACTATATCTGTTCAGAGCTTTAAGCCCTCACTACAGTGTGTAAGATAGCAGAAGGTAAAAGAGCCAACATATACACATACTCAAGGTACACCCTTGGAGTAGCTCATGACCTCGGTATTATCTGGAAGGCCAAAGGGTTTGTGACAGCGGCCGGAACTCCGGTTAAACACGGCCCAGCTATCAAGGATTTAATGGATGCACTACTGCTGCCTGACCAAGTGGTTGTCTTGAAGGTTAAAGGTTGAAGGTTAAAGCACATGGCAAACTGAATTCTCAAGAGTCCACTTGGAATTGGACAAGCAGCAAAAAAACATTGAAAAATTGCCAAAGTGGCTGAAGAAAAGAGTGAATCCTCAGCGCAGATGCTTTTGGCAGTGCATGTGCCATCCAACAAGCAATACCTAGCCTCTATGCAAGGGGGTGCTTATACAGAAGACAAGTTAGAATGGATCTATAAAGGAGCAGACTACGATGGAGATCTGTATTTGGAGAAAGGGAAAACTTGCTTACCAAAATATATGTATCCAGCAGTTGTCCAATGGGCACATGGACCTGCACACCTCTCTAAGAACCTAATGAATTCACTGATCAGCAAATATTACTGTGCCACAATGATAACTACCTTAACCAGAAATGACTGTGCCTCATGTGCAATATGTGCAAAATGCAATCCGAGGAGGACAGAAAAGACACCGCAGAAGCATTTGGCGAAACCCCTCTATCCGTTCCAGAGGATACAGATTGATCTTATACAGATGCTAAAAAGTGGCTGATATGAATATGCCCTAGTGGTGGTGGACATGTTCTCCGGCTGGCCGGAAGCCTACGCCGTTACAAACATGACAACCAGGACCATGGCTAAGAAACTACTGAGTGAGATAGTATGTAGATTTGGGGCCCCAGAGGTGATAGAGAGCCCTGTCCTCTTATGAAATTTTGTTTGGTTCAGCCCCCAGACTTGGCTGTTACTTCCCACAGTAGTTGCAGTTACAATCTGATGTGTTAACTAGCTATGTCACACGTTTGTCTGGAGAATTAACCAATATCCATTCTCAAGTGTTTTTCTCCATTCCAGATCCAGAGACAGACTTGGGAACCCACAGTCTTCAGCCAGGAGACTGGGTGTTAGTAAAGAAATTCACAAGGAAAAATTCACCTGATCCCCGATTCGAAGGACCATTCTAGGTGCTGTTGACCACAGCTACATCAGTCAAGATAGAAGGGAGAAGCACCTGGATACACGCCTCCCACTGCAAGAAAGCTCCATCTTCTGAAGACAAGATCCTGTCTGCACCACAATGATTGTGTTGTATATCCTTTTTCTAATAAGTTTGATAAAAGCTCAGCAGGTGGTTCTCACTAAAACAGGTACTCAATAGGTTTGGAGACAGAACTGTGACCATTGGGGATCAGTGGGATGGCGTACTGAGTCAGGCTGGGGGTATCAACCACAGAGCGCCTTAGATAGGAAAGATAACATGGGGAAGCCTTATCTTAAACATTGAGAATCCCAGCCCTGGTGATGCAGGACTTTACTGGTTAGGCAGGTACCAATCGTATGGTGTACCTCTAGCAAGATTTCACCTGAAAGACCTTCCACCACTGCTATAAAAGACATGATATCAATGGAAAACCCAACCTTTGAAGAGACAATGGCAGCTGAAACTGGGTTCTCTGACACTAATCTGTGGCTTGAGTGGATGAGATTCAGTGCAAACCAACATAACAGAAGCAACTGCTATGTCTGAGGTATTGACATTCCACATTTAGGGACAGTCCCTCTCCAGATCCCACAAGACAGTAAGGAATGTTTCCTTAGCCTGTTCACTAATACATCCACCAATCACTCTGAGAACGAAACGTGAAAAAAGGAGTATCCTATAGTTACCAAAATCCCGAGGCCTGGAGAGGGCATCGCCATATATCCTGAGAACAACACATGTTACTCTAATTACCAGGGTAAGGGAAAGTTCCTGGGTAACTTCACCGAAGAATACTGCTCTACCTACAGTAGTAACTCAGGGACCTAAAAATCAGGACCAGATTAGAGGGAACTTGGACTGATGAATGTGCTCTTGCAAAGGTCATTATTATGCCTCTCTGTATCCTAACAGAAGATACCCCTAATACATACACTGACCCAGCACCCAGTTGCAGAAGAAAGCGAGCAGCTCCCTCTGGAAGCTTTGACCCTAATGTGTACATAGATGCCATAGCGGTCCCAAGGGGAGTCCCTGATTAATTCAAAGCCAGGGACCAGGTAAAAGCTGGTTTTGAGTCTTTGATCCCCATAATAACTATTAACAAAAATGTAGATTGGATTAACTACATATACTACAACCAACAGAGATTTGTGAATTATTACCAGGGATGCCCTCCAGGGAATTGCTGAACAGTTAGCCCCCACTTCCTATATGACATTCCAGAACTGGATGGCCTTAGACATGGTGTTAGCTGAGAAAGGAGGTGTCTGTAAAATTATAGAAAGAACGGAACCTGTTGCACCTACATTCCTGACAATACTGGCCCACATGGTAAGGTCAGGCCTTGTACACACGAGGGGATATTTCCACTGAACATGGTCCGACGGACCATTTCAGCCGAAAAATCCCCTCGTCTGTAGGGGCAAACGGACGTTTTTTGCCGGATTCATCCGGCGGAAAAATTTCAAAGCATGCTTTGAAATAATTCCGCCGGATAGCTGGCCGTCAGATATGTCCGCTGGTTAGTACGGCAAACCAGCGGACATATCTTGCCGCACATGCGTCGTATCCTGTGAATGGATCCGACGCATGCGCGCGGAAGTGTTTACTTCCTGGTGCGGTGACGTGGCGGTCACGTGGCGGCGTCAACGTCACCGCCGCGTCACCGCGCTGTCCGCCGGCGGGGAATTTGATCCGAATTTGAATTTGATCCGATGGTGTGTACAGCCATCGGATCAAAACATCCCGGCGCAAATATACGCTGTAAACGGTCCGGGGACCGTTTACAGCGGATATTTCCCGTCGTGTGTACAAGGCCTTACTCTTGCTATAAGTAAATTAGAAGATCTGTCATATGAGTTGAAGAAGAACTCAGGTATCACAGACCTGTGGGATCAATATTTTAGCTGGATGAGTGGGTGGCAAAATGTGCTTGCTCAGATACCAATATTAATAATCCTAGTTCTTTTAGCCCTGATTGTATGCTGTTGTCAGAGAATTGGCCGTGAAAGAACTGGCAGACCTGTCATGCGCGCACATACGAGCACAAGGCGCATGCGCGCAAATACGAGCACATTGCCCGCAAATACGAGCACAAGGCGCATGCGCGCAAGTACGAGCATAATGCCCGCAAATACGAGCACCAGGCGCATGCGCGCGCATACGGGCAACAACACAGTGAATACGCTGTTCTTTACTGTGCACGCGCGCGCACCGTTACGCACGCAATACGGGCGGGACTCCAGGCGTCAGTGCCTATTTAAACCTGGTTGCAGCAGTTACCAAACTGCTGCATGATCTTCAGTCCTTGACCTGATACTGATTCCTTGTTCCTGATTCCTGTGTATGACCTCGGCTTGCCTTCTGATCTGTTCCAGTCACTTCCTGCTTCCCGTGTATGACCTTGGCTTGTCCTCTGACCTGTTCCAGCTACTTCCTGATTCCTGTGTATGACCTCGGCTTGCCTTCTGACCTGCTCCAGTTACTTCCTGCTTCCGGTGTATGACCTCGGCTCGGCTCCTGACTCCGCCCCTGGGTTTCCTGCCAACCTACTGGTACTTCCGTGGTACACCTGCCGGACTACATATCCTGGTGCACATCTGTTCCCTGGCATCATTCCAGCAAGTCTCATCCGGCAACTCCTGCACCCCTGGGCATAGCGTCCCCTGTCTCACCTCCAGGGGGCGTTTTGCACTCGAGTCGCAAGGGAAGCCCTCTCGGCACTTCGGCCTCTGGTAAGGTACGTGACAGCTGTATTCTACCATTTGTAAAGAAGTTAATGAGCAAGGCTCTAGATAACAGCGCACCTACATTTCTCCACCAAGAAGAGGAGGACCCCTTTGTGATGGAAGAGGATAAACCCTTCACCCCTCTACAGTGATTCCCTGTCCATAATGTCACAATCCTATAGGATTATAGGGATAGGTAGCGCCTGACTGCCCTTCTCTAAGCTGTATCGAAGGGGAGTAGTGAACTAGTTTCTGCCCATCTCGATATGCAGCCTAAAGCGTTGCTGAGGAGCCAGGTGAGTAGGACCTTTAGTATGAGGGACAGAAGAAAATATCCATTTTAGGGGGGACTGTGAAGAAATGTAATGAACATAATGACAATGAGAAAATGCCTATTTTCTTACGTATATACATGTTTCTATGCAACTCCTTACTTGTTACATAGCATACAGCTTAGCTTTGCTTTGGAGCTAAATCTGCACCCTGCCAACTACGCCCTGGAGGTATGAGGAAGTAAATAGAGAAGAAGCGACAATCAAGCTTTAAGCATCAAGTTCAATTAAGATGTGCCTTTTAGACTATGACCACATTTACATAGTAGAGGAGTATACTCTATTGTTCTTTGTGTATAAAAGGTTGGGCACTGTCCTGCAATAAACAGAGATGAGGAAGTAATTGAACTGAGCAGACGTCTGTGTGATTATTCAACGTGCACATACATCCACACTTCATAATTAGGAGCAGCAGCAGACATCCAACCTGAGCACAATTCATTACAGCTGTTGCCCATCGTGGGGTTCCAGGTTCCTACCGAAGGGAGAACGCGACCGAGGGACTGAGAGGCTGGCCGGGACAGACCAAGAGGGCCTGCACAACCTTGAGAGTAGACGTTAGTGTGATTACTCCTGACATGCACATATTTCAACACTTCATAATTAGGAGCAGCAGACATCCAACCTGAGTCCATTGTGGTTCTGATCCATTACACTACGTCTTTGTATGACAAGTAACTGTGGTCATAACCGAAGTGTGGTCTTTGCCTACTGTATATAGTTTGTGCTAAAAGGTGTCCCTCATTTTCAGAAAGTTTGAAAATATGGTGTTGTAGCATGTTAGTCATTGATAACAGTGTTATCTTTGGAGTTTAAATGATACACGTTATTGGCTAAGTTATTAAATTAACAAGATTTTGAAACATGGTGGGTTTTTGGTGAACATAAACTTGAAGCTGCACACTGATGATGTCATGTTAGTATTTTTGTTTTCAATTAAACTGGTTTCCTGTCTAGTTCCCATCTGTGACCATGCCCCCTGAAGTGTTTCACCCTGTTTGCGCTTAATCATAGAGAATCTCTACAATTAAGCCCCACCCAGGTGAAACGTCTCAGTGGGGCGTCATCAGTGCACAGCTTCCTGTTCATGTTCACAGCAATTTCCTGAGCAGGGTCAAGCTCTCCAGAAGTTTAAACCTGGTTGTCTGCAGACCAAAGACACACATAAGAACTTTGAATGATGTAGTTGCAACGAATGGTAGATTCTTGGTCAGGAAATATTTTATTTTTTATGTTTCTAAAGTTTGCATCTTTAACCACTTGCTTACTGGGCACATAAACCCCCTTCGTGCCCAGGCGAAATTTCAGCTTCCGGCACTGCGTCGCTTTAACTGACAATTGCGCGGTCGTGCGACGTGGCACCCAAACAAAATTGGCGTCCTTTTTTTCCCCACAAATAGAGCTTTCTTTTGGTGATATTTGATCGCCCGTGCGGTTTTTATTTTTTGCGTTATAATGAAAAAAAGAGCGACAATTTAAAAATATATATATAATTTTTACTTGTTGCTATAATAAATATCTCATTTTTTTTTTTTTTTTTTTTATATTTTTTTTTCTCAGTTAAGGTCGATACGTATTCTTCTACGTATTTTTGTAAAAAAAAAAAAAAAAATCACAATAAGTGACTGCTTTGCGCAAAAGTTATAGCACCTACAAAATAGGGGACATAATTATGATTTTTTTTTTTATATTTTTTTTTTACTAGTAATGGCGGCGATCTGCGATTTTTATTGGGACTGCGATATTGCGACGGACACATCGGACACTTTTGACACATTTTTGGCGCCATTCACATTTATACAGCGACCAGTGCTATAAAAATGCACTAATTACTGTATAAATGTGACTGGCATTGAAGGGGTTAACACTAGGGGGTGAGGAAGGGGTTAAATGTATTGCCTGGGTGTGTTCTAACTGTGTGGGGGGAGGGGGGTGACTGGGGGAGGTGATCGATGCTGTCTCCCTATGTACAAGAGAAACAGCATCTGTCACCTCACTGACAGGACGTGAAGCTCTGTGTTTACACTCAGAGCTCCACGTCCCTGCTCTCTCAGCGACGATCGCGTGTACCTGACGGACATCGCGGCCGCCGGGTACACGCATCGGATCCTCGGTGATGCGTCGGGACCGTTTTTCCCCGCCGCGCGCCACCCTGTGGCGCGCGCGGGGAATTACAAGCAAATCACGTCCAAAGACGTGACCCCGGCGCCTCAGGTCCGCGCTGTTCACGTATTCTGTTAATAGCGCGGACCTGAAGTGGTTAACAATGTTCATTCATCTTATGCCACGTACACACGACCGTTTTTCATGTCATGGAAAAAAACAAAGTTTTTCTCTACGTCAAGCCTGCCTTGCAAACACAAGATTGTGAAAAAAATTGCTCGACCCTTGCGCTACTCTTTGGGCTGATTATGCAAATTTCCCTTCTCATAACTTGCTTCTGAGCATGCACGTTTTTTTCCGCGTCAATAAAGCCTACACACGGCCGTTTTTCATGACGAGAAAAAATAGAGCAGACAAATGCTCTGGAGCCTACATACGATCGTTTTTAATGACCAATTTAAAAAATTGAATTTTTCTCGCCATGAAAAACTGTCACATGTATGCGGCATTAGCCACATCAAGGAGTTTTTGAATTCCCATTGACTTGTGTTTGGAGAAAAGCAGTTCCGACACAAACAAAAGCCTGTGTATATAGACCAAAAGCCTGTGTACATTAACTAGAAAAATGTATTACTTTTATTTTGTTTGGAATTTTGAAACATTTGAAAGTTTTCCTCTCCCATCCAGATGTCTCTATGTTACAAGAAGTAAGGGGAAATCTCCCAATGGGGCACACACAACAAATAAAAAAAGATGATAGAAAGTTTAAACCGTTCCCTACAGTCAACCACATTAGAAGGGGGTTGACAAAAGACAGTTGGCCTAGACGCACAGGAAATATATCTAGCCCAATTAGTGGATGCAAATATAACAAAAATAAAAGTAAGAAAAGGGTGGCAAAGACATCATACTGACGCTATACCAGGGTCATTTTAACCTCTTTTTTAAAACCAAAATGATGCTGCCTGAAAGTCCCACATACCTTCCTAGATATCCCATCAAAATCAGTATGTTGTCCATCTACAGAAATTAAGCAATATTATTATTGAAAGGCCAGATTTCTGCTAGTGTTTCCTATTCCTTTTAAAAGTATTACCATGGAAACTGCAGCTGCAAGAAATAATCAGAAACCTGAATTATTTGGGGAAAAAATGAAAACGACCACTTTCTCGCCTGTATTTCATTTCTATGTACTCCAGTACGCCGTTTTATTTCTGAATCTGTTTTCCATCCCCTTTCTCACTCACATCACAAACTCTTTTGTTTTAAGAGGGGTAAAGTACCAGGTTGTGTACGGAATTAGTACAAAGTGTTTTCACAGAGTGGAAGAGGAATGGGAGGGACAGGGAATGAAACATTTTCAGTCTTGGTGGCATCATTTCTTGTTGCTTCCATAAACACTACGTTTATTAAAAGGATCAGGGGGGAGTGGAAAGGCAAGAGTCAGAGTAAGAAGCATATAGCATTTCTTTAAATAAAAAAAGACCTAAAAGGCAATATTGTTTATCAAACTGTAAACTAACAATGAAAAAGGGCCCATTTACCTGTTTCTGTATGTATCAACGCGTTCGTTAGCACATCTTTTAACATCTGTTAATGTACTGAATTTAGCCATCCCATTCACTTTCCATGGGCAATAAACAAGCCTAATGCCCTGTACATACGATCGGAATTTCCGATGGGTTAAAATCCGATGGAATTTTCCATCGGAATTCCATTCAAGCTGTCTTGCATACACACTGTCCAACCAAATTCCTACTATCCAAAATGCTGTGACGTAAAACACTACGACGAGCCAAGAAGTTCAATGCTTCCGAGCGTCGACTTGATTCTGAGCATGCATGTTTTTTTCTCAGTCGAAGTTCCATACAGACGAACGAAATGTTCTCTTTCTAAGTCTGTCGGAATTTCCTAAGGAAATACTCAGATGGGGCACACACACGATCAGAATATCCGATGAAAAAATTCCGTCTGACTTTTTCCATCAGAAATTCCGATCGTGTGTACCGGGCATTAGAGCATGGAAAAAATCTACCTGCACTATTTTTGACAAAACAGTGCACCACAACCCACAGAGTATTCACATTTGTGTGTTGTGGTGCTCTATATTGAAGCTCCATTTCTTTTACTGTATGTGTGGATTAGGGTGTCATTCAAAATGAATGCACATATACCATGCATTAAATGGTATAACCCCTCTGAAACCAGTTTCTTTCCCAATTAACTGGAATGCTACCTCAACCACTTGGCTGTACATTAGAAAACGGAATAGTCAAACAGAAACAAGATAATACAAACTATGACCAAAATGTAATAATACACTGTTCCTATACAGAGTATACAACTATTATTATTATTATTATTATTATTATGCAACTTTCCTGTTTAAATTCCTTTAGATTTACCTTCAACTATAAAGTGGTAAGGCCTGCCTGATAGCATACAATTCAAAGGTGTTTAGGTTTGACCCCATGTTATATGGTTTTGGTAAATCTAGCCAGCTTAATTCTATACCAAAATTGCTTACAGAATGTAACACCAAAGTTAACTGGGCCCAGTTTTAAACATATACCCAATCAATTTAAACTATAACAGGGTCAACAAGAATGCAAGAGTGCAGTTGGACGAAGGATAGTATAAACCCTTGGAGGCTACACTCCTGCCAGAACCCTGTCCAAGCCTGCCTGCAGGACTTTAAAGAGGAGTTCCACCCAAATTTGGAACTTCCTCTTGTTCCACTCCTCACCCCCTTACATGCCACATTTGGCATGTAATTTTTTTGGGGGGGGGAGAGGATGGAGACGCCGGCTGGGGAGGGGGGGAGAGGAGCGGAGCCTCGGTCGGCGCGTCGCTGGAACGGTAAGTGAGTGTTTATTAAAAAGCCAGCAGCTACACTTTTTGTAGCTGCTGACTTTTAATAAACACATTTTTTGGCTGGAACACCCCTTTAATATAAAACAAATGAAGCATGTTTCAATTAGAAATGTGGGTGGTGGGATCTATACAGATTGCTGTAAAATAGAATGGGGCAGTATTAAGGTACTTATTGCTGCTGGCTTTTGTTGGGGCTCTTATGGTGGTGCACGGCTGGTGATGTGAGGTGACTTCTGGCTGCTTTCAATTCAAAAGAATAAACTATTAAGAAGTTGTTTAATAGAGTTAGTTTGCAGAACAGCCTAACCAAAGCAGCAAGAAATTAAACCACCGAGAAGACACTACTCGGACCGATTGGGTGCTCTGATAGTGTTCTATGGTAAATGGGCAGTGACCAATGGTTCCTACATGCTAAGATGCAGAGGTAAAGGGCAGACTTGTTCGGCTTTATGGGTATTGGTGGCCAATTTTATCGAAGCAGGGAGAGCTATTCAGCCTAATTCATATTTACTGTATGTCCATATATCTTTGATTGAGAGTCTTTAGGGACTACATTCTAATCCCCTTTGGGGCCGCTTTATGGCCCTTTGAAACTACCATATGCTCTATATACCTCTACGCCTTGTTTTGACAGAGCCTGACAGAGCCTGACAGAATACAACCCTTTACTTGAGCATAGTGATGCCATTTGGTCCCATTGCGTACTTGTTGGAGACCCTCTCAGTCTGTTCCCAGAAACCTCTTTTCGCCCTCTTCTGCATTTTCTGTTGGGCTGTTTATGCATGTCAACTTGGATGGCACCTCTATGAATCTTCCATGTTTTTAATGACTTTGACTAGTTTCAGGTCATGGGTTTGAGGAAACTACTGTACCTGCACTAATTGCAAAAAAACAGCCCTGAGGAAGGAACCAATATTACTCTGAAATGTGACAGATACATTGATGCAATTTTTTTTATATAAAAATATGGTGCGGTAATATGTACCTCATCATTTTTACTTTTGTTTTTTTGATAATTTATATGTGTTTTTTTTGTTTTTTTGTAAACCAATTTGCTATAAATAAACTTTGAAATGTAATGCAACTTGCTACTCCCGTATGCCTTAAAGTCCCATTTGAAAGGGGGAAACTGTGTTTTTCAATATAGTAAACAGGCAGGGAATTGCCCAGACAGCAGAGAGATGAGGGTGTGTTGAGCTAAAATTTGAGTTCCTGCTGTACAATGGGTTCACAGTCCTCTTGCCAATCTTGCGCAACAGATATGAATGTTGATGGTGGGGGGGGGGGCCTCATGGGTCAATGGTTTGGCGAACCTGCTCTGGAATGCCGGAAATGCAGACAATGGCCACTGGAACAATGTGGATGCAGAACATGGCCAACAAACCCTCACTGGAACACTTTGGTCACAGCTGCTTAGGCCGGACTGTTGGGTAAGTGCCTAGATGGCTCAGCACCACTACGTAAGGTGACTATGATGGTGCAGGTTTAGACAATATCATAGTAAAGTAGTAGAAGAAGAAGCTGAAAGGGAAGCTTAGACTGGGTGGGGTTGAGTCTTAAAGGGACAGCAGTATGATGTGTTACACTGAGACTTAGGCCGCGTACACAAGATCAGTCATGTTTTCTCTTGGATGAGAAAATCGGCCGTGTGTAGGCTCTCCAGCAGATTTCCCAATGAGAAAATTTAGAACATGTTTTAATTTTTCTCGTCGAGAATCGCTGCGTTTTTTTTCCTCTGGAGTTTTCTAATAGGGAAACACTGTGGTGGAGCCCACACACGGCCGGTTTTCTCGACCAAGAGAAAACATGTCTAGAAAATCGGCCGTGTGTACACTGGGAAAAGGGACCAAGCCGGTCCTCTGTTTTCCCGTCGGGTTTCTCGGCAGTGTTTTCACCGCCGAGAAACGCGATCGTGTGTACGTTTTACGTTGGCCATTTAACGCACTGCTGTGTGCCAGTTAGAGGTTCACTTTATTAAAAATTAAACAATGATCACCGAAGATGATGGATTAAGCCCAAATCTATCATTTTTTTCCCCAGCAGTTAAAGGGTTGTGGAAATCTGAGTGGGTAAGCTGTCATCCTGACTCGCACAGGAGAAAATTACAGCAATTTTCTTCAACAAAGCAATCGTGCTCTGTACCTAAGTCTTGTGTTGAGCTAATCTTTTATGTTCTCAGATCACAGAGAGACACTGTGCCAAAGGTGTCCATTGGTTCTTTCTCCCTCACATTTTCAAGATCAAAATGAATAGGTTGTTTTAGACTTTAAATGTCTTGAGATTTGCAGCAAAAGCAAGACAGGAGTCTAAAAAGGTGTGCAATGTATAATTATGTAAATAGCCCAACATGCTTCGAGCTTCTCTGAGAGTGAAATAGAATTTAGATACCCTTTCTTTCCTTTCCTCCATCTCTCTCTCTCTTTTTTTTCCAATCCTTTATTTCTTCCTGCTAGCATTAACCGTTATGCAGCCTAAAAATGACGTTTTCCAGAACCTTTTCAATGGCTGTCAGAAGAGTCTGCACTTTTCCAATGCTGTCTCTTAGAGGAGAGGCAGTGATCTGCTCTGAGACAACAGGAAAAACACTCTTTCACTAAAGTTGTCAGACCTAAAACAAAATTGTACTTACTTACAATAGCTTGTCAATATAAACTGATGGTTCAAGTAGACCTTGCAGACAAGGTAATGTGTTGCAGCAGAGCACCTGAATATATGTTTTAAATGCTATGTACTGAAGCATGCTTTGTTTCCTTTGTAAAAATTTTTACCAATGAATGAGTTAATATGATTTCATCTGCTTGAAAAGATATGCAGAAAATAAGATTTTTCATGATATAGAATAAAAACATTGTGTATACTCTTTGCAGTGGGCACAGGTGTAGTGTTGCGGAGAAGCAGATGTCTTTTTTTTAATTCTTTCTAGTAAGAGAGGCCCTCCACATTCTTTTATTACTTTAACAACAAATGATGTAGTCATTGTGCTCTTTATTCACCAAGTTTGAAAAGGTGCAAATAAAAAGATTCTAACTAGTTATCATTCTATAAACCCAAACAAATTCTATATGTGCGCCAATATATGCGTCACATCTCACTGATCTGCCTCGTGAGGAAATAAGTCCATGAAAAAGTGATACGTTAGTGATCTAGTCACTGGTAAGTTGTCGCCAATGCCAGGATCCCAGGTGACCCTTACTCAAAATGCAACATTCACTTAATCCTCCAAGAACAGTTAGTATGGTGTATATGTCATTCACAATCTTGTCTTTAGCTGTTAATGCTGGGCTTGTATTTCACCTGGGACAAGAGCTGCATGGAGTTGTGTCTCCCTGTGCCTATATTTCTTCTGGTTATTATCATTTCTTTTAACAATGGACTTTCTTAAAGGGTTTGTAAAGACAGAAGGCTTTTTATCTTAATGCATTCTATGCATTATGATAAAAAGCCTTCTGTGTTCAGCAGCCCCCCTCCACCATCCTAACACTTGCCTGGGGTCTGTTTCTGTCCAGGGATGTCCACGAGTGTCTCAGCAGTCCTAGATTCTCCCTCCTGATTGTCTGAGACACAGCAGCCACATTATTGGCTGCTGCTGCTGTCAATCAAAGGTTGCCAGCCAATCATAGAAAAGAGGGGTGGGGCTGGGTTGGGGCTCCTCATCTGAATGGACACAGGGAGCTGTGACTCGGCTTGGGTGCCCCCATAGCAAGCTGCTTGCTGTGGGGGCACTCAACAGGAGGGAGGGGCCAGCAACACAGAAGAGGGATCCTAGAAGAGAAGGATCCAGGATGCTCTGCGCAAATCCACTGCAACTGAGCAGGTAAGTATAGCACGTTTTTTTATTTTTATAGGAAACAATTTGACTTTAAAATCACTTTAAAGCAAATTACAGTGTGGGCACCACAAGCCAAAAAAAAAAATCTATTTAATTCATCCATCCATCCATGTCTCCATGCTTTATGTTGCTAAGAATTCACTTTTAAATACAGCATTTCTGGCTAGGGGATGAGTTTGGCCATCTTGGGTAAGGGAAAATGATTCATGTAGCATTTACTTGCTGGAATCCATCTGCCCTTAGCTCAGGTATGCATGCAGGAGGATGTGCTTAGCTGAGAAAACTCCACCTCCCCTCCTCTTCTGAAGACTTTTAGTATGTATGACATCATTTTTGCCCTGTATAAGGCAGCATACAGATTAAAAATATTCAATGTTGATTGAGAAAGTGAAGTTCTGGCGCATGCGCGGAGTCTAAGCGAGTGGTTATGCAATGATAGAGCTCCGCTCCATGAAAGACAAAAAAAGGCATATATAGCAAGCCCACCGGCAATGGACTCAGCAATCCTCTCCCATTACCACCAGACAACATGGTGCTGAGAGGCAAGAGCACCAAGCTAAAACACTCCTTCATTAGGGAAGCACAAGCTCCGGCCTCTCACACAAGAGAGGTTGCTACACCCTCCCTCCTCTGGACCAGGAGGACTCCATGGACTGAGATTTACTGTCCTCTTGAGTACTCCACCTCACCCACACTCTGGGTTCGGACTCTGAATGGCTATTATGTTGCCCACTAAGACCTATTCTCTGTGTACCTTGTTTTGTTTTGTTTTAAGACTTACACCTGATGTTCAGGTCACTTGCTCCGACCTCTACTCCTGTTGAACGCTGACCATATCCTCCTGTCCCACTGGCTTTCTAAACCTAGTATCCAAGCCATGGAGTGTGGCATACCGCATTTTGGAACTCATTAGCTATATGCCACGGAAATCCAGCTCCTTGTCATTTCCAGATTGACTAACATATGTAGCCGTGGTCAATTTGACACGTTCATGGACTGGATATGGCTCTCCAAACGTGTTATGTTCTTATCAGTTCAAACGGTTGAATTTGTGTTGTTACATGCAATTGGTTAGCCCATGTGACACACTATAGTACCCTCATGTATTTGCCATATTACTGGATCTGCTAAGCTAATCTCTCCCTACCTGGGCCATTATAGATCCGAATGCTCGTTCACCCCCTCCCTAATTCCATTCCTCCTTTCCATCACCCTCTGCCACCTGTAGCCCCCCCTTAATTCCCCCATGCCCCCCACCCCACAATTAAGAAGATGTCTTCCATGCCCCATATTTACCCCTTGCAAGCATTTGGAGCTCTATACCATACATCAGCTCAGCGCCCTGCAGGCTAAACACCTATACATTTCACAGATGTTTATCTATATTGGCTTTCTAACTCACACGTATGACCTGTGTGCGCCATATAACCCCCCTTGGTTGCCCATTCTTAAAGGGGTTGTAAAGGTAAAAGTTTTTTCACCTTAATGCATCCTATGCATTAAGGTGAAAAAACATCCGACGGTACCCCCCCCGAACCCCTGTTTTACTTACCTCACCCCTCTAAAGTCCCGCGCGCATCCCCGTGATCCTCTTCGGTTCTCAGCCAGGCCGTTGATTGGCTAGGCTGGATGGATTGATAGCTGCGCAGCCATTGGCTGGCGCTGCTGTCAATCACATCTGATGACGCGGCGCACTGGGGGGCGGGACCGAGTGATACAGTTGGCGGCTACGCCCAGCGCTGTATCACAGGAGCGCGCCCGCAAAAGCTTTCCACCATGTGAGCTCGCTCACATGAAGGTGAACATTTCTTGTGAGGAGGAGCCGAGACAGCCGCCGAGGGACCACAGAAGACAGGGTTTAGGGGCACTCTGTGCAAATCGAGCTGCACAGTGGAGGTAAGTATAACATGTTTGTTATTTTACAAACATTTTTTTTTAACTTTAGTGTTCCTTTAATATGTGGGTGATCAATGATGGCTCCTCCTCCCCTGATAGGGAATTTAATCCCTCATCACGGGCTTCAATTGAACTTGTCTATAAGTACATACAGATAATAGGTTATTTTGCCTCTCAAAATTTCTGTTTTCTCTTTTCCAGATTCTCTTTTTAGTCCCCCTCTTCCTTCTCCCTGTCCACACGGGTTGACCTACCCAGCCAGTGCGCTCCCAACAAAAAGCCAATACCCTTTCTCTCACACCTTATGCAGGTAGTATCTGCACATAAGATGGGAACAATTATCATGTCTGGTGACTCAAATCAGGTCCTCCTCCCATTCCTAGACAAATCGCTCTACAACCCGACTTCAGCACTACTAAACTGTCTTTTTCCCAACTTCTCACTTAACAACACTTAGTTGACTCTTGGCGGGAAAGCAAGCCAACAAAAAACAATACACTTATTACTCACACCCGCATCAGACCTTCTCTCGCTTCGACCACATATTTTTAACTACTAGTATGGTACCTGAGATCCCTAGCTAAAGCATTGTCCCTATTCCCTGGTCGGACCACAATGCAGTCTACATTACCATCACCTCAACTATACCAAAAACCTGTGACACTACTTGATATCTCCCAGACTCCATGCTCAAACATCCGTCCCACTGTCTAATCATAGTGCAAGCCCTAAAAAAACAACTAACTCACACCACCAGTCTTGACATTTCCCCACTAACACTTTGGGAAGCACACAAACCCATACGTGGAGTGTTCCAGCAGCAATCCGCAATATTAAATTGAGATAGTAGGAATCTCACACGAAAACTAGAATCCAAATTCAATACTTCCTTTGCATCCTTTCCGACTAACCCCACCCCGGACGCGAAAACCCAACTACTTTAAACAAGCCAATCTGACTTAAAGGGTTTGTAAAATATATATTTTTTTTCCCTAAATAGCTTTCTTTACCTTAGTGCAAGGAGCTGTGTGTTAGTGGGCAACCTGACACTCCTGCTCGCCCCCTCCCCCCTCAAGAGGCTTTCTCCACACCAGGAAGAAAGCCTTGCATTACAGTGTGTAGTTACAGACAGAAGAACAGGAAGTGAGGATTTCTCAGAAGAAATAAGGACATTTAAAAGCAAAATCAAAGGATGAGGTAAATGAAGAAGGACTGCACTAAGGTAAAGGAAGCTATTTAGGGAAAACAATTTTTTCCTTTACAACCCCTTTAAACTGTCAAACGAGGTCTACACTAGTTACCCTGTAAAGATAGTTCACAAATTCCATTCCCACCTAGACCCCTTATACTCGTCAGCGAACAAATTTAACCCTACTGAAGCAGACACCCTTTTTTCCCATATAAACCTACCCGAGCTATTCCAAAACAAGCCCAAAGAAGCCAACTTGAAGACCCTATCACAGTAGAGGATATATCAAACACAATCAAAGAACTAAAGTTGAACAAAGGACCGGGACCAGATGGACACTCAGCCATATACTATAGAACATCCACAGAGACCCTTTCTCCAAACCTCGCCACTGCCTTCAACATACTCCTAGATAGAAACCCTTTAGGACAGGAGACACTGATGGAGACTATCTGTATGATGCCTAGACCCCACTCCGATGACACCTCCTGAACAAATTAGCAGCCCATCTCCCTTCTAAACTTTAATATTAAAATCCTAGTCAAAATTTTAGCAACTCGCCTAAACAGAACCATTGTCAGTCTTGTACGTCGTGATCAGATGGGCTTCAATGCCTATACACCAAACAAGTGACAATGTACGCCGGGCAGTTCTCTTAGCACATATAGGCAGAACAGCTTTCTATCTCTTGATATCAAGAAGGCTTTTGATTCTGTTTTTTGGCCCTATTTACATTATACCCTCCAGAAATGGGTTGTTGACCCTCTACCAAATGGATTGCCACACTTTACGACAAACAACAAGCATACATAAAATATGCAGGTTACAAATCCGACTCCTTTAATATAGAAAGAGGTTCCTGCCAGGGATGCCCATCCCCCCCCCATTTATTTGCACTTTTATTTGAACCACTAGCTCATCTAATTCGATCAGACCCGACGATAACCGGAATAGAATAGAATAGAATGTGCTTTCTCACAGCTCTACATTAACGTAAATGGTTAAATGTTGTTATTCATTGTCTATTCTGCATACAGACCAGCCTATGTTTTGATGAGCTTCACTCCCTTTGTACTTTTATTTTCCATTAGCATCTTTGTTATGTATGCTCTTGTAAACTCAATAAAATCCTTTAACAAGAGAAAGTGAAGTTCCACTTTAAGGTTTGTCAACCTCTGAAAGTTATATATAAAACATTCTTTAACTGCTTTTTTTGCCCTAGACAACAACATTTGGTGTATTGCCCGCTTTCCTTGACCCCAGTCCTATACAGCAATCTACTACAATTTGTTTGCCCTTAATAACATTTTAACTGCGCTTGGTAAAAGAATTGCAATGTCTCTGTCAATATGGCTTTACTGTCTCTAGCATTATAATGTTTCTACCTTTGGAAATATGATTTCACTGTGTTTGGCATAGCATGTCCACTTCCGATATCATGGCGCCATGCCCTGGTGTAATTACTTTACTGCCTCTGATAACCTCTGATAATGTCTACATTGCCTCTTATACAAGGCTTTAGAACTTTGGTAATATGTCTTCAATGCCTCTTGCACATAACTTCACTGCCTTTGATAACATAACTTCATTGCCTATGGTGACATGGCTTCACTGCTTTTTGTAAATTAGCTTTGCTATAGTTAGTTCAGTTGGTCTTCAGTGCTTACAGTAACATGGCTCCATTGTCTCTGTTAACCCTGCTTCAGCAGCGCTGGTTTTATGACTTTTTTGGGGATAATGAATGGTCTTGCAGTATTTCATATTTCTTTGTTTTGTAATAGAACTTTATTCTGAGCCCTTTGTAATGTAGCATTATCATTCTTCTAGTGGCATGGTATTGATTGTATCTCCTGTAATTTATTACTGCTTTACCTCTGGTTACAAGGCTAGGCTATCATTCTGGCTCTAATCACATAACATGGGACCTGACAACATGTGGCATCAGTCCAGGTGACTAAGAGGCAATGAAGATGACCAAGATGCCTGGTGCTAAATGATGCAAGAGGGATGGGAGATCATGCAGGCTGAGGGGAAAAAAAGGCAGTTAGCAAATGCAAAAACTCACCACATTATCACGCGTATTCTGCTTCATACTGTTTATAAAAATTGCACTAAATTCTGCTATTTCTGGATCTGTCTATATATACATAACAGTTGTTGTTACAGGAAGTCCCAAAGGGTGAATGATATTTAGGGAGCATCAGCTTGGCTTCTTATAACAAGTTGTCTTTACAAAATATGTATAACTTATACAGTGCCTTGAAAAAGTATTCACTCCCTTGACGTTTTTCATGTTTTGTTGCCTCTCAACCTGGAATTAACCTTGATTGTTTGAGGATTTGCATTATTTAATTTACAGAACATGTCCACATCTTTGAAGATGTTTTTTTATATTTATTGTGAAGCAAACAACACATAGGACAAAATAACAGAAAAATTCAATGGGCATAACTATTCACCCCTCTAAAGTCAATACTTTGTAGAACCACTATTTACAGCTATTACAGCTCCAAGTTGCTTTGGATAAGTCTCTATGAGCTTACCACGTCGTACCACTGGGCTTTTTGCCCATTTCTCCTTGCAAAACTGCTCTAGCTCCTTTAAGTTGGATGGTTTGCACTTGTGAGCAGCAATTTTTAAGTCTGACTACAGATTTTCTATTGGATTGAGGTCTGGGCTTTGACAAGGCCATTCCAACACATTTACATGTTTCCCCTTAAACCACTCAAGTGTTTCTTTAGCATTTTTTTTGGAGTCATTGTCCTGCTGGAAGGTGAACCTCCATCCTAGCCTCAAATAACACAGAGTGATACAGGTTTTGCTCAATAATGACTCTGTATTTATCACCATCCATCTTTCCTTCAACTCTGACTAGTTTCCCAGTCCTGACTGCTGAAAAACATCTCCACAGCATAATGCTACCACCACCATGTTTTACTGTGGGGATGGTGTTCTTTGGGTGATGTGATGTGTTGGGTTTGTGCCAGACATAGCTTTTCCTTTGATGGCCAAAAGTAAAATTTTAGTCTCATTAGACCAGAGCACCTTCCTTCATACATTTTGGGAGTCTCCCACGTGCCTTTTTGCAAACTCAAAAAGTGCCATTTTGTTTTTTGCTGAAAGTAATGGCTTTCTTCTGGCCAACTCCATGGAGCGTATTGCTTATGGTCTTCCTATGTACAGATACTCCAGTCTCTGCTGTGGAACTCTGCAGCTCCTCCAGGGTTACCTTAGGTCTCTGTGCTGCCACTCTGACTAATGCCCTCCTTGCCCGGTCAGTGAGTTTTGGTGTGCAATTGTCTCTTGGCAGGTTTGCTGTTGTGCCATGTTCTTTCCATTTGGTTATGATAGATTTGATAGTGCTCCTAGGAATCATCAAAAAAAAATGGATATTTTGAAAATGGATATAACCTAACCCTAACTTGTACTTCTCAACAACATTGTCCCTTACTTGTTTGGAGAGTTCCTTGGTCTTCATGGCAGTGTTTGGTTAGTGGTGCCTCTTGCTTAGGTGTTGCAGCCTCTGGGGCCTTTCAAAAAGGCATGTATATGTAATGACAGGTCATGTGACACTTATATTGCACACAGGTGGACATCATTTCACAAATGATGTAACTTCTGAAGGTATTTGGTTGCACCAGAGCTTTTTATGGGCTTCATAACAAAGCAGGTGAATACTGTACATACACACATGCCAATTATAAATGTTTTATTTCAGAAATTATTTGATGTATATATTTTTCTAATTTTACGTCACCAACTTAGACTATTGTGTTCTGATCCATAACATATAATTCAGATAAAAAAAAAAAAAACATTGAATTAAAGGCTGTAATGTAACAAAACAGGTAAAAAGCCAGGGGGTGAATACTTTTGCAAGGCACTGTAGGTTTTGGCACATGTTTAAACACAAACAGGTGGGTGTTACTGGAAGTCCCTTTAATAGGAAATCCTCAGCATGTCTCAGGGCGAATATCGAATGATGAAACCAGACACTGCTCTAAATTTTGAAGACTGATTCAAATGGCATACTTTTGTAGCACCCCCTGACCTTCAGAGGGATGGTGTCGACCCCCAGAGACAGGGAGGGCTGACATTTCACCTCAGAGTGCAGGTTGCTAGGCATGGTGCGTGATGTACAAGGTAGACAAGTTGAAGAAGAAATAGGCGCCAGTCACTTTTATGCTTGAACAAAAAAAAGGAGTTTATTGCTCACAACAGGAAAAACATGGGAGAGAGGGGGTAGGATACATGACACTCTTATGCCGCGTACACACGATCTTTTTTTGTGATGAAAAAAAAAGACGTTTCAAGTGATGAAACAAAACAACGTTTTTCAAACTTCATTTTCCAAAACGACGTTGCATACACACCATCGTTTTTCCAAAACGCTCTAGCAAAGCGTGGTTACGTAAGACACGTTCGACGGCACTCTGTTCCATTGAAGCTCCGTCTCATAACTTGCTTCTGAGCATGTGCGGGTTTA
Organism: Rana kukunoris; assembly: GCA_029574335.1. Taxonomy (NCBI): domain Eukaryota; kingdom Metazoa; phylum Chordata; class Amphibia; order Anura; family Ranidae; genus Rana; species Rana kukunoris. The sequence goes on from CM056051.1 coordinate 388,859,090, forward strand.
AAAACGTCGTTTCCAACATCGTTTTGCCCACACACCATCACTTTTTATGACACAAGAAACGACGTTTTAAAAAAACGACACAAAAAATTCAAGCATGTTCGAATTTTTTTTTGGTCATTTTTTTTAAGACATAAAACGACGTTTTGCCCACACACGGTGATTTTAAATGACGTTTTTGAAAACGTCGTTTTTTTTCATCACAAAAAATGATCGTGTACGCGGCATTAGTCAAAGAAAGTAGCAGACTAGCATAGTTGCCAACAGTCACAATTTTCCTGCAGCATATGTGAGGTCTACCTGACCTTGACTTGGTATCAAAAGAGCCCCTAATTTTTCACTTTTTAATAAATGATTATACAGTACTGGCTGACATATTTGAATATCTTTTTTTTATCAATTTCCATTTTGTAAAGTTTCATTACCTTGTTACGCAGGTCTTTTTGTTCTTTTCCATCTACTACTATGACTCAGTGTCGAGCCTGCTTAGTGCATCCATGTGAGAGCTTACAAACTCATTGACTATTTATATACAGACACTAATTGTGATTTAAAAAGTCAAAAATGTGGGAAATTAAACTTTAATTCCCATTTTAACCTGTGTTCTCCACCTTCTGTGTCTGTACCAAGGCCAAACATTCTAGTGTATGTAAACTTTTTATCAGGGTCATTTGGGTGAATCTGTGATCATTATGTTTTAAAAAGCATCCAAAAAACGATGTGATAATAAATGGCTTCATGTGATTGCTATCCTTGAATAAAAGGCAGTTTTTTTTGGCATGATCAGTCATATCTTTAATATTAATGCCAACATTTCACAATTTCTGTCAGGGTATGCAAACTTTTGAGGTATATATAATTTTTTAATTAAACACCTCCAAATGGATGTTGCAGCAAAGTCCAGTTGCAGGGGCCCCAGAGGATGATGTGGCATCTGTCTTCAGGTCAGAGATCTGAAGACAAGATCAGCGATCCAATTGTTGTCTGACCAGCCTGGAACGGGACTTCTCAGCAGAAGAAACTGGGGTGTGGTACTGGAACGCAGAGTGTGCATATCTACTCGCCACTTTAGTCTCTTCCTAGTGTAGCACTACCCCAGAAGGAGCTGCTGGTTTAGATTTGGGCCTGCCGTTACCTTACTGTTCACCATTCTTGTCCTTGGGGTCCTTCTTGAAGAGTTGTGTTATAATCCCTGAGGAAGTCACGTGACCAGTGACGCAACGTGCCGGGTGGAGCCTTGTGACGTCAGTTCTGGTGGTGTTTTAACAGAAGTACGATGAGGAGACCTGTGTGTCACTACTCCCATTGCTTTTTACTGTGGTTTTTATGCTTACTTGATGTAAGCAGTTTTTTTACTAAATAAATTTATAGCTGTTATTTGATTCCTTTGAGAGCCATTTATACAAGAAGTGCCATTCCTTGGAGTGAGCTGTTTCCTCTATATGTGAAATTACCCAAGATGTTTTGATGCCAAGTTTTGGACGTAGTTCTTCTTCGCCTGGAACCTGGATTCCTTTACAGATCCATCAGCAGGATTCCTTATCTGACTATCTGATGACCATTGGGTTATTCTTGGAGGTGAGTGGCTAATTCATAAATTTAACAGTCGATGCTTGGATAGATATTTTGGGCCAGATTCTCGTAGATGCGCGCCTAATTATGCAGGCGTTGCGCATCTCAGATGCACTACGCCGACGTAACACGGAGTGGCAAGTACCGTATTCCCTAAGTAAATGCGCTCCAAGATGCGCCTGCGTCGCGTAAAACCATCGGCGTAATCCGGCGCAACTCCAAAGTAGGAGGGAAGTGGGCGTGTTGCATTGTAATGAAGCGTGACCCCATGCAAATGCAGGCCGGGACGAACGGAGCATGCGCCGTGACATGGATGACCCGCGCCGTAACGTGGTTGACCCGCGCCGTGACGTGGATGCCTTCTGCGCATGCGCAAAGCCTCCCTACGATGCGCTGGCGCAGGGTATATAATGCGCCCACACATGCGCCCGTGCAGCGCAAACGTCTCCCATTTTTTTGATAGTGACGGCCAAAGTTTGTGCTGGACAAGATGACAACTGCTGTTAAGGAGAGGAGGAAGAAGAATTTCTCCCCAGAGGAGAGGGCCATTGTCGTGAGGGCCATGGAGAAGTATGACTTGCGGCTCCATGGTGCTGACAGTGCCCGGACCAGCAAGTCCCGGAGGGACCAAATACTTATGAGGGTCGCGTGCCAGGTCAATGCCCTCTCTCATGAGGTACGGACACCGCAGGACATTCAGAAGAAAATGAATGACCTGCGGCGTCATGTGAAGGGCAAGCTGGCTGCCATAGCTCGGCATGCCAGGGGCACTGGAGGAGGCCCACCCTGCCCTGTCCGCCTGACTGAGGAGGAGAAGGTGGTTGCCCCCTGCCTGCAGACGGAGCAGGTAGAGGGAGTTGGGGGCTATGAGTCCCAGAAGCCAGCCGTGAGGACAGGTAAGTGTGTTTTATATTCTATCTGTTGTGTACATGTATGGGGGTGGAAGGGAACATGTGCCAAGTGTGTGGGTCCACCAACATGGGCATCTTTTGTGTCATCCACAGATGTGCAGGAGGGAGCGGGGCCATCTGTTGATGCCAGGGCCCATCAGGATCCATCCCCTGAAGATACAGTCCCTCTGGCTGCCCCCCTGGAACAGGACTTGGAGGGAAGTGGGCACACCTCAACGGAGGAGGTGGTTGAGGAGGGTGTCATAGTCCAGGACCAGGACCTATATGTTGTTGTGGAGGAGGATGGTGGGTTGGCCGGACCAGCCCAGGCTATCCCTCTACCTTTAGCAAACCCCTCAGTGTCCCCCTCCAACCTCTCCAGTCCCTCTCTTTCCCCCCCCCCTCATCTCCGGCCCCTCAACATCCTCCCCTTATGCCCGGTCCCCTGCCACTCCACGTAAGGCAACGTGCAAGACCAGGGGTGTATCCAAGGTCCTGCCGGAACAGCTGGTCAGACAGCAGGACCAGCAAAATAAGCACCTGGCCGAGGTTGTGGAGGAGATGAAGCGCCTGGCCGACAGCCTGGCATCCTCGGGACACATTACAGATGCCATCCAGGATCTTGCTGTCAACAGCGCAGCAACGCTGACCAGCCTGGGGGAGCTGCAGGAAAACACCTCCGAACTTGTGGGGGAGGTTCATGCCCTGCGCCTTGCTGTCGAGGCGCAGACTGCTGTGCAGACCCGCATAGCGGTTGCCCTGGAGGGCATGCAGGCAGCCAGGGAGGGACGTGGGGATGCTCCTCCTCAACCTGCCCCCCCCCATCTGTGGCTGCCCCCAGGCAAGTGAGGGGCAGGACCCGTGGCACCAGGCGGAGCCCCCGCCAGGCCCATTAATTTTCTTTTTGGTTAATATTATGCTCTGGTTAAGAGCTTTTTTTGTTTAATATTATGCTCTGGTTAAGAGCTTTTTTTGTTTAATATTATGCTCTGGTTAAGAGCTATTTTTGTTTATTTTTGGATACTGCACACGGTGCAGTGTGAATGGTGTGTGAATGTGAGGGGGTGGCACTCCTGCCAGTAAGGGGTGTCACCCTCGGCCGTGGTGGTGAAGTTAACCCCACGGCTGTATGAATGATGTGTGAAAGGTGTATGAATGGACAGCAACATCATTGGGGCCTTGACGTGGCGTTGCTGCTCCCAAGTCCTACATGCTGGACTTGGGCTAATCCAATGTGATGTGCATGTGGTGTGTGTGATCTAGGGACATCAGTGGTGTACACGCATGCAGTGTCTGTGTGCCATGATAAATGTGTGTGTTTAACGGTCAAAGATTCGTAACACGAGGACCCTCCTGACTGCTCTTCCATCAGATGACGGGGTCTCCTCTGGCGGGGGGGGCTGTGTGGTTGGGGGGTCAGGTCATCATGTAGGGCAATGTGCAGGCCCTTTCGCATGGCAAAGTTGTGCAGAATACAACATGCACCAATGATCTGACCCACAAAGTTGGGGGAATACAATAGGGCCCCCCAGACTTATCCAGGCATCGGAAACGGGACTTCAGGAGGCCAAATGTGCGCTCCACCACTGCACGGGTTTTGATGTGTGCTTCATTGTATCTTCTCTCTCCTCTGGTTTGGGGGTTCCGGAAAGGAGTCATGAGATGGGGTCCCAGTGTATATGCAGAGTCACCTGTAAGGGAAAAGACAGGAGCATGGTAGTCATGCATGTGCCACTTCTGTTGTGCATCATGGGAGGGGATAGTCATGGCTGCCACCCATGTCACTCACCAACCAGCCAGCTGTCCCCATACATGTCCTGCTCAAAATCTTCGGGGATGTTGCTTTGACGGTAGATGTAGCTGTCATGGCTGGACCCGGGGTCTTTGGCACGGACGTGCCATATGAGGTATTTGGCATCGGCTATCACCTGTACGTTGATGGAATGCCAATGCTTCCGATTGCGGTATATGTGCTCTGTGACACTGGGGGGCTGTAGTGCCACATGTGTGCAATCAATGGCCCCGATGGTGCGTGGGAATCCGTCAATTCTGTAGAAATCTGTCATTGCCTTCTGCCGCAGGTGCACAGTGGTGGGTCTGATGAACTGGTTGGACATGCGTCTGAGGATTGCGGGGACAACCTGGTGCAGACATCTGCTTATGCTGGTTTGTGACATCCCAGCCACCACTCCACTTGTACGCTGGAATGATCCACTGGCCAGGAAATGGAGTGTTGCCAGGACCTTCACCAGTGGCTGCAGTGCATGTGAGCGGTATGTCTGGCTGGTGATGTCATCCTGCAGGGCTGTGGTTATTTCCAGGATGGCAGCAGGGGTGAATCTGAAGATGCGATACACCTCCTCATCACCCATGCCAAAGAGGCTCATGCGCGCTCGGTAGATCCTCTCACGTGCCCCCCTCCTCCTCCTCCTCCTTCTATGCTCCTCTTCCTCTGCATACCTTAGTAGTGATAAGACCATGGCTGGCCCTGGCATCTTGGCATACGAATGTGTTGTCCAGTAAGTGTGATTGCTCAGCTCGTCCGTTACGGTGCTGCTGTAGTTGCTCTCCAGCTGACTTGCACACGGCCTTGAGCAAAGTTACCCGTGCTTTTATGAGGGGTATGTTTACTCAAGGCTTTCGAGTTACGCGCACCACGAGTAGCCAACGCCGGACGCGCCTAGTTTCGGGAATACGCGCATCTCCCTCATTTGCATATTTGCATGCTAATTCAATGGGAACTGAATATTTTTGATGCCGCGCTAGCTTAATGCATTTTCGCCGCCCAGACGGAAAAAAAATTCGCGCGTATGTGGTTCTGGGTTTACCGCGCATCGATACGCAGGCGCACATTTACTATTACGCCGCGCATATACATTTAAGCAGGCGTAGCGCCGCTGAGAATCTGGCCCTTTATCTGTTTTTTCTTCTATCAAGTTATCTCTATGAAATTGTTGCCTTTATATGAACTAACTCCTACCATTGGGCTTTAGTTGGACTTTATTCACATTTTTTTTTCTTGGAGTATACTACTTTATGGCACATTATTGAATAAGTGCACCATTCTCATCTTTTTCTTCTTGAAGAGTTACAAATGTCCGCACCAACACTTTGTTTCTTTTTCTTCAAGAGTTTTATTACCAAAAGTTCCATAAGAGGGATGAAGGGGTAGAGAAAGATTCAGGTACCTTGGTTTGTGGATTGAGACCAGGAGGGCCCTCCGGTCAGGACCGGAAGACCCCGCCAGAATGATGGCTGTCACTTAAGTACCCTTTCCCAGAATGCACAGCGGCAGGGACCACGCCACTGAGCTGCTTCTGGGAAAGAAGCACCCAATACACCCAGCTCATTTCAGTTCCAACCTTGACCCCTGGTGACAGCGACACCCACAGTCAGGTGGAAGATGCGCAACGCAGCCGAGCTGGAACAGAGGCCCATAATTTGGCATAAAATCCTGAGCTAAACTACAGCTCAGATAACTAAATTTACAGATAGCGCCTACTCAAGAGGAGCAGGGCTCTACACTAGTAATGTCTAAAATAACAAGAGCACTATATAAACTCTATTGAAATAATAAAAAAAAGACTGGGCACAGATACCCTGTCTGTCACAAGGATTAAGTCATACACTCAGCAGCTGCAGGTAAACAGTTAGATCACAGGAATGCCTGTATAATAGTTTCTTATGGTCCAGGATTTAGTAGCATGGACAGGACATGTGGCTGGGACTTTCTATCTCCTCGTCCTAATTCCAGGCTTTCAAAGCCAAGAACCCAGAGGCAGGACATGCTTGCAAAATATACTTACAGGCATTTACAAATTACACAGTAGACAGTATCCCTACATACATTTCACAAAGTAATAGCAAATTATATCTGTTAAAAATAATGCTGTCCATAAGTTTGGTGAAGACCTTAGTTTCATCCATTGGTTATTCTCCTGATACTGGAAAAATTGCAAGTAGCATTATTTTTATGAAAATTACAGCTGTATTACAACAATGAAGTTAAACTCCAGACTCACAGCTAATTAGACAGATGTGGGAGATGTTTAACATGCAAATGGTTTGTATTTTTCTCCATTCAGCCCTAAGATGTACTCAGCTCTGCCATACAGCAGAGCAGATGAGAAGATTTTTCTATGCTGCAGGTTTTGTTTCCTTCTCATCCTGTGACGACCGTAAAGGGAAAAGAAGCACGTGGGTGAAACTATTCCTTTGGAACTCTGCTCGTTCCTCCTATCAGCATGCTCCTTGCGCTGCTTCTCTTTCCTCTGGCTTGAGCTCTGCTGTGTAAGAACTGCAAAAAACTGATGCAAAGTCAATTTAAATTGCATTAAAAATAATAAAATGTCAAGATGTATTAACCACTTAAGACCCGGACCAATATGCAGGTTAAGGACCTTGCCCCTTTTTGCGATTCAGCAAACTGACAATTGCGCGGTCATGCGACGTGGCTCCCAAACAAAACCCTTTTTTTCCCACAAATAGAACGTTCTTTTGGTGGTATTTGATCACCTCTGCGGTTTTTATTTTTTTGCGCTATAAACAAAAATAGAGCGAAAATTTGGAAAAAACGTGTGACGTCTTTGATCGTCTTTTCCTATATCAGGGAACAGATGATCAATGACAGTGCCACTGTGAAGAACGAGGAAGGTGTGTTTACTCACGCCTCTTCCCGTTCTTTAGCTCCGGTGACCGATCACGGGACACCGGGGGCGATCGGGTCCGCAGGTCCCGTGGCCGGTGGTCACAGAGCTTTGGACTGGGCCGTGTGCACGCCAGCAGCCCGCGCGCGTGACCCAGGGCTGGCCTCTTAAAGGCAGCGTACCTGTACGTGCCTGTGCCCAGCCGTGCCATTCTGCTTACGTATATGTACTTGTGTCTTCTATGTCTTCCTGGAATTCAGCTTTGAAATTGCACTGAGCCAATGCTCCTTAGTATAACTAACAGATATTCTTATAACTGAGGCCGCATACACACGAGCAGACAGATTTGTTCAAATCGGTCGGGCAGACCGATTTGAACAAATCTGTCTGCTGGCGACATATTGGTTTGATCGTGTACACACGATCAAACCAAAATCCCCACCGCCAGACGGCGCGGTGACGTGGCGGTGACGTTGACGCCGCCACGTCACCGCACCAGGAAGTAAAACACTTCCGCGCATGCGTCGAAACCATTCGGCGCGTGTGCGAGAAGACATGTCTGCTGGTTAGCGTACTAACCAGCAGACATGTCGGGCGGACGGGTTCCCAGCCGACAGATTTCAAAGCATGCTTTGAAATCTGTCGGGTGGTCAAATCCGTCGGCTCGCCCGTACACACGGTCGAATCTGTCTGCTGGGACGGTCGGGCCGACCGTTTCCAGCAGATTGATTTAATCGTGTGTACGCGGCCTTAGAAGAAGATTTTATTTTTATTTTTGTTTTGCGACTTGTTTTTAACTTATACTACTTTGGTTATTTTTTTATTTTTTTCTTGGTCATGCCCCTTTGATGAACACAAGATATCACGATGCCTAAAAAATATCTTTGCAGCAGCCCTGTATCACACAAAAAGGCATGTACAAGGCTGTGGTTCACAAGCCAGACTTTATATTTAGTCGGTGATGAGATCAGACAGATCTGATGTAAGTTACATCTTATATTTGGGGAAATACATTCATAAACAGAAGGTTCTCCAAGAAAAGGGAACATCTGCTACAAGTATTAATTTATGTATTTACGATCTATGCTATGCAAGAGGAATGTTTTACATTGAAGTGTTGTGATCATGGAAGTATTTTGAACTAACATCTAAAACTTTGAATACACAATCTAAAGCTGAGCCTAGTAGAGGACTTTTGACAATCTTTACATGTACCTCCAAGGCAAACAATTGGTGCCAACGGAGAACACTTTATTCTATTTAAATTTTACTTTGGCTATATAACTGCAAGGTTTTTACGAGTTACATAATTACAGAGTATGGTTGCATGCTATTGTTTTGGCCTCTCCCGAGATACCAGCCTTCTGCTTGGTCCTCTCCAGGACAGGTCCTCCCCTGGTTTCCTCCATTGAGTGGCTTCCTCCCGCAGGACAGACTGCACAGGATCACCTTCAAAGTGCAGGCCCCAGTCAAGACGACTGGGCCTACCTGGTGGAATTGCAGCCTCGGCCCAACGTGGTCCCGGAGCTGAAAATGGACCATCACATGCCTCGAGCCAGGAGGTCCACGAGGCAAAAAGGACCCCATAAAATGAAGTCTGCCCCTTAAGTATCCTTTCCCAACATGCCCAGCGGGGAGACCACTCCCACTGGGCTGTTCCCAGGGAAAGACACCCAATACCCAAAACACCCAATACACTCTGGCTTGCCTGTATTCCAACATTGACCGGCGCTACAATATTGAGTAGGTGTCTCGTGTCATTATGGTGAAATCCATCTCTACTCTGTAGTGCTATGTTCCATGAGTTTAGCAGCTGCAGTGTACATGAAACCTAAGGCAAATAGACTGTGCAATTTGCAAGTTGCTCCAGAGCTTAGCAAATGAAGTAAAGCTTCACTTTACAAAGAATACCCAATCACGTGCAAGGAAAAAAAAATTGCTTGAACATGGTTAGATGATGGAAGTCAGCAGAGCTCCCCCTCATTAACTAAGCTCCGGAGTATTCAAAAAGAGAGAGAAAAATGGGACTTTGTATGAGGCATCTCACTTAATGGATACCTAATTGATATAATTCATAGAATTGTTTATTGATTGCAAATCACATCATAAAAAGTGTCAATCTGTGATACAGGACACAATTTACCACGATACACTTTTTTTAAGTATACAGTTATTATACAGAATAAAATAGAAGATGGTTATCAATGCAGTTACATAAAAAAATTCAACCATTCATACTAGTTCAGTAAACATGTGCAATTGCCCATGGTAACCCAAACCTCTTTAGGCATCAGTTCGATGTATGCCCAGTAGTGATGTCCCTCCAAGTTCACGCATGTATACACATATGGTCATGCAAAGATGCAAATAAAAAACATAGTGCTCTCCATTTGCATAAACATCAATAATTTATTAAAAAGATAAACTACTCACAAGCACGGCACTGTATCCCAGTGCAGGATAGAAGTCATATAAAACATGACGTATCACGTATTGTCTGTGGTTTAGGACTTCCTCAACGAATATGGAGACGAAGTCCTAAACCACGGATGATACGCGTGCGAGGAGCTTAGTGATGTCAGGACAGCCACCCACCTGGTTCTTCTATGTGTGTTTTATATGACTTCTATCCGTGCACTAGGATACAGTGCCGTGCTTGTGAGTAGTTTATCTTTTTAATATATTATTGCTGTTTATGCAAATGGAGAGCACTATGTTTTTTATTTGCATCTTTGCATGACCATATGTGTATACATGCGTAAACTTGGAGGCCATTAAGAGATTGAGTACTGAGGAATCCGAGGGAAGTACCTTGAGTGAAGACACCTCTCAATAGACTGCGTGTATGACCATCTGTTTGTTCAGTGGTCCATACGATAAGATAATCGGTTTGTACTTCCGGTGAAGGAGACACTCTTTATGGATACACAGTGATCGTTTTAATCACCCCGTTCACTGCCTAAGGAGTCATCCTCTTCAATTACTCTTTTCATCAACACTCTTTGGCCTCAACACGTTTACCTTTGGACATGTTTATAATATTTTTTAGTGCTGCACTGCTTTTTACATGTGTTTATCTAAGGACTTTTTATATTGATCTCCAGTGTTCAGCTGCATCTGTTAGGATTTGTTTTTGCACTGTCTGATCTTTTCTATCAAGTTTTTGCAACTGTTTATGTACCGATCGTGCTTTAATATGTTTAAATGAATTATTATAATAATGTAATTGAGGTTGCAAAAAAAAAAGTTATGCCCGGCCGGAACCCGCTTTAAATAAATGCTTTAGGCCCCATACACACGATCGGATATATCCGATGAAAACGGTCCGCGGACCATTTCCATCGGATATGTCCGATCGGGAGTTTGATCCGATGGCGTGTACACACCATCGGATCAAATTCCCCGCCGTCGGACGGCGCGGTGACGTGGCGATGACGCGGCGGTGACGTTGACGCCGCCGCGTCACCGCTACGTCACCGCTACGTCACCGCACCAGGAAGTAAAACACTTCCGCGCATGCGCCGAATCCATTCGGCAGCGGCGCGGCGGCGGTGGGAGCCGACATGTCTGCTGGTAAGTGTACTAACCAGCAGACATGTCGGGCGGACAGATTCCCACCGGATAGATTTCAAAGCTTGCTTTGAAATCTGTCGGGTGGACAAATCTGTCCGCTAGCCCATACACACGAGCGGAGATGTCTGCTGAAACGGTCCATCGGACCGTTTTCAGCAGACATATCCCCTCGTGTGTACGCGGCCTTAGAGGGTTTACTTCCTCTTTAATGCTGTAGAGATCAGCACCACTTTATCACGTGGTGCCACTCTTAACAGTATACTTCTGTGAGTTCAGGAGATGGGGCAGACCCATGATGCCCTGGACTCATCCAAAATTAATTGAATGATGCTGGGTGTCATTCAAGCTAGATAAGTAGCAGTGCTAATTCATTCAGCAGGTGATTTGGCAGTGTATAGTGCTGCAGATAGAGCAATAGCCTGCTTAATTACTTTTCAAATTCCCTTTTGCTTTTTTTGACCCAACCTGGAATTGGCCTTTAAGAATTATGCTGGTGTTCGAGTATTTCATGTTATGCTGACATTTTGTGTTAAAAAAAAAAAGATGTTTCTTCTTGTGAACTGACTCATTCCCCTCACAGCCACAAAACAATTATAGAAAATAAAAGATAACATTCTCTGCATAAAAGTGGTGTATATTGCTGCAGCAGCGTGGGCAGGAACAAAATGATTGACAGGTGTATCGGCAAGCTTAATACACCTTAATAGTTTAGTAAATAATTAGATACACAAATAGACTGAGGAAACACTGGGAAGCCAGTGGCAGCACAATCAATACGACACACATAAAACAGGCTGGACCATTCAACGAGAAATGATGGTGAGCCGTGAAATGGAGAGGGATATATAGCAGGCTGTAATAGTAATTAGGATGTATATCTGAAAAGAGTTAGGGTGTAAATCAGCTTATGTACAATAATAACCAATTATCAGACACAAATGGTTGTTAAGGGACACACCACATTGCTATTCTCCATTGATCTTCAGTTTTTAGAACTATGCAATTCATTTTAAGTATATTTATTTTAAGTACTTGCTTCCAGATCAATTATACATGCCACTAATTCACAAAAAAGAGAATTTCCTACCAATCATCTCTTATTAGGGGTCAATTACACCCCATAAATAGTAATGGTAGATAAATCTTTTTTAAAGGCACATATTATTTTTAGGTTAATACTTGCCAGCATCTATCTATCTATCTATCTATCTATCTATCTATCTATCTATCTATCTATCTATCTATCTATCTATCTATCTATCTATCTATCTATCTATCTATCTATCTATCTATCTATCTATCTATCTATCTATCTATCTGTCTATCTGTCTATCTGTCTATCTGTCTATCTGTCTATCTGTCTATCTGTCTATCTGTCTGTCTGTCTGTCTGTCTGTCTGTCTGTCTGTCTGTCTATCTATCTATCATGTCACCACTGAAAGAGCAGCCAGGTGTTGGGTCCTTCCGTTCCTGCTGCTGATGATGGGTTGTTTTACATGTTAAGGGTTCATAAATAATTTAACCGCATCAGCCCCAGAAGATTTTACCCCCTTCCCGACCAGAGCACTTTTTACAATTTGGCACTGTGTCGCTTTAACTGACAATTGCACGGTCATGTAATGCTGTACCCAAACGAAATAAACAAATTTCTTCATCAGTTTAGGCCAATATATATTCTTCTAAATATTTTTGGAAAAAAAAATCACAATAAGTGTTTATTGATTTGTTTGCACCAAAGTTATAGCCTCTACAAACTATGGGAAATATTTATGGCATTTTTATGGCATTTTTATTATATTTTTTTACTAGTAATGGCAGTGATCTGCAATTTTTAGCGGTACTGCGTCATTGTGGTGGACAGATTATACACTTTTGATACATTTTTGGGACCATTGACATTTATACAGAGATCAGTGTTATAAAAATGCACTGATTACTATGTAAATGTCACTGGTAGGGAAGGGGTTAACACTAGGGGCGATCAAGGGGCTACCTGTGTTCCCTAGTTAGTGTTTCTAACTGTATGGTGATAGGACTGACTGGGGGAGGAGACATATTGTTGTTCCTACTTAGTAGGAACGAATGATATGTCTCTTCTCCCTTGAAAGAACAGGGATTTGTGTGTTTACACACACAAATCCCAGTGTTGGCGCTCGTGAGTGCGATTGTGGGTAGCTGGCGGCATTGCCCAGCAGAGCCATTCTGCCAATGTAAGTCGGCGTGTGACGGTCAGAAAGTGGTTAAAGTAGAACTCCAGACAAAAATACAAGATAAAAATGAACAAGCTAAAAAGATACAAAAACTAAGCTTGTTGTTGCTGCAATATTCAGCCTCAGTTTAGAGATTTTATCTGTAGTATCTTTTTATGCCAATAGATGTCCTCAGTTTGTATGATGAACATAATTCAACCCACTTCCTCTGAGGCCAGGTGATCCTGGACTTGTCCCAGCTTTGACTGAATGGTGAAAAGAGAAGCAGCACACTGATGAGCTCATATCTCTGTCATTGCTCTTTCTCCACCTATTAGTATACTTCTTGTCAGCATATAAACTGATTCATCTGAGGCTTTTCACCAGGGCCTGTACCCCCCGCCATCAGGGGGGTACAGGCATTACACCTGTAAGGGGCCCAATAGTCCCCAGGGGCCCGGCTGACCCCCTCCCATTTTTTTTTTTTTGCATTACACCTGTAAGGGGCCCGAAGGTCACCAGGGCTTAAAGTGGAGGTCCACCTTAAAAAAAATAAAAAAATAAAAAATACACCAAAATCCTGCAAAAAAATTAAAAAAAAATGTTTTACTTACCAGAAATTGCGGTTGCTATGCAGGTCTTCCTAATCTGCTTCTTCCTAGTCCACGGCAGGTCTTCTTCCTCATCCTCGTTCTTCCACGTTGCCTTTTGAGAACTGTGTGTATACCAGAAAGCAGCTGCCCATGCACAAATTCACAAAGAGCAATTGGACCTGTAAGGGGCCCAATGGCCCATTGTTCCCCCCCCCCCGATTCTCTGCTCCAGGGGGGCTCTGTCTAAAGCTGTGTAAGGGGCCCCCAAAATTTGTGATGGCTGCCCTGCTTCTCACACTCCAGCCCTGTTGTGCAGAGACCGTAAAAGGTTAGTACCCTTTTAAATTGGAAAACTTACATTTAATGATGTATTAATGATTACAGAGCTATTAGTTTGGGTTGTATATTGCCATAGAATCTGGATTTAAAAAGTGTATCTACAGTATAGCCAAATCTTTGTATTTTTTTCTGTTTTTTATTTAGAACCTCTGCCAGGTTTTTACTACTGTATCCTCACCAAGGGGATTCACTCTCTTAATTTGTTATTTTGGCTATTGTCTGAAAGTGATGAAAAATCCAAAATGTTACAGTTTTCACCAGGATATAATAGGGTACGTTTTCCAATGGGGTACCTGTTTTTGTCTCAGAGAGAGAGATGCTCTTGCATTAGAAAGATTTCCATTCACTTCCTGTTGTGGATAAAAAGTAATGATTATTGTCCCTTAATGGGATACAGACTGCAAAAGTCAGTCCATAGCCCTTTGGGTCTAGTATGGATTTTAAGGGGAACTTCACGCCCCAAAAAAAGCAAGCAAGCCCTCAACTTGTGGAGGGTGCTTTGTCATCCCTCCCAAAGCACCTTGTCCTTGGAAACCTTGGAAACAAGGGCCTCAGCCCCACAACTCTTGCCCTCTGGTTGTGGGGGTCTGCGGGTGGGGGCTTATCAGAATCTTAAAGCGCCTTTTAACAAGTGGTGCCCCCAGATCCTGCCCTCTCTCTATGTGAATGGGTATCGAGTACATTGTACCCCTACCCATTCACCAAAAAAAGTGTCAAAAAGTAAAAACCACAAAAGACAGTTTTTGACAATTCCTTTATTAAAAAAAAAAAGTGTCCCACAATGTCCATCCTTCTTCAATCATGGCTCAGACGGACCCAAAAAATAGAAAGAGTAAAAAAAAGCTTGGCCTCGAGCCATACCCATTAACATAGGGGGGTGAGATCTTGGATTTCAGATTCTGATAAGCTCCCCATCCGCCATCCCCACAACCATCGAGCAAGAGTTGTGTGGATGAGGCCCTTGTCCCCATCAACATGGGGACAAGGTGCTTTGGGGGGACCACAAAGGACACTTCCCATATTGAGGGCAAGCGGCCAGGGATGGTTCGGGGGGCACTCGCTCCCCCCCCCCTTTCCTGACCAGCCAGCTTGCTCATATAAGGGTCTTGTATGGATTTTGGGGGGGACCCCACTCCTTTTTTTTTGGCACAGGGTTCCCCTTTAACCACTTCAATACATTGTGTTATATATACTAAACTGTCTGCACTGACTAAATATAGAGTCTACACTGAATAAATAGTCTACACTAAATGCAAAGTATATATATATATATATATATATACAGTATATATATATATATATATACATATATATATATATATATATATGTTCAAACACTATACATGGCTATAGTGGGGGGCATGGACTTGAGCCATGATTGGCCAAAGGCACCCCCAATTATGACTCTCACAACAGAGCGTGCTGTGATTGGCCAAAGCATACAGGTCAGGTGCATGCTTTGGCCAATTTATCAGATGTCAATGCACTCACTGCGATCTCGCAGTGCATTATGGGGCATTCTGCAAACGTCCCATATGTTTGGTTCGTATTCAAGAAAACGAACACCCAATGTTTGAGTCAAACTTACGCGGGCTCATCCCTAGTCATGACCAAAAATGCCAGACACAGAACACAAACTGGCATGGGCAGGGGCAATTTTTTTTATCCTACTATCATCAGTATTCTCAGTAGCCTACAGCTGACCTTCTTTTGCCAGAGAAGCCAATAAAAATGGCCATTATGTTGTAGCCATGGTAACCTTATTGTATTGGAAGCCAATAAGAAGTTATGAACAAGTACTACTACACATATTTGGCAAAGTGCTCACAAGTGAAAAATCAATATCATTCTCCAATTTATCCTTTTTTTTTTTTTTTTTAAAGAACAACTCTCTTGAATTGGGCAAAAGGTCTTCTTTGTTCCTATTTCTCAATGATATAATAATAAACTATAGTTGCTATTCGGGTTGGACACAGGTATTCATTGGAGCCAGCCTTTACCTCTTCACAATCAAGGGTGTTTTGTGCATTTGAGGCTGTTTATACAAAAATGTTTCTTTTACTCAGCAACAAGTCCATCATTTTCTGCTCCCTTGAGTCTTCTGCACAGAAGTACGAGTAATAAAGTCCTGGTGCTAGAGTATGCATTTCAAGCCTGTAAGCAGCCTGTTTAAAGGATTGTTGCAAAGGGTCACTGGTTGGACTGCCAGGTCTACCTGGGGAGTCCTGTTGAGTTTGCATCCCTGAAGACTGTGTTTCTGAGCCAGATCTGTGCCATTTTTCCTGCAAAGAACCGTTGAGTTTGGATGCTGATGACTATACTTCTGGTCAGGCTGTGCCATTATTCCTATGAATTTTCTGGGATATGACTACCAAATTTTTAGAAGCAGTCTGGTTATACACAATGGTCATAATGCATAAAGAGCAGTTCTGGGGCAAAGTGTGAGGAGTCCCTGTCCCCAGGAGAGAAGGGGTCCCCGTCCCGAGGAAAGACAGGGTCCATGTCCCCAGGGGATAACTGGTCCCTGTCCCCAAGGCAGGAGATGTCCCCGTTCCCAGGGGAGAAGGGGTCCCTGTCTCAAGATGAGAAGGGGTCCCTGTCTCAAGGGGAGATGGGGTCCCTGTCCCCAGGTGTAAAGGGCTCCCTGTCTAAAGAGGAGAGTGAAACAATACAAATTACATATTAATTTAAATATCATGCCTGGGGTGGTTCTGAAGGGTCTGGTATGGATTTTTAGGGGGACCCCTACGCCATTTAAAAAAAAATGGTGCAGGGTTCCCCTTAATATCCATTCCAGACCTAAAGGGCCTGGTATGGAATTTTTTTTTTATTATTTTGGTTTGGTGTTCCCCTTAATATTCATACCAGACCCGAAGGGCCTGGTAATAGACTAAGGGGGGGGGGGGGGGGGGGCATGACAAATTTTTCAATTAGTTTTATCTGTATTGCCGGGACCCGACAATTCATTATAGCTGCGAGTATTTTTAAATTACTTTTTTTTTTTTTTCGAAATTTCATTTTGTGCAGGGACTGTTCTAAACACGGGAAACATGTGCCACTTTATAGACATACTATAGACATCCCCAGATATGAAATTTAAAGGAATATTTCACTTTAATTGTTTCACTTTAAGCATTATTAAAATCACTGCTCCCAAAAAACTTCAGTTTTTAAAACTTTTTTTGCATTGATACATGTCCCCTGGGGCAGGACCCAGGTCCCCAAACACTTTTTATGAAAATAACTTGCATATTAACCTTTAAAATTAGCACTTTTGATTTTTCACGGTTGTGTCCCATAGACTTTAATGGTGTTTGCGTGTTCAAACAAATTTTTTGCCTGTTCGTATGTTCTGCTGTGAACCTAACCGGGGGGTGTTCGGCTCATCCCTAGTGCTAATCACATGCACCCTCCTAAGAATAAAAAAAAAACTCTCTAGCAATACACACCAAACTGAGCATGTGCAGAGTGATTTCAAAGGCTCTGTACTATCAGGAGATGAATTGGGGACAGTGGAAGAAGGTGAGGATCAGAGAAGATAGGATCAAACAGCCTTTTTACACAATGCGAATGATTAACCCCTTATGTTCCACAAGTGAGTATAACAAGCATCCTTTACTGCTTATACAGACTGATTTTACTATTGTGAGTTTAGTAACACTTTAAAAAAAATGAAGTCTACATATCCTATTTTCAAGTGTCTTCTGGTCGGTCAAGTGAAATCTCAAGCTCCTTCTCCTCCAGCAGTGGCTGTGGGCAATACTCACTGCTGCAGGCAAATTGACTAATTTTATGACATCACTGGCATTTTCTGTCAAGACCAACATGAGGACATACCCTATTAATAGTATATACATTATGTCCTTCTGAGTGGGTTAAATGACATTGTGCATCATTCAGCCCAGCAGCCAGAGATAGGAGAGAAACCAGAAGGCAACATTGGTGTGTGGAAAGGACAAGTAGAGCTGTTTTTTAAATTATTTTTAAAAACAGAGGTGAGGCAGCAAAATATTGGGGGTTTAAGCCCTAAAGCTGGACCATGACTTTGAGAGCCTAATTTTAAATCCTTGTTAACATCACAATCAAGATTAAAAAAAAAATGACATCATAACTACCCGCTCAAAATCTGGTAATATAAATGAGATAATGTTTTTTTTTTTTTTTTTTTTTTTTTACAGCATGTAAATATGACCTGGAAGCTGTCTTTCGTCTGATGTATTATGCAGAGGAAAGAAAAAAGAAGACACATACATTAGAGTGTAATACATTCTTGCAGACATTTGCCCTTTTATCCTGTTGTGAATCTCTTCAAAGTGCTGCTAGAATTTCAGTATACATAAAAAATGAACAACTTTGGCTGGAATTCAAAACTGATCAAGCCAGAGATTATCGCCCGGAAGCACATCCATTAATCTCTGTGTAAGGACATATTATGATTATCCCAGGTTTCCAGCACAGATGATGCTAATAAAAAATATATTTAACGTACTACTAAGGCTGTGAAGATAAAATATATTGTTTAAACCTGCCATACATGGGCAGAGATTAATGCTCATTACAAACATTTTGGGGGCTGGGGTGTAATTATTCTCCCTTGTGGGATGATCCACGAACAATCATTACGGCATACTGTGACAGATAGGCATAGATAGCAACATGGCTGGTTTGGATTTTTTTGTCCTGTGTTTTTTTCGTAGATAGATACTTGGTGTTCAGAAGCATCAAAGGAGAATTTTGGGGTTAAGAAAAACAAACCAAAAATATGTTTTAGCAGAGATATTCGGGATGCAGATATATATGTTCATTTATTCTCATCCTTTCAGTCTTTTTAACACTGATGCTCAGGATGCACAAATGTATGTATGTAACTACCTCTTAGGCCCTGTACACACAATCGGTTTGTCCGATGAAAACAGACCGATGGACTGTTTCCATTGGACAAACCGATCGCGTGTGGGCCACATCGGTTTGTTTTCCATCGGTGAAAAAAAAATAGAACATGTTTAAAAAATTTCCTATGGATAAAAAGCCAGTAAAAAAAACGATCGTCTGTGTGGAAATCCATCGGTCAAAAATCCACGCATGCTCAGAATCAAGTCAACGCATGCTCGAAAGCATTGAACTAAATTTTTCTCAGCACGTCATAGTGTTTTACATCACACCGTTTGGACATGGTCGGATTTTTGACCGATGGTGTGTAGGCAAGACTGATGAAAGTCAGCTTCATTGGATATCCGACAAAAAAATCCATTGGATTAGATTCCATCAGATATCCGATCGTGTGTACAGGGCTTTACCCTCTCCCCAGCAAGGAGCAATGACTCCTATATAAAAAAATTTTTTTTGTGGTTGTTTGATTTAATAAGTGGACTAGTTTACAAGTTCCAAACTAAGGTCTTGTTTACACCAGTCAAATGTCATTTCAAACGCAGTATGAACACATATGCAAGAAAAATAGATGTATTTCAATGAGCCTTGTGTTTCAATGGTTTTCAGTGTTTTTTTTATATACACGTACTGAAACCCACATGAACGTACGGCAAACACATGTAACTGTAACTCAAAATTGTATAATAAATAATACCTAAAAGATAAATTCAAACATGCTTGGGAGAAACGTATGCCTAGTACACACGATCGGTTTCCCGGCAGTAAAAAGTCCGCTGGGAAAACCGAGGGGAAAACCGAGAACCTGCTCGGTAACTTTTCCCCCTACACACGACCGGGTTTCTTTTGCTAGAAAATTACTCAGAACCCCAAAACATTATATATGTTTTTTTAGCAGACACCCTAGGGAATAAAATGGCGTTCATTGCAACATTTTATCTTGCACGGTTTTTGCGCAATAATTTTTCAAACACCTTTTTTTTGCAAAAAAAATGGTTTTGAATTAAAAAATAACAAAACAGTAAAGTTAGCCCAATTTTTGTAAAATATGAAAGATGATGTTACGCCGAGTAAATAGATACCTAACATGTCATGCTTTAAAATTAAGCACACTTATGAAATGGCGCCAAACTTTGTTACTTAAAAATCTCCATAGGCGATGTTTTAAAATGTTTACAGGTTACCAGTTTAGAGTTACAGAGGAGGTCTAGCACTAGAATTGTTGCACACGCTCTAACACACGCACTGACACCTCACATGTGTGGTTTGAATGACATTTACATTAGTGGGCGGGACTTATGTGTGCGTTCGCTTCTGGGTGTGAGCTTCCGGGGACAGGGGCGTTTTTTTTTTTTATTATTATTTATTTATTTTTTATTTTACTTATGTATTTATTTTTTACACTTTGTTTTACATTTTTTTTTCGATCACTTTTATTCCTATTACAAGGAATGTAAACATTCTTTGCAATAGGAATAGTGTGTGACAGGTCCTCTTTAGGAGAGATGCGGGGTCAATAAGACCCCACATCTCTCCACCAGGCTGAAAAGAATGAGATTTTGAAAAAAAATTCACAGATCTCATTCTTACTAGCTGCAATTTGTTTACTTCCGGGTACCCGGGCGTGACGTCATCACATCGCGCCCGGGCCTCCGACGGTCATAGAGATGACTGGGGACTATCTGGTCACCAGTCATCCCTATACTGCACATCCGGCGGACAGCGATCATCTCTCCGGGCTCCCGATGGGACGGGAGAGCCCGAAGAAGCACCAGATGGCGGCGGGAGGGGGCCGCCTATAGGAACGATCAAGTGGCGGAACCGCCGCTATTTTCCGTCTTACGGTGCGCAGGATCGCCACTGGAAGGAAATGATATCTGAATGATGCCTCTAGGTGCAGGCATCATTCAGATATCCCCGCACAAAGTACAGGACGTCATATGACATCCACTCGGGATAACAGATCCCCTTTTTGGACGTTTTAAAGTGGTTAAAGGGACTTCCTAATACTTCCTGTTTTGGCTATGGTACAGGAAG
Source organism: Rana kukunoris (assembly GCA_029574335.1). Classification (NCBI taxonomy): domain Eukaryota; kingdom Metazoa; phylum Chordata; class Amphibia; order Anura; family Ranidae; genus Rana; species Rana kukunoris. Next base: position 388,879,813 of record CM056051.1, read on the forward strand.
TAATAGCCCATTTCCCCAATAGGACACATATGGCACAAAAATCTAAATACATACACATTGTAACCCTCTCTTCCTATATCCAAAAGGAAACAAAAACAAAAACAAAAAAAACTCAAAATTGCTCTGTTTCAATCCCCATACAAGTGAACAAGAATACAAAAGCAATTTTAAGCAGATGGATGTAAGTTAGAAGGAGGCCAAATGCAAGTCAAAAGGAGGTTACTGCAGGACAAATGCCTCAGTAAATTCAGTAAATAACTGATGATTTCAGAAATGTCTATAACTCTTTTCAAATGCAAGTGGAATGCACCACAAAGCACACTATATTTGCCCATTGATACAAGCCCAAATACCTTGGACACAGGCCTTTCTTCTGCCTATTTCTATGGCAGCCAAATTGTGCTATTGTATACTGGTGAAAATCATTTGTTCTATGAAACCAAGTCTTGAAAGGTCATGGTAGTTCGTTAGTTTGCTGTTCATAAAGAAGCTCTCAAGGACAAGAAGGGCATGGATGTAAAGGTTAGTTCTAAAATGCAGACCCAGAATTTCCTTTAAAGAGGATTACTGCAGAGCTGAGTGAGAGCTATGGACGTAACTTTAGGCAATTTGGCAGTAGTGGTAGGCCGGGTACACACAATCAAATCTGTCTGCTGGAAACGGTCTGCCAGACCGTTTCAGCAGACAGATTCAATCGTGTGTACGGGCAGACAGACAGATTTGGCCAGCCGACAGATTTTAAAGCATCCATCTGTCGGCTGGGGCCCCCGTCCCTCCGACATGTCTGCTGGTTAGTACGCTAACCAGCAGACATATCTGCTCGCACATGCGTCAAATGGATTCGACGCATGCGCGGAAGTGTTTTACTTCCTGGTGCGGTGATGTGGCGGCATCAACGTCACCGCCACGTCAGCGCGCTGTCTGCCGGCGGGGATTTTGGTTTGATCGTGTGTACACGATCAAACCAATACATCCCAGCAGACAGATCTGTTCAAATCGGTCTGTCCGACCGATTTGAACAGATGTATTTGCTCGTGTGTACGGGCCGTAGAGTTAAAACAGAAATAAACCCATCAATGTAACTGTTTCCCAAACCAGTCATATTCAAGGCATGCTGTGAAAGATAACTGTCACAGTTCCTTGTACTCTCAACTGAGCTGTCAAGCAATCATATTGTTGGTGTCAAAACTGATCACATGTACAGCTCTATGGCAGCTGCAGATCAAACAGAGGCTAAGATGGCAGCTCCCTTGGCTGTAAAGGATAGGAGGTTTAGTTCTGCTTTAAGTGGATAGAGATGGGGTGTGTCGAGGATTGGTTTGGCAGTTTTGGTAGGGATGGTTATTTACAGTGGCAGAAGTGGGACTTCTACAAAATGGATGTAGGTTACCTAGAGAATTGTGTAGGTGCAACAGAAATCCTATTTGCCATGCTGTAATGTGATAGAGTCCATCCATGGAGCCCTTTTTTATGACTGAAGCCAAATTTAAAATTTTCAACAGCACCTAAAACTGGTAGGTAGGTAGATGGGCCTCCTTTAAGGGGTTGTAAAGGAAATATTTTGTTTCCCTAAATAGCTTCCTTTGCCTTAGTGCAGTCCTCCTTCACTTACCTCATTCTTCGATTTTGCTTTTAAATATCCTTATTTCTTCTGAGAAATGCTCACTTCCTGTTCTTCTGTCTGTAACTACACACCATAATGCAAGGCTTTCTCCCTGGTGTGGAGAAAGTCTCTTGAGGGGGAGGGGCGAGCAGGAGTGTCAGGACGCTCTCTACTTTGCAGATAGAGAAAGGAGCTGTGTGTTAGTGGGCGTCCTGACACCCCTGCTCACCCCCTCCACCCTCAAGAGGCTTTCTCCACACCAGGGAGAAAGCCTTGCATTACTGTGTATAGTTACAGACAGAAAAACAGGAAGTGAGCATTTCTCAGAAGAAATAAGGCTATTTAAAAGCAAAATCGAAGGATGAGGTAAGTGAAGGAGGACTGCACTAAGGAAAGGAAGCTATTTAGGGGGAAAAAATGTTTCCTTTACAACCCCTTTAAGCTCACTGGCTGGCTTTTTTCGCCACTTAGAAATTCCACTGTACATTTACCCTGGAGTAGACTTTATGCCACCACCCACACAGTCTCTATTAAATACACTACCTAGTTACCTGTTGATGGAGAACCCATCAAGTAGCTTTGACATGACCATGACAGTAAATCAAAACTAAGACCTCACAATATCTTGCCACAGGAGTCTCAATAAGATACAAAAAGCCAGAACATAATTGCAATTATCAGCAAAAGCCTAACATTTAAATATGAATTTTGAGAAGAATCAACCTTTATTAGTGTTTTTTCAACATGTTTAACCACTTCAGCCCTGGACCATTTTGGTGGTCAATGACCGGGCCACTATTTGCGATTTGGCACTACGTTGCTTTAACTGACAATTGCGCGGCCTTGTGACATGGCTCCCAAACAAAATTTACTTCCTTTTTTTCCCCACAAATAGAGCTTTCTTTTGGTGGTATTTGATCACCTCTGCGATTTTTTTTTTTGCGCTATAAACAAAAAAAGAGCGACAATTTTGAAAAAAATTAAATATTTTTTACTTTTTGCTATAATAATTATCCCCCAAAAATATATACAACTTTTTTTCCCACAGTTAGGCTGATACGTATTCTTCTACATATTTTTGGTAAAAAAAAATAGCAATAAGCGTTTATTGATTGGTTTGCGGAAAAAGTTATAGCGTATACAAAATAGGGCATAGTCTTATGGCATTTTTATTATTATTTTTTTTTTACTAATAATGGTGGCGATCTGCGATTTTTATCATGACTGCAAGATTATAGCGGACACATCGGACACTTTTGACACTATTTTGGGACCATTGTCATTTTTACAGTGATCAGTGCTATAAAAATGCACTGATTACTGTAAAAATTACACTGGCAGTGAAGGGGTGGCGCTGCAGAGGTTAAGTGTTCCCTAGGAGGTGATTCTTACTGTTAGGGGGCGTGGCTACACATGACACGTCACTGATGACCGTTTCCGATCACGGGGAACGATCATCAGTAACAGTGTCAATAGGCAGAATAGGGGAATGCCTTGTTTACAAGGGACAGATTTAAAGGGACGTATCTGTACGCCAATCTGCCTGCCTGTGCCATTCTGTCGACGTAACCTGTAAAGTATCATGACAGCCACAGGTGAGAACTTTCAGAAACATATCCCTGGTCTCATTACACAGGCATTGACCTCAAGCATGGTCTTGGCCCCACACTTAAATTTGTTTATACATGTTGCCTCCAACCAAGACTAAGGTGCTGAGGTTGACAATTATAAATATAGGACATTCAATGAATAAAATATTTTGTTACTTCTGAAACACAAGAACGCACAGAACAGCCCTGGGGCCTTGCAGGAAACAAAGTCAGGATATCAACTTTTTCCACTTGACTTCTAAACTAAAATTACAAGTTGACAAACTAAAAAAGTCAAGCTTTAAAGTCAGTGTAATCAGACAAATGATGGTAAAGGCAGGGCCGGCCTTTGGGGTGTGCGAGCTGTGCGGCCGCACAGGGAGCCATGGGCAACAGGGGTGCCGTGTAGCCATCACAGCTCGCAGAATTTGAGTCGCAGTCGGTTACTCACATGATCATTACAGGTGTCCAACTCCTACGAATCACAGCAGCAGGCGCTGCCAGGTCCCCCTGGGACTGGGTGAAGAGCAACGCATCGGCTGTGGCACCTGAGAAAAAAAAAACGATCTATGATTTTTTGCAGGACTGCGACATTGCAGCGGACAGATCGGACCCCTAACTGACATTTTTGACACTTCTGTGGGTACCAGTGACATTACTACAGTAATCAGTGCTAAAAATATGCACTGTTACAGTAATAATGCCATTGGCAGGGAAGGGGTTAATACTCTTGGTGATCAAGGGGTTAAATGTGACCCTTGGGGAGTGATTATTTGTTACAAATATTTTTTTCCTCTTTGCGTATGTTTAGGTGACCAGGGGGCAAGGGGTGAAGATGAAGGAGGGGGGGGCGCCACAGGATTAGATTGCACAGGGCGATTGAACACCTAAGGCCGGCCCTGGGTAAAGGGTTATGGTGATAATAGAAAATATGGATGGCTGAAGTGCAAAGATGTAGGCGGAACTCCCTTAAAACAGGGAATGTTTATGAATGAAGGCTGGCCATGGGACTTTTTGAGTTGCACCACAAAATTAATACCACAATTCACAAAGCTTTATTTCCAGATTGCGGTCGTTATTTTAACGATGTTGCCCGTTATTGAAGCTAGTTCAATTCACTAAACGATTTAACGCTTTGAAAAATCAAATAACGTTTCACTACACGGAACCGATATTTTAAGGTGTGGATCCTTATTTAACGATTTGATCGTTATTTTAACGAGTCAACTCGTTATTTTAACGAGTCAAATCGTTAAATATGTACACAAGTGCAATTCACAAAGATTTTTTTGACAGTTATCGATCGTTAAGCAATCGTTACCTTAACACCTCCCTCAGGGTGTCGTTATGACATTTTCCAGGCGATATTTTGTTGTTAGAGGAAGCTTTTGGCGATTTTTGTAGTGTAGTGAAGTTTTTAGTAGTTTTGGGCAAGATGGAACCATGCTCTATTTGAACTTAAAATTATCCAGAGGCGAAGAAGAACATGTTAGAATGTTGTTCAGATTTATAAACGTGTATTCCGTTCACGTACTATTTTGGATGACTATTCTGAAACCCAGGTGATAGCTAAATTCCGATTATCATCTCCCATGATTTATTCTCTGTATGAGGAAATACACATGGCTTTAGAAAAACGCACACAGAGAAGTTATACACATCACATGCTCAATCTCCACGTGTGTCTTGCTTGTGTCTCTCTCTCTCTCTCTCTGTATCTGCTCTTTTCCACATGCAGCTGTTCTCCTCTCCTTCTGCTCCCAGAATGCATCTCTCCAGTGTTATTTAACGATCTTAAGAGTTATTATTATGATTTGGGGCGTTAAAATAACTCTTGAGTAGTTGGCATAATGATTGGATAACGAGTCAGTTGAAAACCATAACGACTATGTTGAATAACGATTATAGCTTTCGTGAATACCATGTTTGCTAGTGTTAAATAAGGAGTGGTAATTTAACAACTAAAGGAAACCAATAACGTTTCTCTTTGTGAATTGACCACATTATATAAAATTCACATCTTTACTAAGGTTAAAAACAAAGTGCAAAGTAAATATAACCTTATATTGGAAAGGTAAAAAAAATGTAAACCTTGATGTACAGTACAGTATGTTACACATAAAGACAAGATTTTCACAACCAAACAGTAAACAAGTACTGATATTAATCTCAACAGGTTTTGTAAAGCAATAAAGCAATGTTCACTTCTTTAGGAGAAATGAGATCCAAATATATCTGTCGAGAGATCAATAAAGATCTATAATGAGTCAACAAATGCAACAAATTCATACGATGTATGAATAAAAGTCCCTTTCCAATCTCATTTAAAAGGACACAATGCTCACACATTAATGAGTGGGTCTAAATTATCACAGGAACCAAAAATTCACCAATTGGCAGGTGCTATAGAAAGGCAATGTCAGGCACATCCTGTCTCCACAAGAGTTACAGTGAGGTGGGATATCTACTGTTTTAAGAAGGCTTTACATTGGTTTAATGGAGAGATTTTTGGATTATTTTAATCCACCTCTCCAAAACTAGTTACACTTTCTCCTGGTTCCCAAGTCCTACTTCATGGTATCCATCATGTTCAAGCACTGCAGTTTTGAGGTAATAATAAAAAAGCAGCGGGACAGATGCAGAAAGCACAAATCAATGGAATGAATGAAGCAGAATTAGTGAGAGCCTAGCATTGCTGGTTCTCAGGTAAAGCTTTTTCTTCAGCAGGGAGAACTGTGAACAGAACACTAGTGACAAGCCCTGTACTCGGTTTTCTCAGAAGTAAAAAATGTCAGCCGAGAAAACCGAGGGGAAAGCCGAGAACCCGGCAAGAAAATTGCCATGGAGCTTTGGCCGGGAATTCCGGCCATGTGTATGCTCCATCGGCACTCGCAGTCTTTCCCATAGGTAAGTAGTAAATCTGCAGAAGAAAAAAAAAACACTGGGAATCCCAACAGGAAAATAGAGAGCAGGTTCTCTATTTCCCCGGTGAAGCATACACACGTCCGTTTTTTCCGCCCGAAAGCTCTCCTGGCAGTTTTTCTGCAGAGAAAAATGGTTGTGTGTCTACGAAGCTACACACCCAAATCTCACTACAAATTTCGTTAGACTAAAGCCTGGTACACACTCGTAACTTTTTTTTTTTGTTCAACCCAGAGGGCTGAACGAAAAAATAAAACTGAAGAGCAGAGGTGGAGCCAATGTACTAGCAATCAGATGTTAGTACAGTGATCTTCCCTGCTGTGCTATTGTGTTCTGACAGGGAAACAGATTCTGTCAGACCAGCTGCTGTACACTTAGGACGAATGTCGTCTGATATTCGGCCCGTGAGTACGGCCCTTTACATTTAGAAGAACAGTGCCTTAGATTGCAGACATACAAATTTGAGGCCCAAGGCACAATCACATTGCAGGAAGTACACTATTTTGCAAGAGGAATTCAAGACAAATGTAAATCTGTACTTCTTAGTCTCAATATATTGGTACTAGAGGCTCTAGGTTTTTTACCTTCATGCATTCTATGCATGAAGATAAAAAAACTTTCTCTGTGCAGCAGGCCCCCCTAATACTTACCTAAGCCCCATTGCGATCCAACAATGTGCACGACAGCCTCCTCAATGCCTGAGGTAGCAGTGAGTTCCATTGGCTCCCACTGCGGTCAATCACAGCCAGTGAGAAAATGAGAAGAGATAGGGGCGGGCTGAGCAAAGGCTCTGTGTGTGAATAGACATGCAGAGAAGCGGCTCAGGAGCACGCCTGTGTGCCCCCACAGAAAGCTGCTTGCTCTGGAACTCGGCCCGGGGATGCGAGAAGAGGAGGATGCCGGCTGCTCTGTGCAAAACCACTGCACAGAGCAAGTGAGTATGTCATGCTTGTTATTAAAAAATAAAAATAAAAACACAACAAGCATTTACTATCACTTTAACATTTATAAATGCTTCCTATAAGAAAACAAATCTTTGCTTTTTGAGTTCAGGCCCACTTTAAAGTTGAGTTGCAGATATATATTTCCTATGTGGCTCTAGCACTATTTCATACTTTTTTGTAAGCAGATGACACAATGTTTCTATAACCGTGTAAAAAAAAAAACACTGTTTTTGTTTACAACAGACTGTGCAATTAGCGGAGTGATTAAACGCTTTGAATTAAGCACTTTAGAGCCTGTTACTTTGAAAGCAATGTTTGATTAGCTACTGGACTAGCTACTGGACTTTTAACATGTACAGCTCAATTTTAGCAGATAGGCTACAATACATAAAAAGCCAAATGACAGATACTGTCAGTTTTGCTGTTTTATTACAGGTGCTAGTTTTCCTAATTTTAGGCTTCTCTCCTCTTTGAACAGTGCACAAAATAATAGGTTGCAGGAGCAACCTGTCACTTCCAGCACAAAAGCGGTTTACCAATCGCTTATAGCTGTCATCTCATGGAAAACGCTCACACACCAAGAGAGTTTTAGCACATGGCTTCCTTCAAAATTAGTTCATGCTCAGAAATTTTGTAGGTGTCCTAATTCTAAACACTTTTGAACACTTACATTGAAATCAAACTGCAAGAGGTGGACCTGTGCATATGCTATTCTTAGGTTAAAATCAATTAAAGGAAACTTTTGCTGAGACAAATATAAAGTTTTCCATTTAATTATCACAATGGCCAAAAAGTTAACATTTTCAGAGAGAGAGAGGTCTGCACTGACAGCCTTTATACTTCTCTCAGAACATTTAGAAGTGTCTTCATAGACCTTTACAAATCTTCATATGTCCAAAAACATGTAATTAGTTGTAAATGAACAAACTAAAGTTCCTTGGGGTTTGACCCATACCTTCAAACTTTTTTTCCTGGCCAGCCTCACGTCAGCACACAATGGGTTAACCCCTTCCTCCGGTCCTCCAGTACCACCTTCTTATTAGCTGATAAACAGGGGGTAAACCCTTGCCCTTGTTCTTTTTTTTTTGGTCGGACGACTAGACCACCAGACTCGTGCAGAGGAAAAGATAAAGTAATATCCCTTTATGACACTGGACGCTCAGGTGCATGGACTGCTGGCGTTTTTAGCTTAAAGAGTTTACTTTTGCAGGGGCCGTGGTTTTAGTTTCTGTTCTCTCATTCACTTCCTGGTTTGCGGCGCTCGTTCATGTAAGAACTACATTTCCCAGTATGCATTGCGGCACGCCCAGTAATTCACACCACCTTGAAGTCTCTAACATGTAGAGATCGTCCTGCCGCACAGATGTAGTTCCCAGGAGGGGGCAAGCACGTCACTGACTACCGCAGTAAAGCCTCCCTTCATGGTGGTGAGTAATAATCAGACAAGCAGGAAGTGAAAAGAACAGAGAAGAAATAGAGCAACTTCTGAGCAAAAACGAACAATGAGAAAGTGAAAAGCGGAATGTCTGCAGGTAAAGAATGCTTATTATGAAAAAAAAAATCCTTTACAACACCTTTAAGCTGGGCTCTGTAGGAGAGCGCTGGCCACTCCCCCTTGCTTTTCGAGCTGTGATGACGTCACATGGGGGCGGTGCTGTGGGAGTGCTGTAGGAGTGTACAATTAGGGGTATAAAAGCCCTGCATGACAGAAGGCTCAGTGTGATCTGCCACTGTGTCTTGATAAGACGTTGTTTTGGTAAGTCTCCTGCAGGGTGGAGGAGGAGAGATTGTGTCAGGATTCATCTGTACTAAAGTGTATGACCTTTGATTGTTTAAACAGTGTTCTGTTAACTGCTCAAAGACCTGCTGCCACCCTGGGACATTTCTTTCTCCAAACTAAGGTAAAGCACTGATTAAAAAAAATAAAAATAATTATAGAGATATATAAATAATAATAATAAATAATAAAAGGAGGTTTAGTGAAAATTTCATAAAAAATAAAAAAAAGAGAGAGTTTTGTGAGGCATTCAAATATATATATATATATATATATATATATATATATATATATATATATATATATATATATATATATATATATATTTATATATATTGTGACAGGAAATCAGGTAAATCTGTGTGTGTTGTCACAGACGGGAGATATATTTCTGCCTTGTTTAGACAATACACCAATTACTATTAGGCGTCTGCTGTAGGACTAGGGCTGTGCCAGACTCCATAGGTAGGTTCCTGTGTTGGGAAGGTAGACACCCCAAGTGGCAAGGGTTTATTTTATGTTTTGTTTTGTTTATGCTGTTTTGATGCTTGCACGTGTATCCAGCAATATGGAAAAATAAACCATATCATTTGTTTTCAACCATCCTCTACTGCCTTTTTGTACAGTTCAACGTGTAGTGAACCCATCCAGGGGGTCACACACACCCGCTACCGAGTTAATCCCTCACATATGGTGGAGTGCCGCGGGCAGTTAAAGTAAACCCAAAATGGAGGAGATGCTAAAACAGCTGGTTATAGCAAATGCAAATCAACAGCAGATGAATGCAGGTTTGCAGCGGAGCCTTGAAGCTCACCAACAGAGCATTGCAGCTCACCAATAGGGATGAGCTTCGCGTTCGAGTAGAACTCATGTTCGACTCGAACATTGCCTGTTCGCCGAACAGCAAACTATTTGGGGTGTTCGCGGCAAGTTCGTGTGAACTTTAGAACCCTGTTAAAGTCTATGGGACTCGAATGTTTGAAATCTAAAGTGCTAATTTTAAAGGCTAATATGCAAGTTATTGTAATAAAAAGTGTTTGGGGACCCGGATCCTGCCCCAGGGGACATGTATCAATGCAAAAAAATGTTTTAAAAACTGCAGTTTTTTTGGCAGCAGTGATTTTAATAGTTCCTTTAAGTGAAACAATAAAAGCGAAATATTCCTTTAAATGTCGTACCTAGGGGGGGGGGGGGTGTATAGTATGCCTGTAAAGTAAAAAAAAATGTGTGGGGGTCCATGGCATTTTTTTTTTTTAAATTTGGGATGGAGTTCCCCTTAAAATCCATACCGGACCTGAAGGGTCTGGAATGGATATTTGGGGGGAACCCCACATAATTTTTTTTTAATTTGACGCAGGGTTCCCCTTGATATCCATACCAGACCCTAAGATGAGTGATTTTAAATGACTTTTTTCCTTCAGAAATTACATTTTGTGCAGGGACAGTTCTAAGCACAGTAAACAAGCGCTACTTCACAGGCATACTATAACTTCTATAGTTGGGAAGATACTGGAACGTTTAATAAAAGACCACATGGATGAGTTCTTGCTGGAAACAAACTATTTAAGCAGCAGACAGCATGGATTCATGAAAGACAGAAGTTGTCAGACAAACCTGATTTCCTTTTATGAAGAGGTAAGTAAAACCCTGGACAGAGGCGTGGCAGTGGACGTGGCATACTTGGATTTTGCAAAAGCGTTCGATACAGTTCCCCACACATGGCTCATGTGTAAGGTAAGGTCTACAGGATTAGATATATCAGTTTGTAAATGGATAGAAAACTGGCTGAAAGACAGGATTCAGAGAGTTGTGGTTAATGATTCTTACTCTGAATGGTCCAAGGTTATCAGCGGTGTACCCCAAGGTTCAGTGTTGGGTCCCTTACTTTTCAATATCTTTATAAATGATATTGGGTCTGAGATCAAAAGTAACATTTCTGTTTTTGCAGATGACACCAAGCTATGCAGTGGAATAATGTCCTTACAGGATGTCTCCAATTTACAAGCCGATCTCAATGCTCTGTCTAATTGGGCGACTATATGGCAGATGAGGTTTAATGTTGATAAATGTAAAGTTATGCACTTGGGGGCTAAGAATATGCATGCATCATACATGCTAGGGGGAGTTCAACTGGGGGGATCTGTAGTGGAGAAGGATCTGGGGGTTTTAGTTGATCATAAGCTCAATAATGGCATGCAATGCCAAGCTGCGGTTTCCAAAGCGAGCAAAGTCTTTTCTTGTATTAACCTCCCTGGCGGTATGATTCTGTCTGGAATTACGTACCAAAAGCGGTACAATTATTTTGCATGGAAATTCTGCATTTTATACTGTAGGCCTGCAATTTTTAGGAATAACTCACTTAAATTTGTCCAAACCAGAGTCTAGTAGACATCCCGGGTATGATAAAGTTTGAAACACAAAATCATAAAATTATAATATAATAAATAACTATAAATAATTATAACAAATAATAATGTAATTATAATAAAAATTATTCACTAATGTAATTAAATCAAAATCACTGAAATTTGCTCAGTTGCAGAATTGTCGCTGTCATTACTTTTATTTTTTTATGACGAATTTCCCCACAAATCGCTATCGCTCAATTCTGCAAGTGATTATCATTTATTATCGCTGTTTTCTAGCTGCTCTAAAATCACTTTTGACATAAAGGGACACTTTTGGTTCCTATGGACAATCTACAGTTTGCAGGCACAAAAAAAATGTTTTTATTATGTAAAAGAACATGCAGGGCACTGGGCAGACCACCAGGGACAAGGGGGGGTGTGTACTTTTTACATACAGTACTGTAATCTATAAGATTACAGTATTCTGTATGTAATGTGTTTGTTTACTTTTTTGAATTTGCCGCCGGTCTCCGCCCCCGTGCGCCGTTACGGCGCAGGGAACGGAGAGCGGCGGCGTGCGGGCACTGTGTCGAATGGAGGACGCCACTCGCTCACACAGCGGGGATGCATCGCTGGATCCAGGGACAAGGTAAGTACAGTACCCCGTCTGGATAAACAGGTAAGCCAGCGCGCGCTGCAGGCTCTGCATTCACCCCGAGCGCGACTCGGGGATATCGATATTTACATGAAAAATCCATCCCGAGTCGCGCTCGGGGATACCGGCAGGGGGGTTAAGAGAGGTATGGACTCCAAAGATAGAGATATAATTTTGCCCCTGTACAAATCATTAGTAAGACCTCATCTGGAATATGCAGTCCAGTTTTGGGCACCAGTTCTCAAAAAGGATATCGGAGAACTGGAGAAAGTGCAGAGAAGGGCAACTAAACTGATAAGAGGCATGGAGGAGCTCAGCTATGAGGAAAGATTAGAAAAACTGAATTTATTCACTCTTGAGAAGAGGAGAATAAGGGGGGATAGGATCAACATGTACAAATATATAAGAGGTCCATATAGTGAACTTGGTGTTGAGTTATTCACTTTAAGGTCAACGCTGAGGACAAGGGGGCACTCTTTACGTCTGGAGGAAAAGAGATTTCACCTCCAAATACGGAAAGGTTTCTTCACAGTAAGAGCTGTGAAAATGTGGAACAGACTCCCTCCAGAGGTGGTTCTGGCCAGCTCAGTAGATTGCTTTAAGAAGGGCCTGGATTCTTTCCTAAATACACATAATATAACTGAGTACTAAGTTCTGTAGGTAAAGTTGATCCGGGGTAAATCCGATTGCCTCTTGGGGGATCAGGAAGGAATTCTTTCCCCTCCGGTAGCAAATTGGATCATGCTCTGCTGTTTTTTTTTGCCTTCCTCTGGATCAACTGTGGGTATGGAGTTGGGTGTATGGGATGTACTGTGTTTTATTTTGTTTGTTTGTTTATTTTTTATTTATTTTTTTATGGTTGAACTGGATGGACTTGTGTCTTTTTTCAACCTGACTAACTATGTAACTATGTAACTATACATCCCCCTAGGTACGAAATTTAAATGAGTATTTCAATTTTATTGTTTCACTTTTTTAAAACTTGTTTTGCATTGATACATGTCCCCTGGGGCAGGACCCGGGCCCCCAAACACTTTTTAGGACAATAACTTGCATATTAGCCTTTAAAATGAGTACTTTAGATTTCAAACGTTCGAGTCCCATAGTGTCATGATAAGAGAAACAGGAATCTTACCAATACTGACAGCGCCAGGAGAAGTCTGTTTCAGCGCATGCGCGGGGGCGCGCGGGTGCGCGCGCGCGATGTACGCGGCGCGAGCGTGCACGCGTTGCGCGCGGCGGGAGCGCGCACGCGCGCTGACGTCATTTCGGCGCCAAGAACCGCTATTTAAACCATCCGATCCCACTGTATCTTGCTGACCAGTCTGCAGCAATTCCTGACTGAATCTGAACCTGTTACCTGTCTGCCTGATTACCGAATACCTGACCCAGCTTCCGTTGACCCTTCTCTGCCTGCAGCCTGCCTCTGACCCCGGCCTGATCCGACTACCGACTCTGCTTGAACCCGTCTTGCTGTTTGCTTACCTGATTCACCGACCCGGTCTGAACCTGATTTAACCCTCGTACCTGTCTCCGTCTCCTGATTGGTGCCTGATCCAGTGTCTGACAATCCCTTGGCTCCTATTCACAAGTGCTACAACACCGTTCCTGTGTTTGCTGGATTTCTGCTAGGACCTCGTCAACACCTGTTCACTTCCTCTTCCGGTCCATCTCCAGCTTCCCACCAGGCACTTGTGTCCCTCCAGACTTTGTATCCCCTGTCTGCTCTACCAGGGGTTCCTGAGTCAGAGGATTACGAGAGGCCGTTCCCTGCACATTGGGCTCCATAACCAGGTACGTGACAGTACTGGTCAGCCATGTCCGAGCCCATGCAGGGGGCGTCTCCCATGGAGGACTTATGCCGCCATTTAGATGGCCTCACCGCGGCCGTACGGACTTTACAAGAAGGATATACCCGCCTGGAAGGACGTGTCCAAACTCTGTCCACAACAGCACCTGCAGCATCTGGAACCGCAGCTGCCCCTTCTGTAGTAATGCTACCACCGGAACCTAGAGTCCCCATCCTGGAGAGATTTTCTGGAGATCGCAGCAAATATAGAGCTTTCCGCAACGCCTGTGAACTTTTTTTTGCCTTACAACCCAGGACCTTTTCACTTGAGGCCACAAAAGTAGGTTTCGTTATCTCGTTATTGTCTGGCGAACCTCAGACCTGGGCGCATCGTCTTCTAGAACGCAAGGAGGAAAGTCTTAACCTACTCAGCACTTTCTTCCAAGCCATGGACCTTATCTATGAGGATTCCCAACTAGCAGCTACCGCTGAAGCAGCATTATGTGCCTTACAGCAGGGACGCAGAGCAGTGGAGGAATATGTAGCTGAATTCAGGCAGTGGAGTTCTGATACCAACTGGAATGATGCTGCCCTGCGTCACCAATTTTGTATGGGACTTTCAGAATCTTTAAAAGACGAATTAGCCCGAGTGGGCATTCCCGCAACACTTGAAGCCCTCATCCTCCTCTCCGTTCAGATCGACAGACGGTTGAGGGAACGCCGTGCTGAACGCACATCCGGCCCCACACGTCCCATATGGATGATGCCACGAGTACCTGGCCCACCACATCTGCCTCCTTCAGGTCCCAGACCAAACCCCATCGATCATCCGGAACCAATGCAAATAGGCCTACTTCGGCCATCTCTGACCCCGGAGGAGCGTCAAAGGCGTCGATCCAATAACCTTTGCATGTACTGTGGAGGATCCGGGCACTATGTAAACACCTGCCCCGTCAAGTTCCGTAAGTGTTCAGTCCCCTCACCGGTTCTCTTCTCTGTCTTACGTAATGATAATACTCACCTGGCTGTTTCAATCTCCCTACAGCTTCCAGGAAGGAACCTCCAAGTCCCCGCAATTATTGACTCTGGTGCTTGCAGCGGTTTTATGGACGCCTCCTTTGCCTTCCGATATGGAGTTCCTCTACGACCACGACACCAGAAACTTACCGTCCATTTAGCCGACGGATCGGCTATCAAATCCGGCCCAGTTACCCAAGAGACAATTCCCCTATACACGCTCATCTCTAAGGACCACCGGGAACTACTCTGTCTGGACATTATTGAATCCCCAATGTTTCCGGTCATTCTGGGTATGCCTTGGCTGAAAGCCCATAATCCTCAGATTGACTGGGAATTTGGGACAATCCACTTTTCTTCATCTTACTGTCGACAACACTGCCTTCAGAAGCCGGCCAGTTCCCCTCCTTCTTTAATGTGTCTAGAATCCGAAGAGGAGAACCGTCAATTAATCCCAGAAACCTATCATAGTTTCTTAGATGTATTCAGCAAAAGAGGAGCAGAGACGTTGCCTCCACACCGGTCCTACGACTGCCCTATTGAACTTTTACCTGGAGCAGAAATTCCGTTTGGAAGAATATTTCCTTTGACTGGGCTAGAGTTGGTCACTCTCAAATCTTATATTGATGAGGATCTCGAGAAGGGGTTCATCCGCCCTTCCACATCCCCTGCGGGGGCCGGTATATTCTTCGTGGAAAAGAAGGATCACTCTCTACGCCCCTGCGTAGACTACAGGGACTTAAATAAAATCACGATTAAGAACAGGTATTCTCTCCCTCTTGTTCCTGAACTATTTCAGAGACTCGGAGCAGCCACAATCTTTACTAAACTTGACCTCCGTGGGGCTTACAACCTCGTCCGCATAAGGGATGGCGATGAGTGGAAAACCGCATTTCGTACTCGTTTTGGGCATTTCGAATACCTGGTGATGCCCTTCGGCCTTTGCAATGCCCCAGCCACGTTCCAACATTTTGTAAATGACATTTTCAGAGACTATCTTGATTTATTCGTTATTGTTTACCTAGATGACATCCTGATCTTCTCTTCCTCCCTGTCAGATCATCAAAGTCATGTCAAAAAGGTCCTAGCTCGGCTCCGTCAACACAGTCTGTATGCTAAAGCGGAGAAATGTGAGTTTGAAAGAGAGAGCATTCAGTTCCTAGGTCTCATCATTTCAATCGACGGTGTCAAGATGGACCCTCAGAAGGTCACCGCCATTACAGATTGGCCCGCTCCCACCGATAAGAAATCAGTCCAGCGTTTCGTGGGATTTGCAAATTTTTATTGAAAATTTATCAAAAATTTCTCTTTCATAATTGCTCCCATCACAGGTCTGACCAAACAGTGTATCCGGTTCCAGTGGTCCCCAGAGGCTCAAGCGGCTTTTTCTACCCTGAAAAACCTTTTCATTTCAGCATCCATCCTAAAACATCCTGATCCAGTTCTACCTTTTATCCTGGAAGTGGACGCCTCCGAGGTGGCGGTCGGAGCAGTGCTTTCCCAGAGACAAGGACCCAAATCTCTTCTGCATCCAGTTGCGTTCTTCTCCCGCAAACTCTCCAAAGCTGAAAGAAACTATGACGTTGGGGACAGGGAACTTTTAGCAATCAAGGCAGCCCTTGAGGAATGGCGTTATCTCCTGGAGGGTGCAGCTCACCCCATCTTGATCTATACAGATCACAAGAACTTGGAATATTTAAAGGTTGCTAAGAGACTGAGGCCACGGCAGGCCAGGTGGGCATTGTTCTTTACTCGGTTTTCCTTCCATATAACCTACAGACCCGGATCAAAAAACACTAAACCCGACGCGCTATCCCGGATGTTCCATGGGCCTGAAGCTCCTTCCTCCCCTGACACCATCCTCGCCCCTGGCAATTTTCTCATGTTACAGGGAGATCTTCTGTCTCAAATTAAGCAGGCCTCTTCATCAATTCCCTCATCTCCAGACCTTACTCTGCAGTTAAGAGACGGCATGCTATGGAACAAAAACAAGATCTTTGTGCCTCAACAACTACGATTGACAATTCTCAAGTCCTGCCATGACCACGAACTAGCCGGACATTTCGGAATCCACAAGACAGCCGAACTCATCCAGCGTACCTTCTGGTGGCCTCAATTATTACAAGATTGCAAAAGCTATGTGGAATCCTGTGCCACCTGTATCCAACACAAGGGTAGCAGAACCAAAGCGTGGGGGTTACTTAAATCACTGCCTGTTCCAGAGAAACCTTGGAGAATCATTTCAATTGATTTCATTGTTGAGTTACCTCCATCTGAAAACTATACTACCATCTTTGTAGTGGTGGACAGACTTTCAAAAATGGCGCACTTCCTACCGATGGTAGGAACACCTTCGGCTGCCGAAACAGCAAAAAATTTTATTAAAGAAGTAGTAAGGCTCCATGGTATACCTGCTAATATTGTATCTGACCGTGGGGTGCAATTCACCTCGAGGTTCTGGAAAGCGTTATGTGGGGCGCTGAAGATTGAACTTTCCTTTTCATCTGCATACCACCCACAGACCAACGGCCAGACCGAGCGCACCAACCAGACGCTCGAGCAATATCTGCGATGTTTCTCCAGTTTTTCACAAGATGATTGGGCTTCTCTGTTGCCCCTTGCAGAGTTTGCCTACAATAACTCAATCCATTCAGCCACCCAACAGTCCCCATTCTTTGCCAACTACGGCTTTCATCCTCTGTTCTTATCCAACCATATTCCGGAATGCTCAGTACCAGCTGTTCAGGAAACCTTGGATTTTTTTTCCACCAATAACAAGATACTCCAGGAAACAATGGCAAGAACCCAGGAGTATAATAAGGAGGTCTTTGACAGAAAGAGGAGAGGACAACTTAATCTGGTACCAGGGGACCAAGTTTATTTATCCACTTTGAACTTAAAACTAGCTTGCCCAACCAAGAAACTTGGTCCTAAGTTTGTTGGTCCCTTCCAGGTACTCAGAAGGATTAATGAAGTGGCTTACGAATTGAAATTACCTGCTTCTTTTAGGATTCATCCAGTCTTTCATGTGGCACTGCTCAAACCCATAGTCCCGGATCCTTTTCCCAACCGGAATGTTGGTCCGCCCACACCAGTACTTATCGACGGCGAGGAGGAGTTCGAGGTGGAATCCATCCTGGATTGTCGGAAGAGACGTAACCAGGTTCAATACCTGGTGAAATGGAGAGGCTACGGTCCAGAAGAAAACTCCTGGGAACCAGAGGCCAACATTCACGCCCAGAGACTGGTCCGGGCCTATAAAAGGGCACACCCAAGTAGGTTGGCCCAGTTGGGCATCCGGAGGCTGCCCGTAGGGGGGGGGCAATGTCATGATAAGAGAAACAGGAATCTTACCAATACTGACAGCGCCAGGAGAAGTCTGTTTCAGCGCATGCGCGGGGGCGCGCGGGTGTGCGCGCGCGATGTACGCGGCGCGAGCGTGCACGCGGCGCGCGCGGCGGGAGCGCGCGCGCGCTGACGTCATTTCGGCGCCAAGAACCGCTATTTAAACCATCCGATCCCACTGTATCTTGCTGACCAGTCTGCAGCAATTCCTGACTGAATCTGAACCTGTTACCTGTCTGCCTGATTACCGAATACCTGACCCGGCTTCCGTTGACCCTTCTCTGCCTGCAGCCTGCCTCTGACCCCGGCCTGATCCGACTACCGACTCTGCTTGAACCCGTCTTGCTGTTTGCTTACCTGATTCACCGACCCGGTCTGAACCTGATTTAACCCTCGTACCTGTCTCCGTCTCCTGATTGGTGCCTGATCCAGTGTCTGACAATCCCTTGGCTCCTATTCACAAGTGCTACAACACCGTTCCTGTGTTTGCTGGATTTCTGCTAGGACCTCGTCAACACCTGTTCACTTCCTCTTCCGGTCCATCTCCAGCTTCCCACCAGGCACTTGTGTCCCTCCAGACTTTGTATCCCCTGTCTGCTCTACCAGGGGTTCCTGAGTCAGAGGATTACGAGAGGCCGTTCCCTGCACATTGGGCTCCATAACCAGGTACGTGACACATAGACTTTAACAGGGTTCTAAAGTTCACGCAAACTTTTGGTCTGTTCGCAGGTTCTGGTGCGAACCGAACCCAGGGGTGTTCGGCTCATTCCTACTCACCAACAGAGCGTTGCAGCTCAACAACAGGCTCACCAGGAGAGCCTTGCAGCTCACCAACAGAGCATTGCAGCGCAACAACAGGCTCACCAACAGAGCATTGCAGCTCAACAACAGGTTCACCAAGAGAGCATTGCAGGCTTGGAACAGAGACACCAGCAGCAAATGGAGGCTATCGTGAAACAGCTTCAGAGACAGCAGACCGAGGCTGGGAGTCAGGCCAGTAACATATCGACTTTTCGGGTAAGCCACTTATTGCCAAAGATGACTGCAGATGATGACCCTGAGATGTTTCTGACCACGTTTGAGAGAACAGCGGAAAAAGAGAGTTGGCCTAAAGAACAATGGGCTGGATTAGTGGCCCCCCTATTATCTGGAGAAGCCCAAAAGGCATATTTTGATTTGGAGTTTGCAGATGCAAAAAACTATGATCGGTTAAAAGAGGAAATATTGGCACGTTTTGGTGTAACCCTGGATGTCCGTGCTCAGTGGGTCCATAATTGGAGTTATCAGCTGAGGAAACCACCTCGGTCGCAGATGTATGACCTCATCCATTTGGCTAGGAAATGGCTGCAGCCAGAAACTCTGTCCGAGTAGTCATGGACAAACTTCTTAGGTCTCTTCCTAACACCCTGCAGAAGTGGGTGAGCCATGGTGGTCCCGAAACCGCAGATAAACTAGTAGACCTGGTTGAAAGGTACCTAGCAACTGAGAATTTGTCCTCTTCAACCAGAGAAGCACAGACTTTTCACCCCAAGACCAGACCATCCCCATCTGTAGGTAAGACGGCATCAAGGGATGGGGGTAGAGAGGAAGACCAAAGAGCAACTAGAGGTGTTATCGGGACTACTGCTAATGATTGGCGAGAACGGCCTAAAAGACCCATCCCACAGGAGAGGACCAGAAGGTTGATTTGTTTCCGCTGCCAGGGAGAGGGACATGTAGCAGCCGTTTGCCCATCGGTTGATGAACCCATGCAGTGTGACTTTCTGACAGAGAGACGACAGTCCTTCTTTACAACCACATGCACTGCAGTAAAGGGGAATGAGAAACCTTTATGTAGAATGTGCTTAGATGGTAAAGATGTTGTGGTTATGTTGGATTTAGGTAGCCTGGTCACCTTAGTGAAAAGTGATCTAGTGGTGGGAAAAACCTTACATCCTAGGAAAATGACTGTAGTTTGTGTACATGGGGACACTCGAGAATATCCGGTGACTACGGTTTCCTTTGAAACGTCCCTCGGTAACTTGTGTCACCAAGTGGGTTTAGTTCCCCAACTGCCACATGACGCCATTGTGGGAAGGGATTTCCCAAAGTTCTGGGAGCTCTGGGATTGCCCAGATTCTCCAGTAAGTGGTTCTTCTGAGCCTAAAAAACGCTACTCCAGAAACCTCTAACTGTGAGGATTCTCCTGAGTATCCATTCTCAGTCTTAGCAGGGGAAACACCAGTCCCTAGGGAGGAGCCTGCTACCTCAGAAGAGGAACAGTGGCCGATAGGGTTTGATGACCTCGAGGTGCACAGAGAAAATGTCATCACTGAGCAATTGAGAGACCCCACATTGCTAAGAGCCCGGGAGAATGTAGTGAAGATAGATGGGGAGTTAGTTAACCCTGATGAGAGGGTTGCCCTCCCTTACTTCATTATTGAATGGGACCTGTTATATCGAGTGTGACAGAGGATAGAGGACACCATTGAGCAACTGGTAGAGCCTAAACCGTACCGCAAGATGGTTTTGGAACTGGCCCATGGGCACATTCTTGGGGGACATTTGGGAGCAGAAAAAACCCGGGAGAGAATCACCCAGAGGTTTTATTGGCCTGGGATTACTAAGGAAGTGGAAATGTACTGCTCTTCCTGTCCAGTGTGTCAGATATACTGCACCCATGCCACATTTCCGCAGTCCGTTGCTACCCCTGCCCATTTTTGAGGTCCCTTTTGAGAGGATCGCCATGGACTTGGTTGGCCCCTTACTGAAGTCCACTAGAGTCCACCAGCACATCTTGGTAATAATGGACTAAGCCACCCGTTACCCAGAAGCGATTCCTCTCCGAAACACCTCTGATAAACCATTGCCAACAAGTTATTTCAGGTTTTCAGCCGTGTGGGTCTTCCTAAGGAAGTCTTAACTGACCAGGGCACCCTGTTTATGTCTAGGGTGACCAGAGAACTTTGTAAACTCCTGAAAGTGACCCAATTACGTACATCAGTATATCACCCTCAAACAGACGGGTTAGTGGAAAGATTTAATAAAACTTTAAAACAAATGTTGAGGAAGGTGGTGGATAAAGACAGAAAGAACTGGGATTATCTGCTCCCTTATCTGATGTTTGCAATAAGAGAGGTTCCCCAGTCGTCTACAGGGTTCTCTCCGTTTGAGCTACTGTATGGGAGGCACCCCCGGGGGCCTGCTGGACATTGCCAGGGAAATGTGGGAAAGTGAGAGTTCCCCTCATCGAAGTGTGATTGAACATGTGGCACAAATGCAAGATAGAATTGCCCAAGTGATGCCGATTGTGAAGGCACATTTAGCCCAAGCCCAGTTGGCTCAACAGAGGATTTACAATCGTGGGGCCCAGTTCCGTTCCTTTGCACCTGGTGATAGGGTGTTGGTGTTGGTCCCCATGGTCGAAAGTAAATTCCTAGCCAAATGGCAGGGTCCTTATGAAGTGTTGGAGAAAATGGGGGTGGTAAATTTTAAAATTAGCCAACCGGGAAGACGAAAACCTGAGCAGATATATCACGTGAACTTGTTGAAACCATGGAAGGATAGAGAGTCCTTGGTCGCTGAGACTACCCGATTTTTTGCTCCATTTAATCTGGCTGTCCCTGAAGTTGGGATAGCAGAGACTCTGTCCAAAACTCAGCGACAGGAGGCTAAAGAATTTGTGCTCCGTAATAGGGAGAAGTTTTCAGATTTGCCAGGTTGGGTCTCCGGGGTTGAACATGATATTATCACCACACCAGGGGAGAAGGTCAAGTTGAAGCCTTATAGAATTTCAGAATCCCGGGGAGAGGCAATTCGCCAGGAAGTAAAAAAAATGCTTGAGCTGGGGGTGATAGAAGAGTCAAATAGTGATTGGTCCAGTCCCATTGCCTTAGTGCCCAAACCAGATGGAAGTTGGCGGTTTTGTAATGACTTTCGCTGCCTGAATAAAATCACTAAGTTTGACACCTATCCTATGCCCCACATAGATGAACTGATTGATCGCCTAGGCACGGCCTGGTACATGAGGACGTTAGACCTAACCAAGGGTTATTGGCAAATTCCTCTCTCGGAGTCAGCCAGGGAAAAAACAGCCTTTGTAACTCCGGACGGATCTTTCCAATATCGGATGAAGTGCCTTTTGGGTTACAGAATGCTCCCGCCACATTTCAACGCACCATGGATAAGACCCTTCGGCCTCATCGAGCCTATGCTGCTGCATACCTCGATGACGTGGTCATCCACAGTGAGGATTGGGAATCACACTTGCCAAAAGTTCAGGCTGTGTTGGATTCCATCTGGAAAGCCGGGTTTACAGCCAATCTGAAAAAATGTACCCTTGGGCTAGAAGAGGCAAAGTATCTAGGGTATACCATTGGGAGAGGTCTAATCAAGCCCCAAACAAACAAAGTTGAGGCTATTCAGGATTGGCCATGTCCCACCAACAAGAAACAGGTTTGTGCATTTTTGGGAATTGCGGGATATTATCTGCGTTTAATTCCCCATTTTGCCTCACAGGCTGCTCCCCTGACCAATTTGACCAAAGGGAAGGAGTCTGTCATGACCAAATGGACTCCCAAAGCAGAAGCAGCTTTTCAGGCTTTAAAACAGGCCTTATGTAGTCAGCCAGTTTTAAAATCGCCTGATTTTTCACGGGACTTTGTGGTTCAGACAGATGCGTCAAATGTGGGGTTAGGAGCTGTACTGTCCCAGGTTATCAACAGGGAGGAACACCCTGTTATGTACCTCAGCCGAAAGTTGAAGGCCCATGAGGAGAATTATGCCACCATTGAGAAGGAGTGTTTGGCAGTGAAATGGGCTTTGGATTCTCTCCGGTACTACCTCCTGGGTAGACAGTTTGAACTGGTGACGGATCATGCCCCATTGAAGTGGATGGCACAGAACAAGGAGACCAATAGGAGAATAAATAGGTGGTTCCTGGCCCTTCAGGAATTTGGTTTGTCGCATCGCCCCGGTGTTAAAATGGGGAATGCAGATGGTTTGTCCCGAGTGCATGCGTGCCTGGCAACCTGTGTCCCAACCCTAGGGTTGAAACAAGAGGGGGGGGGTATGTGACAGGAAGTCAGGTAAATCTGTGTGTGTGTTGTCACAGACGGGAGATATATTTCTGCCTTGTTTAGACAATACACCAATTACTATTAGGCGTCGGCTGCAGAGATGGCCAGAGAGGTTTGGGGCGTTAGAAGTGTTCAGCTGTTCAAAATGAAGCAATTAAAGCCCCTATAAATATAGCCTAAGAATGACGACTGATTGCTGCATCCTGAGGCTTTGTGAGTGAAGGAGCAGTCACAAACTCTACTGAAGAGGTGAGGTGCTGATGGATATTTCTGTGTGAGAAATATCAAAGAAACTTTTTTGTTGTTTTCTGCTGTAGGACCAGCAGTGTCTGCCCAGCAGTAGGCTGTGTCAGACTTCATAGGTAGGTTCCTGTGTTGGGAAGGTAGACGCCCCAAGTGACAAGGGTTTATTTTATGTTTTGTTTTGTTTATGCTGTTTTGATGCTTGCACGTGTATCCAGCAATATGGAAAAATAAACCATATCATTTGTTTTCAACCATCCTCTACTGCCTTTTTGTACAGTTCAGCATGTAGTGAACCCATCCAGGGGGCCACACGCACCCGCTACTAGAGATGAGCTTCGAGTTCTAGTAGAACTCATGTTCGACTCGTACATTGCCTGTTCGCCGAACAGCGAACTATTTGGGGTGTTCGCGGCAAGTTTGTGTGAACTTTAGAACCCTGTTAAAGTCTATAGGACTCGAACATTTGAAATCTAAAGTGCTAATTTTAAAGGCTAATATGCAAGTTATTGTAATAAAAAGTGTTTGGGGACCTGGATCCTGCCCCAGGGGACATGTATCAATGCAAAAAAAAAGTTTTAAAAACTGCAGTATTTTTGGAAGCAGTGATTTTAATAATTCCTTTAAGTGAAACAATAAAAGTGAAATATTCCTTTACATTTCTTACCTAGGGGGTGTATAGTATGCCTGTAAAGTAGCGCTTGTTTCCCATGCTTAGAACTGTCCCTGCACAAAGTGTCATTTCTGAAGGAAAAAAAGTAATTTAAAATCACTCGCGGCAATAATAAATTGTCGGCTCCCGGAAATACAGAGAAAAGTCTTTCATAAAAAAAAATATCCATACCAGACCCTAAGATGAGTGATTTTAAATGACTTTTTTCCTTCGGAAATTACATTTTGTGCAGCGACAGCTCTAAGCACAGGAAACAAGCGCTATTTTACAGGCATACTATACACCCCCCTATGTACGAAATTTAAAGGAATATTTCACTTTTATTGTTTCACTTAAAGGAATTATTAAAATCACTGCTGCCAAAAAAACTGCAGTTTTTAAAACTTTTTTTGCATTGATACATGTCCCCTGGGGCAGGATCCAGGTCCCCAAACACTTTTTATTACAATAACTTGCATATTAGCCTTTAAAATTAGTACTTTAGATTTCAAATGTTCGAGTCCCATAGACTTTAACAGGGTTCTAAAGTTCACACAAACTTTTGGTCTGTTCGCAGGTTCTGGTGCGAACCGAACCCAGGGGTGTTCGGTTCATCCCTACCCGCTACCAAGTTAATCCCTCACAATATATATATATAAAAAGGGGGACATTATCTTTTTGTGCTAGGAAGCATATGATACGCGAAAGATGGATTTTTCTTTCTGTCCTTGATTGGCTGTATCCTCTTTTTTCTTATACAACATTAGCTCACTACAGCCCCAGAATGCACAAAAATCACCAGAGAGGTAGGAGGGGCCACAATACAAAAGAGTGCAACACCAAGAGCTAAAAATAAGATTTTCTTGGTTGTTTTTTTAGGAGAAGAAGCCCTAGAACAAGACATGTGCGGAGAAAAAAGTCCTGCCACCGTTCTAAATCTCCATAAGTGCCTGGGTCTCGGTCAGCGCATAAACCCCAATCCAGCCCAGATCGCAAACCTAGTCAACCTGATACTGTAGAAGAACTAAATGTGACAAGAGCTCGCCCAGACGACGGTCTTTGCTGGGCATGTTTGACGCCATCCAAACCTGGAAAACTCTTATGTGCCGGGTGCATCAGAGACGTAGCTACAGACAAGGAACAGAGGCGCAAAGAATAAGAAACTATATTCAAGACGCAGTCACAGAGGGTATACAGTCAGCCTCATCCATCAGGGCTCCAAAGACTAAATCCAGAGTCAGGAGCACAGGCCAACAAATGCGAGACGAGTCGCCAGTGCTGGAAGTACTATCACGAGACTCTTCGGACTTTGAAAAACCCTCTGAGTACTTATTTGATTTTCGATATATAGAACCATAGATCACGGCTGTAAAAGAGGCCATAGACTGGGAACACGATGTCCAGCCATCTGAAAAAATTAAGAGATTTTTTCCTAGTCGGAAAAAACAAGGGGAGACCTTCCCTCTCTTGCCAGAAGTCCGAGAATGGTTCGAGGAGGAATGGGAAAAGCCAGAAAAGAGGGCAAATGTGCAGAATCGTTTTGCAAGGCTGTACCCTTTCAAGCCCCCAAATTCTGCCCTCTGGGAGTCCCCGCTGAGCATAGACGCGGCCTTGCAGCGCCTGGCCAGACAGGTCGCTTTGCCATTACAGGACTCTACAACCTTCAAAGACCCAATGGACAGACGCGCAAACATAGACCTAAAAAAGATTTACTTGTGCCGCCCTGCTATAGCCTTAACCTCAATCTCCAGAGCGCTGAAGGTTTGGACCACAAATTTGCAGACAGCCCTAAGAGCTAGCATGGAGAACAGAAAGAGTCATATCGGCAATGGAGGAATTCGATCTCTCAGCCGATTTCCTAGCAGACCAATGGGTCCACAAGACGGTCAAGAACGGTTACAAGATATTATTTCAGGAGGAACCACCCAATACCGTGGTCCGCACAGAATGGCCGCAAGATCAGAAGAAACGGAACTGCTTACAGGAATATTTAACTGGCTTACAGCAAAAAAATGCAATATCGCTGGTACACCTAAAACAACAAAGAAAAGGGGCATACTCTCCAATCTTTTTGGTTCCCAAAGCGTCATCTCAGACCGGTTCTGGACCTAAGAATTCTAAATCGCTACATAATTCCCAAAACGTTCAAGATGGAATCAATATTTACAATCATATCAGTTTTGCAACCAGGAGACTGGTTGATATCAGTCAATTTAGCAGATGCATATCTGCATATCCCAATCAACTAGAACCACCAGAAATACCTAAGAGTCATGGTACAGGAAGACCATTTCCAGTTCAGATGTCTACCCTTTGGGATCAGCACGCAGCTACTCGAGTGTTCTCCAAGATCTTGCTAGCTGTCATCGCCGTCATCCGTCTGAAAGGCATAAAAATCTTCCACTACCTAGACAACATCCTAGTAGCAGCGTGTGCAAGCGAAGAGCTGGCGTCGCAACACAAAGTAGTGCTAGAGACCCTATTGAAATTTGTCTGGATCAACAGGCAGAAGAGCCAGTTAATCCCCTCCAAGGAGATGGAATATCTAGGGCTGATCTACAACACAAGCAGAGGGCTTGTCTCGCTGCTAGAACACAAGAGAGCGGAATTGGCAGCCTGCATAGACAGCGTGATGAAGTCACCATCGCTGTCAGCAAGGGATTGTATGACTCTTCTGGAAAGGTTCACCGCATCGATAATTCCCTGGGCAAGGTTCCATACAAGGGCATTCCAGGCGACTTTTCTGAGCCAGTGGGATGGCGTACCACTTCACCAAAAAATCCTCATACCAAGACGGATCCGTCAGGGCTTAGCATTGTGGATAGCACCAGAAAATGTGTTGCGGGGCATGGCCCTCATACCAGGAGACTGGATTCAGATAACCTTGGATGGCAGTCTCTGGGCCAGGGGCGCTCATTGCCTCGGCAGGCAGGTACAAGGCGTATGGGGCAAGAGGGAAACCAGACACTCCAACCTCTTGGAATTGCAAGCAGCATATCTGGCCCTGCAGACCTTCGAGAATCTGGTTCAAGGGGCCCAGGTCAAACTGATGTTGGACAACAGACAGGCGGTGGCATATGTAGCCAAACAAGGCGGAACCAAGAGCTTGCTGCTATTGCAAGTGGCGACCAAGATATTTGTCTGGGCCAAAGCACATGTGGAGGCCCTGACAGCAGCCTACATTTTGGGCAGCCAAAATTCCATTGCAGATCGTCTGAGTTGGGATTTCCCCAACAAGAACAAGTGGGCGCTGGGCGAAAAAGTCCTGGAAGCAAATGGGGGACACACTCGGTGGATCTAATGGCGACCCCACCTCAGTTTGTGTCAAGGTTCCACTGCAACAAAGCGATAGCCCAAGATGCCTTCTCTATTCCGTGGGATTTTCCCCTAGTCTACCTTTTTCCACCGGGTTGCAATTGACCTGGATGCTGAATCATCTATTCTAGACTATAGGCGCAAGGCATCTCAGAAGAGGTAATATCAACATTATTGAAATCCAGGAAGGTCAGGACCAATGTTACTTTGGAGAAAATTCACAACATTTGCTTTACAACAAAGTTTCCCCCCGTTGGACCCAAACGTCGCACAGGTGCTGGACATTTTACAATCGGCTCCAAAAGTGGGCTTAGCCTATAACACAATAAAAGTACAAGTATCATCCTTAACATGCTTCACAGGGCACAGATGGGCAGATGAACCACTAATAAGACAATTTTTAACCACTTCAGACCGACGCTATTGACAAAATACGTCAAAAGCGCAGACCTGAGGCGCCAACTAGACGTCTTTGGATGTGATTTTTAGTGCATTACCCGCGCGCGCCACTGGGTGGCGCGCGGCGGGTAAACACTGTCCCACCGCATCGCTGGGGATCCTATGCATGTACCTGCCGGCCGCGATGTCCGTCGGGTACATGCGATCGGCGGGAAAACGAGGAAATGACAGCAGGGACGTGGAGCTCTGTGTGTAAACACAGAGCATCACGTGCTATCAGAGGAGAGGAGACCGATCTGTGTCTCTTGTACATAGGGACACAGCATCGGTCACCTCCCCCAGTCACCCCCCTCCCCCCACACAGTTAGAACACACCCAGGACACACATTTAACCGCTTCCTCACCCCCTAGTGTTAACCCCTTCCCTGCCAGTCACATTTATAGAGTAATTAGAGCATTTTTATAGCACTGATCGCTGTATAAATGTGAATGGTCCCAAATTTGTGTCAAAAGTGTCCACTGCAATATTGCAGTCATAATAAAAATCGCAGATCGCCGCCATTACTAGTAAAAAAAAAAAAAATAATAAAAACAATCATAATTCTGTTCCCCATTTTGTAGGCGCTATAACTTTTGCGCAAACCAGTCGCTTATTGCGATTTTTTTTTTTTTTTTTTACAAAAATACGTTGAAAAATACGTATCGGCCTTAACTGTGAAAAGAAAAATAGTTTTTTTTTAAAAAAAAATTGGGATATGTATTATAGCAACAAGTAAAAAAAAAATATATTTTTTAAATTGTCGCTCTTTTTTTGTTTATAGCGCAAAAAATAAAAACCGCAGAGGTGATCAAATACCACCAAAATAAAGCTCTATTTGTGGGGAAAAAAGGACGTCAATTTTGTTTGGGAGCCACATCGCACGACCGCGCAAATGTCAGTTAAAGTGATGCAGTGCCGGAAGCTGAAATTTCGCCTGGGAACGAAGGGGGTTTATGTGCCCAGTAAGCAAGTGGTTAAAGGCGGCCATAAAGTTGAATCCACCAAGAAGATCTCTGTTCCCAGCCTGGGACCTAGGTACGGTACTAAAAACTCTTCTCCTACATCCATTCGTGCCGGCGGAGACATGTCTGCTTTGGTTCTTAATAGTCAAGCTGATTTTTCTAACAGCGATAACGTCAGCAAAGAGAGTCTCCGAGCTAGCAGCTCTATCCTGCAAGGACCCATATTGCATTATTCTCCCGGATAGGGTAATCCTAAGGCCCTCACCGGCCATAACTCCTAAGGTGGTTTCCAAGTTTCATGTTAATTGGGAAGCAAGAAGAAGCGCTTGACCTCAGACCGTTAGACATGGTCAACCTGTTTTCAATTTATCGACACCACTCTCTACAGGTGCGCAAAACAGATTTATTGTTCATCCTTTCAATTCAATTCTTTGAAAATTCGAACCGTGTATGGCCGCCTTTAATTGAACAAGCTGAAGTTAAAAGCTGATTGGCTACCATGCACAGCTGCACGCATGCACAGATTTTCCACTCTCCAGTTTTAGTAAATCAACCACATAGGGACAAGTACATGCATGCATCACTAGGTTAAAAATAAATACATAATAACCTCGCTTGGAAAAAAAGGCAGTTCAAACTAGTAAAATTTATTAAATCAGCCTTTTTTAACCAGGGTGCCCAGGCACTCTGAGGTGCAGGGACGGTGCAAGGATTTTTGCCAACTCAGGCGAAGGTGCATTTTGCCGCCCCCCCCCCCCCCAGCAAGCACGCACAGAGCCGCAAAAATTACAGTAAAGTGCTGCTAAAATAGCGGCGCTTTACTGCCACCGGCACAACGCCTCAATATGGATTAAATAAATTAGAATTATGCATAGCCATAGATATAAGTAAAGTGATTTGTGCAACAGCAGGTACTACTTACACAAATCACTTTATTTATGATATCTATGGCTATGCATATATCAAATTTATTTAATCCATACTGAGCAAGCACTATACATTTGGCTGCTTGGCACTGGCAGTTGGAACCTGGCACACCTCTCATACAACAACATACACATGATGATAGGTTAGGTACGTTGTGACTTCACTATAGTATAGTACGGACGGTACCTGGCCTCACCTGCTGCTGAAGTGTGCTAACTGGTTTGGGGTTCCCCTAATTGTAAATCTCCTCTCTGTCTTGTCCTCCACAGAAACCTCACCTCATTTTACATTACACAGCACCCTGCACCTCTGGACCCCTTTTACATTACACAGCACTGACTATCTGGACCCCTTTTACATTACACAGCACCGCACCTCTGGACCACGTTTACATTACACAGCTCTGGACCCCTTTTACATTACACAGCACCAAACGTCTGGACCTCTTTTACATTACACAGCACCGCACCTCTGGACCCCTTTTATATTACATAGCACCGAACGTCTGGACCCCTTTTACATTACACCGCACCGCACCTCTGGACCACTTTTACAATACACAGCACCGAACGTCTGGACCCCTTTACATTACACAGCACCGAGTCTATGGGCCCCTTTTACATTACAGAGCGCCACGCCTCTGGACCCCTTTTACATTTCACAGCACCGAACGTCTGGACGCCTTTTACATTACACAGCAGCGCACTTCTGGAGCACTTTTACATTACACAGCACTGCGCCTCTGTAACTACTTTTACATTACACAGCTCTGGTCCCTGTTTACATTATACAGTACCCTGCACCTCTGGACCCCTTTTACATTACACAGCACCGCACCTCTGGACGCCTTTTACATTACACAGCACCGAATGTCTGGACCTCTTTTACATTACACAGCACCGTGCCTCTGGACCCCTTTTACGATACACAGCACCGTGCCTCTGGACCCCTTTTACATTACACACACCGCGCCTCTGGACCCCTTTTACAATACACAGCACCGCGTCTCTGGACCCCTTTTACATTACATAACACCGTGCCTCTGGACCCTTTTACATTACACAGCACCGCACCTCTGGACCGCTTTTACATTACACAGCACCACACCTCTGGACCCCTTTTACATTACACAGCACCGAACGTCTGGACCCCTTTTACATTACACAGCACTGCACCTCTGGACCACTTTTACATTACACAGCACCGTGCCTCTGGACCCATCTTACATTACACAGCACCGAACGTCTGGACCCCTTTTACATTACACAGCACTGAACGTCTGGACCCCTTTTACATTACACAGCACTGAACGTCTGATCCCCTTTTACATTACACAGCACCACGCCTATGGACCCTTTTACATGACACAGTACCGCGCCTCTGGACCCCTTTTACATTACATAGCACCGCGCCTCTGGACCATTTTACATTACACAGCACCGTACCTCTGGACCTCTTTTACATTACACAGCACCGCACCTCTGGTACCCTTTTTCATTACACAGCACCGAACGTCTGGACCCCTTTTACATTACACAGCACCGCACCTCTGGACCACTTTTACATTACACAGCTCTGGTCCATGTTTACATTATACAGTACCCTGCACCTCTGGATCCCTTTTACATTACACAACACCGCAACTCTGGGCCCCTTTTACATTACACAGCAACACTCTGCACCACTAGATCACTTTAGATTTACACAGACACCCCCCCAGCTCTGTCCCTTCCTACATTAATCATGCAGATGAAGAGACAGTGAGCAGCGCTGAACAGAGGGCAATCACCTGCTGGTTTTCTTATGTTAGCTTCAGCAACTCTCTACTCAGCTCTGCTCACTGTCTCTCTCTCTCCCCTGCGGTACAGAATGCTCCAAATGGAGAAAACCAAACTTGGCGTCGCCGCGATGTAAACTGAGTACACGTCGTCATGGGCATCATGTTCCATACGGCCAATCAGTGCAAGCACCACAGAGGTACAGCGCCTCCCACTCCACTGCCCGCCAATTGCGCATCGAGGGAGACAGAAAGACAGTTTAACCAGCCAACCAGGCGGAAGGGCTGAAAAAAACAGATAACGGCGCAGGAGCCAAAGTAAAGTGCCATGCCGCCACCTGTACAATAGTGTGGGAGGTGGCCGCAGCCGCAGGAGGACCGGTTGGAAAAAAAATTGCTCCCCCCCAGGGCCGGTGCTGGCGCTGTAAGGCAAGTGCCATGTTGTCTTGCGCTAGCACCGGCCCTGCAGGGGTTCCTTGAGGGTTCTTCAGGGGTGCTTTGGCAAAATGCCTAAAAAAATCTGAATTGTATATAAGCTAGACATGTGCACATTGAAATATTTAGTTTCGGAATTTCGTTTTCGTCCGAAAAAATTATTAATTTAGTTACTCTCGAAATTAGTTTTTAATTATTTTGTTTTGTTAAAAAAAGCATTTGTCCGAAAATCCGAATTAATTAAGGTCGAATCTGTTAATTGAAGGCTTATGGTGTCTGTCGAATGTTCTAAGAAGGTTCGACCAGGCAGCTAAACTGTACGATGACGCAATCGTACATTTCCGGTCGAATGCTCTGCCCACAAGCTATAGTAGAATTCTAATGTTGTATGGCTAGTAATATTTATATTTATTAATTATTTTTACTAGTCAAACAACATTAGAATTCTTCTATAGCCTATGGATGGAGCATTTGACCATAAATGTCCACTCGCGGCAATCGTATATTTTAAGGCTGCTTCGTCGAATCTTCATGTCTCTATAATGTCTTTTCTCTCTATGTCGAATATTCTAATAGAGTTAGGTTAGGCACATACGACCGCAGCGTCACAATGAAATGAAAATAAAGCATTTTTTATGTTTGATCTTTCGAATTCTGGATTTTGCACATTCGTTATCGTTTGTTAAAACGAACACGAAAATCCCAAAAATTCGGACGAAAATGTATTCAGACGAAAACGAATGTACATGTCAGCACATACAAGCCAGCAGGTGGATGAAGCCTGCCTTTTAGTTAAACAAAGTCATGGGTTTTCATTATGCGCCATTATGACTTTCCAGACACTGGCATCTTAACAACCAATAATGTCATCAGTTAATAAGGAGGATGTCTGTTGCCTACACAGCATCCTTTTTTGACCCTCTTGTGCCCCTCTCCCTCACCACTGAACATCAGCTGACTGTTGGATAGAAATTGAGGGAGAAGGGAAATATTGGAATACTAGTCAGCACCAGTGTGCAAAAGTGTATTTGCTTTGGAATATTGTCCTACATGTGGATGTTGATAGATTATGTAAAACTATTAGAATAGTTTTTTAAATTTTTGAATGGGGTGCCTCCAGACTGTCCATAATTTTAAAGGGTGCCTTAAGATTGTCTATAATTTTAAAGGGTGCCATGATTGAAAAAAGGTTGAAAAACACTTTATTAAATGATAATGACCAGGAGCCAGCAAAAAAATTAGTGTGATCTTGAATTGCACAACGGTATAAAAAAAAATATAGCCTCCAAATTTTTACACGCCTATAACACGTAAGGGACCCTGTCAAGCCATCAAAATTCCTAATGGTGGCCCTAATAGCGAGTGTGCGTTGTCACCCTGAGACAACAAATCTGTTACTGGCAGGATTACCGGATGAAAATAAAGGAGAAAAGCTCAAAAATTTAAACTGACGTAGCCACCACATCTAAGCACCTCTAAATTGCAATACATTGCATTCTTGTTTTTGGATTTAGATACATTTGAATATATTGAGAGTAGTATTGTAACGCAAGCATATCGAGATGCATTGCAAATCAGTACAAAAAATGTACATGCAGCGGTAAGTCTAAAATGTCCCTGTTATATTCAACCTTAAATATATAATGGTGCTTTAGGCAATAAAGTCCATTTGGATGTATATATGACAGAAGAGCCACCAGCTTCACTGTAGAAAGAAGCACTCTGCACCACTATGTTCAAGCCAAGCAGCTTAATAAATATTGTGGACCCTAAAATTATAGAGAGGTCACAAGAAGCTTTATTGATGGCATATCAAGAGATCCTAAGCACTTCAATGAAGCGAAGGATGATAACTTTTAGTCAGATCACCAAAGGCTTCATTAATCCTCCAGTAGGCAAGAGCATCCGCACATATGCCCCAGATTCAACATTCTTGATGTCAGGTGGTCATTGTACCTTAGTCACATAGGTTGGATCCTTACATTTTGTTTGTCTAATGTACAAAGGCCACCTGACATCAATAAGGTTGGGTCAGGTGCATAGGTGCGGATGCTCTTGCCTACTGGGTGATTGATGAAGCCTTTAGTGATCTGACTAGAAGTTATTATCTCTCTTCATTGGAGTGATTTAGATCTCTGGATATACCATCATTAAAGCGTCTTGTGACTGCTCTATAATTTGATGGTCCACACTATCTGGTAAGCTGCTAGGCTTGATCACGATGGTGTCGAGTGCTTCTTTCTACACTAAATGTGGTGCTAGGCTCTCCTGTCATATACAGTGCCTTGCGAAAGTATTCAGCCCTCTTGAACTTTGCGACCTTTTGCCACATTTCAGGCTTCAAACATAAAGATATAAAACTGTAATTCTTTGTGAAGAATCAACAACAAGTGGGACACAATCATGAAGTGGAACGAAATGTATTGGATGTTTCAAACTTTTTTAAACAAATTAAAAACTGAAAAGTTGGGCGTGCAAAATTTTTCAGCCCCCTTAATGTAAATACTTTGTAGCGCCACCTTTTTCTGCGATTACAGCTGTAAGTCGCTTGGGGTATGTCTCTATCAGTTTTGCACATCGAGAGACTGACATTTTTGCCCATTTCTCCTTGCAAAACAGCTCGATCTCAGTGAGGTTGGATGGAGAGCGTTTGTGAACAGCAGTTTTCAGTTCTTTCCACAGATTCTCGATTGGATTTAGGTCTGGACTTTGACTTGGCCATTCTTACACCCGGATATGTTTATTTGTGAACCATTTCATTGTAAATTTTGCTTTATGTTTTGGATCATTGTCTTGTTGGAAGACAAATCTCTGTCCCAGTCTCAGGTCTTTTGCAGACTCCATCAGGTTTTCTTCCAGAATGGTCCTATACTTGGCTCCATCCATCTTCCCATCAATTTTAACCATCTTCCCTGTCCCTTCTGAAGAAAAGCAGGCCCAAACCATGATGCTGCCCCCACCATGTTTCACAGTGGGGACGGTGTGTTCAGGGTGATGAGGTGTGTTGCTTTTAGGCCAAACATAACGTTATGCATTGTTGCCAAAAAGTTTGATTTTGGTTTCATCTGACCAGAGCACCTTCTTCCACATGTTTGGTGTGTCTCCCAGGTGGCTTGTGGCAAACTTTAAACAACACTTTTTATGGATATCTTTAAGAAATGGCTTTCTTCTTGCCACTCTTCCATAAAGGCCAGATTTGTGCAACTGATTGTTGTCCTATAGACAGAGTCTCCCACCTCAGCTGTAGTTCTCTGCACTTCATCCAGAGTGATCATGGGCCTCTTGTCTGCATCTCTGATCAGTCTTCTCCTTGTATGAGCTGAAAGTTTAGAGAGACGGCCAGGTCTTCGTAGATTTGCAGTGGTCTGATACTCCTTCCATTTCAATATTATCTCTTGCACAGTGCTCCTTGGGATGTTTAAAGTTTGTGAAATCTTTTTGTATCCAAATCCAGCTTTAAACTTCTCCACAACAGTATCTCGAACCTGCCTGGTGTGTTCCTTGTTCTTCATGATGCTCTCCTTGCGCTTTAAACGGACCTCTGAGACTATCACAGTGCAGGTGCATTTATACGGAGACTTGATTACACACAGGTGGATTCTATTTATCATCATTCGTCATTTAGGTCAACATTGGATCATTCAGAGATCCTTCTGAACTTCTGGAGAGAGTTTGCTGCACTGAAAGTAAAGGGGCTGAATAATTTTGCACGCCCAATTTTTCAGTTTTTTATTTGTTAAAAAAGTTTGAAATATCCAATAAATTTCGTTCCACTTCATGATTGTGTCCCACTTGTTGTTGATTCTTCACAAAAAATTACAGTTTTATATCTTTATGTTTGAAGCCTGAAATGTGGCAAAAGGTCACAAAGTTCAAGGGGGCCGAATACTTTCACAAGGCACTGTATACATCCAAATGGACTTAATTGCTTAAAGCACCATTATATATTTATGGTTAAAAATAACACAAACATTTTAGAATTAGCGCTGCATGTACATTTTTTGTACTGTTTTGCAATCTCTAGATGCCTGCGTTACAATTCTACTCTCAATATTTTCAAATGTATTTAAATCCAAAAACAAGAATGCAATGTATTGCAATTTAGAGGTGCTTAGATGTAGTGGCTACATCAGTTTTAATTTTTCAGCTTTTCACCTGGTTATCCTGCCAGTACCATATTTTTTTTTGTCCCAGGGTGAGACAACGCACAATCACCATCAGGATCACCATTAGAAATTTTGATGGCTTGACTGTGTTCCTTACTTGTCACAGGGGTCTACAAATTTGGAGGCTTTCTTGGTCAGTCAGAGGAGAAAAAGAAATGGCACATGCAAGGCAAATTTTCGGGGTAGTGAGGGTAACACCCTAGGATAGAAGGTGTGTGCTACTGGCAGAATCAACAGGTAAAAATAAAGAAAGTAACCTTGCTGGTAGTGAGCTATGTACTGTATACAGTTTTTGATTTCTGGATTTACGCGAATGCGTCTTGTCCGACAGGTGTATAATTTCTGCCATGGCTACTAAGCACAGCATCACGACATGGCATTTTAACAAAAATATTGTTTGAAATTTTTGGGGTGGATGGGACCCTGTGATTTCTAACAGCAGCCCTGAGCATATGTCGAATTAAAATAAAAAGTATAGATATACATGTACATTTTTTTGTGTTTTATCCCTATAAATACATAGAGAGTACAGAAATGTGTGCCTGGCAATCTGTTGACATGCCAGAAATATAGTGTGCTCCTACCTTCCGCTTTGATATGACACCACAGTATTTTTTGGCTCATGCTGTTAGCCCTGCCTACTTCATCTCTGATGCATTACAAAAAACCCAGACCTCTATTTGGCTCCTCCCCTTCCCATCTCCATAGCCCCTCCTTGTACACAGGCAGATAACACAGATGGTTATAAGCTCAAATGATTTCTGGCCAAACTAACAGGATTTGTTTTGCACTTTTCAAACAGATAATACAAAAAAATTACATTTTATATTTTTGATATAAAACTACTGCTCTATACATATAAATAAACAATAGCAGCCAGCACTACAATCTTAATAAAAATTGTGTGAATTAGTAAAGTGAAAACAGTGCATCGCTGAGAATCGAATGTTGAGTATTGACATATCAACATACTGTCATATACTAAATAAATTGGGATTAGCATATACAAAAAACTCTAACACCATCATCTGATTGATAGTTTCTCTAAATTAAGGGGACTGCGCAAACTGTAAAACAACATTGATTGTATAGTCCCATTGGTGATTAAAACATTAATCCATTAGTATATATTGATGGGAAGGAATCCAGGAGTGTAGGACTAAAAGAGTCACCATTGTGTGTGCATACACCACCCAGGGGAGAATATTAAATACACTTACCAGAAGGTAGCATCAATCAGGCATGTGATATCAAAGCTGTGGATAGCGAGTAGCTGAGCCACCTCAGGCAACCTCAACCTGGTATGTGAAAATATGGATCAGAATGGCAATGTCCCAGATGGTTAAAAACCTCCTTCCACCACAGAACCGTTTGGTAGGTTTATGGTTAACCTCATCCATAAAAAACAACAGAAAGCCTCAAGACAGTGAAAAACCATATAGTTATGGGTTTAGTTGGAATAAAAGAGCTTTACATAGATTCCAAGATGTACTGCATCAAGTAAAAAATCTCATCTGTGATCACAAACGCATGAAATTCAAAAAGGTGCAATGGCATGGAAAGGTTTAATCAAACCAGACGTGTTTAATCTACAAAACTCCAAATAGGGGTCTTTATAGATGAAACGCGTCGGATTTGATGAGTCCTTTCCATGCCATTGCACTTTTTTGAATCTTATGCTTTTGTGATCACAGAGGAGATTTGTTGCTTAATTTTTTATTCCAAATAAACCCGTAACCATATGTTTTTTCACTATGTGGAGGCTTCCTGTTGTTTTTTATGTATGGTGTTAACAATAAACCTACCAAACGGTTCTGTGGTGGAAGGCGATTCTTTTAAACATCTGTGACATTATCATCCTGATCCATATTCTTACATGCCGGGTTGAGGTATCCTGAGGTAGCTCAGCTGAGGAGGAGGAATTGTATCATTTGCTATCCAGAGCTTTCATATCACATGCCTGATTGATGCTACCCTCTGGTAAGCGTATTTAATCTTCTCCCCTGGGTGATGGATGCACACGAGGCGGTGAATCCTTTAGTCCTACATTCCTGGATTTCTTCCCATCAATATACAGTATACTAATGGATTCATGTTTTAATCACCAATGGGACTTT
This sequence comes from Rana kukunoris, assembly GCA_029574335.1. Classification (NCBI taxonomy): domain Eukaryota; kingdom Metazoa; phylum Chordata; class Amphibia; order Anura; family Ranidae; genus Rana; species Rana kukunoris. The sequence continues at coordinate 388,917,892 of CM056051.1, forward strand.
TCTACCAATGTTGGTTTACAATTTGCACAGTGAGCTTTATTTAGAGCAGCGGTTCTCAACCCTATACTGCCATGACCCCATTGATAAGATTTCCCAAGTTGTGGAGACCCCTTAGGCCTTGTACACACGAGGGAATTTATCCGCTGAAAATGGTCCGACGGACCATTTCAGCCTAAAAATCCGCTCGTCTGTAGGGGCAAACGGACAGTTTTGGCCGGATTTCTCCGGCGTAAAAGTTTCAAAGCATGCTTTGAAACTTTTCCGCTGGAGAGCTGCCCGTCGGATATGTCCGGTGGTTAGTACGCCTAACCAGCGGACATATCTGTCCGCACATGCGTCGGATCCTGTGAATGGATTCGACGCATGCGCGCGGAAGTGTTTCACTTCCTGGTGTGGTGATGTGGCGGCGTCAACGTCACCGCCGCGTGGCGGGGAATTTGATCCGATGGTGTGTACAGCCATCGGATCAAAACAGCCCGGTGTAAATATGCGCTGTAAACGGTCCGGGGACCGTTTACAGCGGATAAATCCTATCGTGTGTACAAGGCCTAACAGTAAAATTATTTTCATAGAGTGGGTTGCCAGCACCCAAGGCAAGACAAGTAATTTGCTCCCCTAACCTGTGGACATTTAGCGCTCCCCGAGTCCCTTCCACTCGTACAGTATTAAAAACCCTTATGTTACATTTTAGGATGCACCACTCTTTCTCTTTGTTCTCCTTTCTTTCCCTTTTATGTCTCTCTATGCTAATTTCATGTTTTTTCCCCCATTTCTCTCTCTAGCCGTCTTTCTTGTTCTTTCTCTTATCCTTTCTCTCCCTTTTTCTTTGTCCCCCCCCCCCTTCTTTTTCTCCCCCTTTCATGTAATCTCTATTTGTTTTCCTTCTTTTGCTCCTTGGTGGGGTGGGGGGTGGGATTAGTGGCAGTGCTAGGGGGATGAGTGGCAGTGCTTGGGGGGGGGGGGTGGGATTAGTGGCAGTGCTTGGGGGGGGGTGGGATGAGTTTCAGTGCTGGTGGGGGGAATGGGATGAGTGGCAGTGCTGGTGGGGGGAATGGGATGAGTGGCAGTGCTGGTGGGGTGATGGGATGTAGACATGTGCAGACTGGAATATTTTGTTTAGTTTTTTCGTTTTCGTCTGGAAAATAAATGTATTTAGTTACTCCCGAAAATCATTTTGATTTATTTTGTTTGTCGTTGGGGAATAGCTTTCGTCTGAAAATCCAATAATACTTGGTTTCTGTCGAATGGTCAAAAGAATATTCAACGGAACTTCAAAACTTTACGTCGAATCGTACATTTCTGGTCGAATATTCCGCCTCCAAGAATTCTAATGTTGTATGACTAGTAATAATGTCGAATCTATTCTCTATAATGTCGAATCTATTTTCTCATAAATCAAAATCTATTCTCTGTAATGTCTAATCTATTATTTCTATAGTGTCAAATCTTTTCTCTATGATGTTGAATCTTTTCTCTATGATGTCAAATCTTTACTCTATAATGTCGAATCTCTCTATATCGAATTTTTACTATAACGAAAACGAAAATAAAGCATTTTTTATGTCGGATCTTTCGGTTTTCGTTTCTTGCGCTTTCGTTATCATTTGTTAAAACGATAACGAAAAAAACTGATTTTCGGACGAAAATGGATCAGTGGCAGTGCTGGGGGGAGTTCTGATCAGCCAACTTAGGTGCTTTTGATGAAGGTCATCTGCTGATCTGAGAACTGTAGTGGAGACTTTTAATGGCAACTATAATTACAGGTAGTGTCACTCACTGTGTCTCTCATTCGTAAGATGAATATAAAGCGACATTTCATCCTGAACCCCATTGGTAATGGAACCCAGATTATACATAGGATCCCCCCCTCATCTATACGTCGATCTGGAGCCAACTCTGATGTCAATTCATCAGTAAATATTGCCCCTATTCAACACACTAATTTAAGAAATGCATCATTATTCAACCCCCCTGGGTTTGTAGCCCCTGCGATTCAGGTATTTAAAGAACTTGTCACTAAAGATCTTTTATCTTTAAAAATTTCCAAACCCAGAGGGTCTTTTCCAATTCAAACCAATGTCAAAATGATTTGTCAGCGTAAAGACATAGTAATTCGACCAGCAGACAAAGGGGGTGGCATCGTCATCTTGGATAAAGCACAGTATGTAGAGGAAATGAACCGGCAGCTGTCTGATCAATCAACATATACCACCTTACCTTCCAACCCCACAGTTAAGTAAAGGAAGGTACTCTCCACCCTTGTTGACCAGGGGTTGCAGAAAGGGATACTCAACAAAAAAGAGCATGCCCATCTCATACCTATCACACCACGTGTACCGGTGATCTACTATTTTCCGAAATTGCACAAGAGTTTGATTAAACCACCAGGCCGCCCTATTATTAGCAGAATCGATTCCGTTACATCTAGGATCGGTAAATATGTAGATAATTTTTTACAACCCTTGGTTTCTTCCACTCCTGCTTTTTTACGTGACACTACTGAGGTTTTGAATCTATTAAAAGATTTTCAATGGAGGGAAGGCTTCATCCTTGCCACGGCGGATGTGGCCTCCCTCTATACTGTGATCTCCCATCAACATGGCCTACAAGCAGTTGACTTTTACCTTCAGCAAGACCCTGACCTATCTTCCCTACAGAGAGAATTTATTTTGGAATTATTAAAGTTTGCGACTACACATAATTATTTTTGGTTTGGAGGTACCTTTTTCTTACAAATATGCGGAGTAGCTATGGGGGCTAAATTTGCCCCCAGCTTAGCCAATTTATTCATGGCCTATTGGGAACGTGAAGTCATCAATACTCAGACCCCCACAGAATTTCGATTTTGGAAACGCTACATTGATGACGTGATACTCATATGGGAGGGAGATGCCACGTCATTAGAGACATTTTTTTCCAAACTTAATGACAACACCAGAGGTATCTATTTACAGTATGAAACTAGTACTTCCCACATCCATTTTTTAGACTTAAATATTGTTGTTCGAGATGGGAAACTGATTACTAATACCTTTTTCAAAGAAACGGATTGTAATGCATTCATTCCCGTCACAAGCTGTCATCACAGTTCCTGGTTGGTCGGCTGTACCGAAAGGCCAATTCCAACGCATAAGACGAAATTGTTCAGAATTAACAGATTTTTTGGATCAATCAAATAGTGATGAGCGGAATACGCCATATTCGATTTTGCGATATTTCGCGAATATTTCGAAGAATATTCGCGAATATTCGTTAATATCGAATATTTGTGATATAAAAAAAAAATTGCGAATTTTCGCCAATGCGAATTTTCGCTAATGCGAATTTTCGCTAATGCGAAATTTCGCGTTTTTTTTTTTTTTTTATAAAATATCACGAATATTCGATATTTACGAATATTCGGTATATTTTATAAAAAAAAAAAAAGCGAAATTTCACATAAAATTGCGAATTTTCGCCAATGCGAATTTTCGCTAATGCGAATTTTCGCTAATGCCGCGATATTCGAGATATTCGCGAATACTCGAATATGCAATATTCGTAGCGAATATTCGCAATGCGAATATTCGTGAGCAACACTACAATCAAATACTCTCAAGCAAAGATTTCTCAATAAGGGTTACCATGAGGATACTATCAATATTACGATCAGCAAGGTTGTACAAATGGATAGAGAGTCTTTGCTTACAAGAGGCAGCAAAACCAACGCCACCTCTTCAGAGAAATACAGTTGGTCTATGACCACAAGATATTCTAACCAACATTTCTCTATCAAAAAAATTCTAAAGAAACACTGGGGTATTCTGAGAAGTGATAAAATTCTAGGAGCTCATATCCCTGAAAATCCGGTTCTGATATTTAAAGGAGCACCAGCTTTGCGACATAGTGTAGCACAGAACGTTATTGACCCGCCCAAATCTCTAGTTTGTGTTCAATCTCTCAAAGGTTTTTTACCTTGTCGCAAGTGCAGTATCTGTAAGTTAAATTCGTTTAAGGATCGGAAATGTACCACTTTTCAATCCTCAGTTACTGCCAAAACCTTTGAAATTGAATCATTTATCACCTGCTCAACTAAGTACGTTGTCTACATGATACAGTGTCCATGCTCAAAGCAATATATAGGCCGCACAAAAAGAGAGCTACATATTCGTTTGGGAGAACATGTAAGCAGGATTAAGAGTGGTTTTCCAAAACATAACCTCTCTAGGCATTATGATAAACATCATAATAGGCAAATCAAAGGTACTAGCTTTTTTGCCATAGATAACATTCGTCCACATTGGCGTGGTACTAATATGGTCCGAGCCATATCTAGACTCGAAACCCGTTGGATTTTCTGTATGAAATCTTTTATTCCATTTGGCCTTAACGTTGACTGGGATATCAACTGCTTTTTAAATAATTCCTAATTTATTTTTATATTCTATATTTTTTATCGGTTTAATTTCGGATATCTCAATCGGTAACCAGTTTTTAAAGATTTAAACCTTTTTTTAAATTAATTCTTTTTTAAATTATTAAAGATATGTAATCATTTTAATATAATTATCATTTATTGATGTATTTGTGGAATAAAATAGTTGTTATATACTCAGATACCTTCCTACTAATGGAAAACTTCTCCACGTTCCTACCATCAATTTTAACTTTAATTTAATCTTTTATGTTAATTGATTTATTTTCCTTACTATTTTCCAATTTCTCTCGCTACCTCAAAACCGCGTATGATTAGCCCTCAGTTAATATGAGAGCTCTTCCTGGCTTTCCCTGTTTCAAAATGGAGTCCGTGGTTATTTAAACACTATACGCGCTGACGCAAACATCCGGCCAAACCCCCATTGAAGTCCTGTCGTTACGAAACGATCGTAGGGTGCCGTGTCGTCATCGCGTTCCGTCCTGAACGAAGACGGTGTTTTTCCATTCGAGTAGCGAGAGGTATCGGATTGGAGAGGTTACGATCTGATTGTTACATGCCTTTTTCCATCGAACAATTGTAAGTGCAATCCATCCTTTGTTACACATAATACGCTATGAGAATCCTTCTCTTTTTATCGTACATATGCTTGTGCCAGACCCATTGCTGAGCTGTACCTTGTTTACAAGCAGATTGGTTGCAGGGAGACCGAACGTCCCTATGCTTCATGAGACTGATGCAAAGCAGTCTTTATTTGTGGTAAGCAGGCAGTCTTATTTCACGAGTGCAGGGTGGATATTCTCCTTCATCTTTTGGCACCTTGGAGTCTACGTGGCTACTTTCTTCACAGTTTTTTCATCACAAGATTTACACTGGACTTTTCTACTAGATCTCATAACTGTTCAGCATTGGAGATTTATTTTATCTTAATTCATTTTTTCTTTTCTTTGTTCTTTAAGCTCTCCCCCGGTTTATTCCTAATGAACTTATGTTTACATATTTAATAATTAACTTGTATGTTTTTTATCAATCTTTGATAGCGCTGCACCTCCTGTATTTTTCATTGTGTCTCCGACTTTGTGGTGTCTCGCAGCAGTGACACCTATGCAGAAATCAGAAGATAGGGTCTCCTTCAGCTTATCCCACTTCACATTCCTGACCAGTCAGCTGACCTCTAGTCTCTGCCCCCCAGCCAATGCCGTGAACTAAATGGGCAGCTGAAAAGAGGCTGAATAGGCCGTGGGCTCCAGGAACAGCCCAGCTGGGAGGCCAAGAAAAAGCCTAGGAGAGCGGTGCAGGCTTCAGGAACAGCCCAAGGTTCGGTGACCCCTGGCAAATCATCATTCCACCCTGATGGGGTCCCGACCCCCAGGTGGAGAACCACTGATTTAGAGACACTATCAATCAGATGGTGGTGTTAGAGTTTATTGTATATGCTAATCACAATTTATTATATATATTACAGTATGTACTCAACATTTGATTCTTAGTGCTGCACTGTTTTCACTTTATTCAATTTTATATATAATAAACCAAAAAGAAGCTAATAAGAGAAAATTCATTGTTAGGGCTTACATACACTTTATGGCAGTTTTACTGTAGGAAATTAACAGAAAGTCAGGATTTTCTGGGTTTTTTTTTTTTTTTTACATTAGGATTAGGCATTCCTAGTCAGGATATTGGCAATGAAAGGATTTTACACAGTCAGGAGTCCTGAAATGCATCAGCCTTGCCATGAAGAACAAAAGTCTTTGTAGGTACGCTGTGTTCCCTGTATGTATTTCGATGCTAAGTGTTCCAGTCTGAATGAAGTGTACATTTAAGCTCTGCAAATTTTGAAAAGCGACAGTTAAGTGCCCTCCTACATCATAAACACAGCACTCCAGCACCAAAGGCAGTGACAGAAAGCATTACCATGAGCTCATCCATGTATGAAAAGGGTGTGATACTGGTAACTTCATGCCGCAGCCCCTGGGCTGATAAATCCTCCCTGCCGGCCCAGTCAGTTTATTGTCTGATGATTTTATTTATGATCTCCTCTGATTATAACAAATTATGACAAATGAGAATTGGGTCATAAATAGCTAAGCAATAAACTGTGAGGTTGCCTAGTAACAAGGCTGGGATTATAGAGAGAATCGGGCTGAAGCTGAAAGGAAAGAGCTAGAAAAACAAGCAAACTATTACAGTGTCACTCCTCTGTCAGATGCTTCAGAGCCGCTAAAAGCTTTTTAATTTGCTGTAATTTGAGGCGTATTATAAGATTCTGATTCTTTTTTCTGTGAGAGATTTTTTATTTATTTTTTGCCTGGTTTTGGGAAAAGTGTTCCTAACTGAGGCTGCAGGCCTAATCTCAAACTAATTACCTTACGACATTTCTTAGCACCAAGGATGGGCACTGTTGATATACCCTGTGGGCTACTTTTACTGCACCAACCCAGTAAGTAGAAACATCTGAGGTGCCACCATCCTATGCTGGGTTTAACAAGCTAATCATTTTAAAGCACCATTTCAGTTTTAGTGCACCCCCCCCCCCCGCCCCCACTAAAGAAACTTTTTGCTATCAATACTCACCTTCTCCAAGCTTCAGGACTACCCTACGTGTTTGTCCAGCTTGAATGACATTGACTCATTGCCCAGGGTAACAGACCATAACTGGATAAACGGGTCAAAGCTAAATTTTATTGTTTATAAAAAGTCCTATAAAACAACCAATGCACTTTTATATAACACAAAGGAAAGATAAACACTCCAAGATAGTCACTAAGGCATACATGGTCGAATTTCAAAATAATTTTCTTTTGAAAATCTAAAATTTTCTGTGTTTTGTGAACCGATGGTGCCACCATTGATTTATAAATTCGACCAACCAAGCCTTCAATTTCACCCCATGATGCTGCAGAAAAGATTTTTTTGTGGCTTGGAATCTTCTTATCTTTCCAGAAATTATCTTTTCTTGCACATGCGCATTTCTTTTTCGATGTCCGATTACTGAAATTTGAGGGCCGCATGAAAATGGACTTTTGCTGCAGCCCACTAATGGTACAAAATACGATTGAAAATACTTAGATAAGGTTTTCGAAAGAAAATTCTTTTAAAAATTCAACTCATGTATGGCCTGCCTAAGTGGCACACTTCAATTGAGTAAAACACACATTGCTTTATTGAAAAATATTGTTCAATTAAAATCAAAATCAAAGCAAATCCACTCCCTTCACCAACATTCATTAAAAAAAAAAGACAACGTTGTCTTGCTGACGACTGCACACTCACCCATCCAAACCAGCATTCACACACAGGGGAATCCAGTTAAAGTGGAGTTCCACCCAAAAATGGAACTTCCACTTTTTTGGAATCCCCCCTCCGGTGTCACATTTGGTACCTTTTCAGGAAGGGGGGGAGCAGATACCTGTGTAATACAGGTATTTGCTCCCACTTGCGAGCATAGATCAACTCAGTGATCAAGGTGACCTACGCGCCCACTTCCGGCGCCTACGCTTTCCTTCCCAGCTGTCTTCTGGGAGATACATAGGTCCCATGAAGACAGCAGGAACCATTGAGAAACACACAGCGCGACTCGCACATGTGGAGTAAGGAACCAGGAAGCGAAGCCACAAAGCTTCACTTCCTCTTGACCTCACCAAGGATGGCGGTGGTGGCAGCAGCCAAGAGCTGATCGGCTTCAGCTGCTGACATAGCAGGCGCCCAGGACAGTTAAGTGTTCATATAATAAAAGTCAACAGCTGCAGTATTTGTAGCTTCTGGCTTTTAATATCCATATCCATATTTTTAGGTGGACCTCCACTTTAATGAGTACTAATAATCAAGCATTTTGGGGCTTGTGATAGCTAAGCAAGTGTCCCAAAGACTCTTAGTTCACACAGTCCACTCATACACCATCTGATTTCTCCACCATTATGACCATAATTTAATAGATTATGTCACTCAGGAGAAATCAGATGGTGTATGAGTGGACTGTGGGCTAAGAGTCTTTGGGACGGGACTTTGCTTCACTATCACAATGCCCCAAAATCCTTAATTACTAGGACTCATTAACTGGATTTCCCTGTGAATGAATGGGAGAGGGGAAACAATTTGTTTCCCATCAATATGGGAAGGAGACAGAATTACAAGTTGAGGCAGTAAAGTTAATTTAAAAAAAAAAGTGTGAATTTATAGAAAAGATTTTGATTGGGTTTAGTTACTAAAGCACGAGCAGGTAGCCGTTGGTGATGGAGAGCCTATAAATAGGAGTGAACGTCAACAATCTTCAGCAGAGCGGCGGTGACAGAGTGAAGACACGTCCTCCTCGTTCGTTATGGAATTCCTGCTGCGCGTCAGCTGATGGACCGGGCCGCAGCGCCAGGAGGGGACGAATGGATACAGCGTTGTTTGTCGCTGTCTCCTCCATCTTTGGCTGCACAGGTAGTGAATCGTGCACAGCCCGTTTCTTTCTATGTCCCTTCCTGCTGTGGCCCGCCTATGGTGCCGCCCGGTTCATCCCTTCCCCTATTGATCCCTGTGATGGTCGGATCACTCCGCCTCGCTCGGGGGCAGGTGAAACTGCGTCACATGACGCGCGTGCCCGCGATCGGGGATTCGATCGGATCTGCCGATGAAGTGGCGAATAGTACGGGAAGAGCGCCAGGTAAGAGGACTCAGAGAGCCGCATTGTATTCGCCATTGCCGCCTGCTAAAAACAGGAAGGTAAAGGGTGGTAAGAAGGCTCCTTCCCAGCCAGCTATTTCAAGGTCCACGGCTCAGGTCCATGAGACTTTGAGTGGTGCTATCTCTACTAGTTTGTTCATTTGCTTCTGTTTCTGACCAAATTTCTCACGCAGGTTCCAGTGCTCCTCAGTTACATGTTTCAGCACCTACACAAAGTCAAATTCGGTGGTAACTGGTGATGCAGCTCCAATGCAGAATTTGGGAGGTGAGTCTCAAAATACTGCTGTTATGTCTAGGTTACTTGCAAGTTTCTCATCAATGTCAGAACAATTACAACATTTAATTGAGGGTAATGCATTGCCTGGGGCTGCTATGGCGCATTCAGGGCTGGTCAGTGTTTATGCGAGGTCTGCTTCTGATCATGTAGTGCAAAGTGACCTTATTTAAACACGTCAGGGATTACGGATGTTCCTGACAATTGTTTTATGGAAGCAATGGCCTGCGAGATGTCCCCTTTGGGTTTTCATTTGTCTGCAGCAGTTAAGTCTAAGAAACACCAAGCATATATATCTGTTCGGAAATCGGGGAGAACCGATTTGAACAGATCTGTCTGCTGGCCGTTTTGGTTTGATCGCTGTACACACGATCAAACTAAAATCCCCGCCAGCAGACATCGCGGTGACGTGGCGGTGACGTTGACGCCGCCACGTCACCGCACCAGGAAGTAAATTACTTCCGCGCATGCGTCGAATCCATTCGACGCATGTGCGAGAAGATATGTCTGCTGGTTAGTGTACTAACCAGCAGACATGTCGGGCGGACGGATTCCCAGCCGACAGATTTGAAAGCATCCTTTAAAATCTGTCGGCTGGCCAAATCTGTCTGCTCGCCCGTACACACGATCAAATCTGTCTGCTGGGACGGTCTGGCAGACCGTTTCCAGCAGATAGATTTGATCGTGTGTACGCGGCCTTAGATATGGAAAGGGGATTATATTGATTTATTATCCCTATTGCCAGCAGGAGATGACAGGTCCCTTAAGAGGGAGCAAGACAAGATGTTGTTGATCGACGCAAGACTGTGCCGCGCTCTTTTAATGATTGGCTCCAGACATTCTGTATCTATGCTGGTGTCATGGGTGAAAAAACATGTTTCTGCTAAAATGTTTCACCATGTCGAGATTATTTTAGAGGCGTACAAGAATTTCCCGGGATTGTCATGGTTTTACTATGACGAATCTTTAAGGCAAAAGTTGGATGTACATAGTTCTTTGCAATGGGGTACTAAGGACGTAGGGTTGTGGCTCGGTTTTAATGAAGGGCAGTGTAAATGGCCTCAGACGTGCCGTTTTAAAGCATGAATGCGCAAATTGTACAGGCATGCACCCTGCTTCTAGGTGCTTTAAGAAGGTGACGTTGACCACTCAAAACCCATCTAAGGACCTTTTTCTTAAAGGCGGTAACTCGGGTGAAGCTGGCAGAAATGTTGCCGTACCTACTCTTGTGGCCACAGCCTCAGGGTGCGGGCCTGCTAATTGAGGGTTTTCAGTTCTCCGGTTTTTTATTGCCATCATTTTCAGGGTTGGGGTGTACGGTGGTTGACAATCTACCCTCAGTTAACAGGTTTAGAGGTAAATATGTCTTTATTATTTTTTACAGTATAAAAATACAACATATGTAATCATCAGGTGTTTATAGCATAGGATGAAACATGTTAATATAAAGTATCCGAAATTTAGTACAGTGGGAATACAACGTGAATCCAATGAGTTAGTCTCCTATGTCGGGTTGTTAACAGTGTGTGGTATGGAGAAACAATGAAGACTGAGAAAACATGAAGTAATAGAAACATAACTGAATAATATAAAAGAGAGAAGGAAAAAAGTAAGAAGAAGAAAGGAAAAGGAGGAGAAAATGGGTGGAGGAGGAGGGGAGGGAAGAACCGAGAACCGAGCGGGCCACGATGCCCCAGTTGTGTCAAGAGTATGTGTTATCGAGTATCAGGGTTGAACTGGAGGTGCCAGCAATGTCTTTAAGGAATCAGAGGAAGAGTAATCAATCCATAAAAGCCACAGGGATCTGAATTTATCATAGGTGTCAGAATCTAGGGCTAACATCTCCTCCATTCGCATGATATCATTAACTAAGGAGACCCAAAGGGATAATGGAGGGGTAGAGGTAGATTTCCAGAATAGGGGGATAAGCTGCCGTGTGGCCGATAGAAAGAAACGTAGTAAGGTACTCTTCTGAGATGCTATGGAACCAGGTAACATGGACAGCAAGGCTATTTCCGGTGAGGCGTTAGGGGTTGATCATATAGCTTACTATATATGGTAAAGACCTGAGACCAAAGGGGTTGAACGGCTGGACATGCCCACCAAATATGGAGGTAGCTACCATCAACCGAGCCGCATCTCCAACATGTCGGGGGCACAGATGCAAATATTTTATGTAGAGAGAGAGGGTCCCTGTACCATCGAGAGAGGAGCTTAAAATGTTTCTCATGAGAGTAACAGGAGACAGAGGATTTGTGCGTGAAGTAGAACGATTTCCGCCAATCCAATGTATGGAGTTCCTTGGACCACTTCTTTGTGTAGGAGGGAGGTTGATCATGTATCCGTTGTGTGCAGCATTGTATATAAAGAGGAGAGCAAGTGTCTTGTTAAACAGGTTTTAAGGATGTTGTTAGGTCTAAGATTTCTAAAGAAATCGTGGCGGGTAGAGTTTTGCGTCCTTTTTCTTACCCGGCGTTTGAAAATTTTAGGGTCTCCCCCCGTTGGGTATTATCCCAAAGAAAGACGGTATAGGAGTTCCAGGTTGATACACAATTTGTTGTTTCCTGATGGTGCTTTCGTTGAATGATGATATTGACCCAAATGTTTGTTCGGTGTCGTACAGTTCGTTCGACAACACTATTTGTTTGATCCGTTCGGCTGGTGGTTCGGCTTATTTGGCTAAGGCGGATATTAAGGCGGCTTCTCGGCTTCTGCCCATCCATCCATCTGCTTTCAATTCTCTTGGGTTTTGTTTTGATGACACATTTTTATTTCGATCGCTGTCTGCCGATGGGTTGTTCCGTATCGTGTTGTTATTTCGAGACTTTTTCGTCCCTTATGGAATGGGCAGTTCTCCCTTGTAGCAGGTTTGGTTACGTTGACGCACTTGATGATTTTCTTTTTATAGGGGCTTCCTCTACTGATTGTTTATATTTGTTTACTGCGTTTAGGATGCTTTGTAGGAAATTTGGTGTGCCCCTGGCGGAAGAAAAATCTGTCTGGCCTACCACGTGTTGTAGTATATGTAGTGATGTGTTTATATATATATATATATATATACATATATATTATATATATATATATATATATGTATACTGTATTATGTGAGTAAAAGATTGAACAGGCCAAATCTTAGTAACCTGTAATTGCCATTACACATCAAAAGATACTTCCATTGTACCATTATCAAATGGATCAAAGAGAAGGATATTAGGAAGTCCTTTTTGCACATCCAGACCTGTAATTTACATTGAGAGACGCTTGCCTATTGTCAAATAGCCAACTGGGACAGGGTGAGCTCTTGCTTACATATCAAACCAATTATCAACCCCTTAGGCCCACAGGTAATATAATTACTTATTAAAAGAGAGCTGAATTGGTAATATCAAGGATGTATACGGGTTGGCTCCCGAATACTAAATTGATTCCTGCTGGGAGTGGACAATTACCTGACGATCTGCAAGACAAGACGCTGGGTCATGTCTTTCAGATCAAAGACGGCCAATCAAATTGTTAGCTATTCAGTGAAAAGGATATTTATTCTGTTAGTCAGTTTTGACATTCAGGTCATCTTGTCAGAGAGAAGGTACTCCTGTATTCTCTCTGTATGAGTATGGGGGTGCAGGTAGAAATCTGAATTACTCTGTTGGATTTTTGTATCATCTATGGACTTTGGACTTTATTCTGTATTGAAGTCGTTGAATTAAAATTGCGTTCTCTGGAGGGCCTGGTGTGTTGCTGCGGAACAACATCATTTATAATCATCCTACTAATATCTATACATCAATTATCTAATCGGAGGATACTACACTTTATGAATTTCTACATTGGTGCCGTGACCCGGATTCGAACCACACACCACGTCGCTAGAATACCTGGGTATCACCATTGATACGGCTAGGATGGAATTCCGCTTGCCTCCTGAAAAAAATTATCGTATGAGGTTTTTGGTCTCTTTAGTTTTTTGAGTAAACCCAAGGTACTTTGCGTACGTTGCAGGCTTTGTTGGGTTTATTGGCTTTCGCTACTAGGGTGATTGCTGTGGGGAGAGTTTTGAAACGATTGTACAAGGCGTTAGCAGGGGTAAAAGATCCTCGGCATTTTGTTAGGATCTCATCTGAATTGAGGGAGGATTTGGGATGTGTTTTTGGTGTCATTTAACAGTTGTTGTTTTTGGCAGGCTCCGTTTTGTGATATGTCTGCACTATCCCTTTTTACGGATGCTTCGGGGTCTTTTGGTTACGGTGTCTTCTGGGATGGGCATTGGTCGGCTTCTAGATGGCCAGTGGACTGTATTGAGAGAGGTTTGACATCAAATATTGTGTTTTTGGAAATTTTTCCTATTCTGGTGGCGTTGGAACTGTGGGGCGACAAGTTTAGCAATTCTAGGTTGCTCTTTCATTCCGATAATAATGGTGTAGTTTTTGCAATTAATTGTATGTCTTCAAAGTCACTTCCTGTAATTGCTGTTTTAACGGCAAGTTGTGTTTAAATGCCTTCTTTTGAATATTTGGATAAAAGCTAAATATGTTCCGGGTTATTTAATATTATTGCTGATGCGCTGTCTCTGTCTCAGCAGGAACGTTTCAGAAGTTTGGTGCCGGACGTGGATCTTCAGGGCCTTCCATGCCCAACCCATCTTTGGGCCATCGTCTAGAGAAGGTTCAAGTGGCCGTTCGTAAGTCCTTGTCCCCTTCCACGTGGCAAACTATGAGGCCGCGTGGAATAGTTGGGGCTATTTTTTGGTTTCTACCGGGCATCTTCCGGCGGAATATACGGAAGATTTGGTCCTTGCTTTTCTGAATTGTCTAATGGGTTCTGGTTACTCGTATTCACATATTAATAACATTTTGGCTGGGGTTTCCTTTTTTGTTAAGTGGCGGGGTCTGCCCTGCTGTATTAGTTTTTTCTCGGTTAGACAGGCATTGAAGGGGTATCGGAGGAGTAATTTTGTGGTGGATTTGCGAGTTCCGATTACGGTGGAATTGCTGAGGGCTTTAAATATCGGTAACAGATGTGCTAATGTTCGTCGGTTTATGAGGCAAGGCTTTTCAAGGTGTCATTCAGCGCTGTGTTTTTTTGGCGCCTTTAGGATTTCGGAATTGCTGCCTAGATCCTCTGGTGCGTGGGTACCGGTCTTTGTTTTACGGATTTGCAATGCAACAGTGATAATATTAGTATCTTAGTAATCCTTAGGGAAAGGATCGTAATTACCAAAGTTTTCGATAGTACTATCCGTGTCAGCTTATGGTAAGTTTGTCCTAATGTTGGGTCCCATTTATTTATTCCGTTGATGGACTTCCGCTTACCCAATTTCAGTTTTCGGCTGTTTTGCATAAATGTTTGGTCAAACTGCATCTTGGCCATTTACGGGTTACTACTCATTCTTTACAGATAGGTGCGGCTACCAAAGCTTCTAGGCTTGGTTTGCCCGACACTGCGATCCAGGATCTGGGTAGGTGGAAGTCCAACTGTTTTAAGTCCTATGTTAGACCTAATCTTTGTTATTTGTAAATATGTTGCAGGTACATCTTGCCATGCTGCCTGGATTTTTAGGTCATTCATATGTATTCTGGGCTCAACATCGTGCTACGGTACGCTCTTATGGGAATCATTTAGGTTTAGATAAGGACCAAGTTTTTGTTTGCCACGGGCAGTCGCGGAATGTCGTGGTTCGACTTGCGCCCTGCCGTAAATAGAATATATTCATCATTTTATGGTGTGGGGATGTTTTCTTAAAAGTATGTGGTATTTAGTTCGGGCTGTTATGGCTGAATTAAATTAATGGAGTTTTGGTATGTTTAAAGGTATTGTAAAGTAAGGCATTGGTTTTAATATATTTTAGTTTAATATACCAACGATTATAGAGCTACGGCCACTTATACCAAATAAATTTTAAATAATTAATAAACAATTTTATTAAATATATAACTTTGTTCTCATTATTAATTAATTGGTGAGTTTATATATTTCTGTATTCTTTCCCATGGGAGAGGGGAAACAATTAGTTTCCCATCAATATGGGAAGGAGACAGAATTACAAGTTGAGGCAGTAAAGTTAATTAAAAAAAAAAAAAAAAGTGTGAATTTATAGAAAAGATTTTGATTGGTTAGTTACCGAAGCACGAGCAGGTAGCCGTTGGTGATGGAGAGCCTATAAATAGGAGTGAACGTCAAGAATCTTCAGCAGAGCGGCGGTTGCAGAGTGAAGACACGCCCCTCCTGTGGCAGGCGCAGCACTATGAAGTGCCTCATGCGCTGTGGCATTAGAAGAATTGTGATATCTCTGACTTTTCAGTCCAACAAGACTGTCTATTACTCTGAAATTCCTCTTTTGCCGTTCTATGGAAGCAGTAGGTTTAAAGAGCACACCAAATGCTTAAAATAACTTCTTTAATAACTTCACTTGTCTTCATATAAAATACTGCTGCTTTGCAGCAGACAGTCCATGTACAAAAAACACGTGATGAATAAGTATAACAGAAAATGGTGGTTCAAATATTCAATCTTGTCATTTACATAAGATGGTGGATATATTTATTTCTTCAGTATTTACTCTCTCTCTTCTCTCTCTCTCTCTCTCTCTGTAGGTTATCAAAGCATTCTCTGATTTCTCTGAAAGGTATAACTGTGGTTTGAAGGTATGAAGGTTTGATATGGTTCGGGTTTGCAGGGTTAGCTTAGTTTGGTTTGAAGGTATGGTATGATGGGTGGTTCGGTATGAAGGTTTGGGTTTGATGAATGATGAGTGATTCAGGTTTGGTGGAACTACAAGTGAACACACAGCTAAATCAGTATACAGTTCTAATCACACTATTTACAATAAGAACATATATATAACTGTATAATTACCTAATTTTGCCCTCTGGCTTCCATAAGAACTGGTCTCTGTATGTCTCTGTGTGTCTCTGTCTCTATGTGGTTTTGTCTCTGTGGAACAATCTAGCAGAGCACATGTACAGCACTAGGAACCTCCCAGACAGAGTGGATGCAAAGCTGGTTGTGACTGGTCAAGACTCTGCTCAATGTGAGATTGGCTGTGATTGGGCCAAGGCCTGTGATGAGTCACAAAAAGCTTAACTCTATGCTTGCTGGTATGAATTAAACTGTGAATAACTTTGCTTACCTCCTGCCCCATACAAACAAATGACTTTTAAAGGCATATTTTTCTTTTGCTTCTGTGAACACAACATACAATTGTTATATAACATCCAAACACAAAATCACAGCAAAAACTCTGCCTTTGTCTCTCACATATAAACATGTGCTCTACATTAGGTTCTTAGCAGGTTTAGCTGTATATACATGTAAGTTATATTAGCTACCTAGGACAGGTTCTAGCTGGCCAGCTACACATCCCACCAAAATTACCTATAATTCTTGTTCCCTGTAGTAGGATGTGAACATGAATTTGGGGAATTTTCTATCAGGTTCTCAACTTTCCAAGTGTCTTTTATCACTCTCAAGTAGAACAACTAACTTCTGTATAGAACGTTCCAACTCGAGTGGAGTAGTGAGACGTTTTCCCTTTTGAACATCTGGCTAGTCTTTCAAGTATGTCATCTTGACATTTGGCAGCAGTGCTCAATGTTTGTACAACCTTTACTTCTGGATCACCCATAGACAATTCTGTGTAACCTTCACTGTGTATGATCTCCTTTTCCCAAAGGAACTCTGGACCGTGAACAAATTAGAATTTTCAATTCTAATACATTCAGACCTCTTGAAGCATGATCTGCCGGGTTATGCTTTGTATCAATGTGGTGCCAATGTTCCGGATTTGTCATTTCCCGAATTTTTTGAACTCTGTTGGCGACAAAGACATGGAATCTTCGAGCTTCGTTGTTTATGTATCCTAGGTCAACTTGTGAGTCTGTCCAAAAATATTCTTCATCTATTTTTAACTCTAATTCTTCTCTTAGAAACTTGCTTACTGATGCTGAAACAACAACTGCTGTCAGTTCAAGTCTTGGTATTGTCTGAATACTGGTAGGTGCAACTCTGGTCTTTCCCATAACCAGGGCACAATGTATTTTTCCTTCTCCTATTACTCTGATGTAGGAGCACTGACCATAGCCATAACTACTGGTGTCTGAAAAGTGATAAAGTTCTATTTTCTTGTACTCTCCGAAGTCATGAGGTACAAAACATCTGGGTATCTGAACTTCTTTCAAATTTTGCAAGTCTCTTATCCAAGTCTCCCACCTTGGCCTCAAATCTTCAGGTATGGGTTCATCCCATCCCAACTTCCTTCTGCATAATTCTTGTAGTAGTTCTTTTGCTTTAAGGATTACTGGGGCCAAGAATCCCAGTGGATCATATATAGAAGCCACTGCAGAGAGAATGGTACGTCTGGTTGCAACTTTCTCTTCAAAGGATACGTCAAAGAAGAACTCGTCGTTCTCTACATTCCATCCCAAGCCAAGTACATTCTGAACCGGAAGATGATCATAATTGAGATCTACATTCTTCAATGTTGATGCACGTTCAGAGTCACTGATGGATTCCAGTACCTCTCTGTTGTTTGAGATGAATTTGTAAAGGCGCGGGTTTCCTCTTGCGCATAATTCTTGGCTTTCCTTTACTAATTTGATTGCAGATTCTGTGGACTCTAGATTTATAAGACCATCATCTACATAGAAGTTTTTCTTAAGAAAATTTGCTGCTGATGGACAATCCTTTTCATTTTTATTAGCCAAGTACTTCATACCATAATTGGCGCAACCTGGAGACGATGCTGTTCCAAACAAATGTACTTTCATTCTGTATTCTGCTGGCTCTGTATCTGTATCTCAGTCCTCCCACCATAGGAACCTCAGGAAGTCTCTATCTTCGTTCTTCACATGGAACTGGTGGAACATTTTTTCAACGTCACACATGACCGCTATGGGATACTTTCTGAATCTACAGAGTACTCCAGGCAGAGTGTTTGTAAGATCTGGTCCTTTTAGTAGATGATCATTCAATGCAACACCATCGTACTTTGCTGAGCAATCAAATACTACTCTAATTTTATCTGGTTTCTTTGGTGGTAAACATCCTTGATGTGGGATGTACCACACTTCTTCTTTAGGTTGGTTATTCACCTTCTCTGCATGTCCTTCTTCAAGGATGCCTTCCATGAATTTCAAATAATCCTGCTTGAATTTGAGATCTCTTCCCATCTTTTTCTTCAAGCATTTCAATCTTGCTAGGGCAAGATTTCTGTTATTTGGCAGACAAGGTCATTCTCTGAAGGGTAAGGGCATTTCAAGATAACCTTGTTGATTCTGCTAAATACTTTCTTCTAGAGTGTGTACAAACTTTGGGCCAGATTCACGTACATTGGCGCATTATTTGACCGGCGTAGCGCACCTCCTTTACGTTAGACCGGCGCAATGTAGAAGCGCAATAACCGTATCCTCATAGTATTTGCGCAGAAATGTGCGCCGGTGTAACGTAAATTCCGAGGCGTAAGGCGGAGTAATTCAAATTGGGAAGGACGTGGGTGTGATTCATTGAAATGAGCCGTGACCCCATGCAAATGAAGGGCCCGGCCGGATCGCGCATGCGCGCATGAAGCAGACCATGGTCAGCACCTCTGTGCGCATGCTCACAACTCAGGAACGGCGCAATCAGTGAAATTGGAAGTGGACCCGGGCAACTTAGTGAGCTACGCAGAGTGCTTAAATAGACAGAGACAAACGCCCTTCCTTTGCAAAAGTACATCCCTTTTTATCCCTCCCTATACAGCAAGGTGCTTTTGTTCTGTTGTTTATTAGGTGCCGTACACACGGCAGAGAACCTCGACGGGCAGAACACATCGTTCCGCCCGTCGAGGTTCTCTCCCGGTCCCGTCGGATTCGGACGACCCGCCCGTCCGGGAATGGCAACCAGCCATTCTTCCAGGCGGGCCGTCGAGGAAATAGAGAGCGTGCTCTCTATTTCGGCTCGACGGGCTTCCCGACGGGAAGCTCGCTGAGACCGTACACACGGCCGAGGTCCTCGCTGGAATGTGCATTCCAGCGAGGTTCTCGCTGATTTTCAGCGAGAACCTCGGCCGTGTGTACGGGGCCTTAGTGTTTGTTTGTGACGTGTCTCTGAGATATTTGGTGACTGTTTTGCAGAGTGATTTTTGTCTTTTCTGTGTTTTCTTTGTTGTGTTTTTTTTAAATTATATTTTTGCTGGGCATTTTTTTTTTTTGCTGGGCTTTTTATTTTTGGTTCTGTTTGTGAATGATTTTGGAATGTGGGGGTGACATTCCTGCCGGAAAAGGGGTGTCACCCTCATTTGTGGTGGAGAAGTGATCCCCAGGTCCGTGTGAATGGTGTATGAATGTACAGTGACATAATTGGAGCCGTGGCGTGGTGTTGCTGCTCACAAGTCCTGCATGGTGGGCTTGTGCCAATCCAATGTGATGAGGATGTGATGTGTCTGTGCTAGGGACCACAGTGGTGTGCATGCATGCATTCTCATTGTGCCATGATTAATGTGTGTGTTTAACGTGCAAAGATGCCTAATGTGAGCTGTCTCCTGGCTGCTCTTCCCTCAGCCTTGGTTAGGGGGGGGATTGTCTGGTTCGGGGGTCAGGTCATCAGGTATGTCAATCTCCAGGCCCTTTCTCACTGGGAAGTTGTGCAGCATGCAACATGCACCGATGATCTGGCATACAAAGTTTGGGGAATACAACAGGGTACCATGGGGGGTTCCGGATAGGAGTCATGAGATGGGGTCCCAGTGCATATGCTGAGTCACCCCGAAGGGATAAGACAGTAGGATGTTAGTAGTGCATGTGCCCCTTGTGATTTCAGCGTCATGGGGGGGACAGTCATGCCTGCCACCCATGTCACTCACCAACCAGCCAGCTGTCCCCATACATGTTCTGTTCGAAATCTGTGGGGATGGGGCTAGGATTGCATATGTAGCTGTCATGGGTGTCATGGGTGGTGTCATGTGTTGGGCTGGTGATGTCCTCCTGCAGGGTTGTGGTTAATTCCAGGATGGCATGAGGGGTGAATCTGAAAATGCGAGACACCTCAGAATCACTCATGCCAAAGATGTCTATGCGTGTGTGATATATCAAGTGAAGAGTGAGGGGCTTGTATTAGATTAGATTATTATATCCATCATGGTTTTAAAGGGCTATTGAAAGATAGTGAGACTGTGTTTGTAATTTGTATGTATGTTATGTATTGATGTATATATGTATGTATATTTTTTTTAAATGTTTATAAAAGCAAATAAAAGGTTTTTGGAAAAAAAAAATCCTCTCCCGTGCCCTCCTCCGTTCCCTCCTCCTTCTTTGCTCATCTAAAGTCATTAGTATAGCTATGAGCATGGATGCCACTGGCATGTTGGCATACAGTTTGTTGTGCAGCAAGTGTGACTGCTCAGCTCCTCACTAACAGTGTTGCTTTAGCTGACATGTAGATGGATTGTCTAATTTTATACCACCTTTTATATGGTCTAATTTTAGACAGGACGTGCAGCTGTTGCGCACAGCGCGTAGCCTGCGCTGCACCAACTTACTTTTGTGGATCCCCGTAACTCCCTCATTTGCATATTTGAATAGCAAATCAATGGTGTGTCTAGCGCAGTTTTGCGCGGATGGATACGCCGGTCTATCGAAATTACGCCGGCCAAAAAAAAAGTAGATTTCTTGCGTATCTCGTTTTGGGGATGCGGCGCATCGATACGCATGCGCACATTTAGACTTACGCCGCGCATCTCCTAGAACGCCGGCGTAATCGCTCTGTGAATCTGGCCCTTTATGTCTTCTTGGGATACACTCTTCTCTTCAGAACTTATGTCTGTGAAGTCAGATTCAAGGATCTTGATTACCTTTGCTGAACTTACAGTTGGTAGCTCTTGGACAGATATTCAATGACACAATCCTGTCACCTGTCTTGAGTTTGCAATCTGCTGTTTTCCTCCAACAGCGTAGGGTTCACCCTTTCCTCCTGTGATTACCTCTCGTGGTACCAAAGCTTCGGGACAATCGTAGCCTATCAACAGTCCGACACCAAATTCCTTCAGCGGGGACATCTCATGAGATATGATAGATAGGTGCTCCCATTTATTGGCTGTTTCACAGGTAGGTATACAATCTCAATCTAGAGGTATGTCGTCTTTCGTATAAGATGGAGGTAGATTTAATGTGAGGTTTGAATGAAGTCCTCTAACTCTCAGTCCTTTAACCTTTTGACTGTTCACTAATGTGTCTCTCCCCGTCATTGTGGTGAGCTTGAGCTTCACTGGTTCTGTAGCCACTTGTAATTTCTTGCACATTTCTTGATCAATGAATGTGACGTCGCTTTGGGCATCCAGTAGTGCATAGGCTTATACCTTCTTGTTCCTCCTTTTAGGATTTGAAATGCACACAGGTACAACCATTGATGTGCCATTGCTTTCTCCTTCCCTTATTCTGCAAGAGAATACTGATACTTTCTTTTCTTCCTCGGCAACTTTAGGTATTGAGGATTCATCCTTCTTTGGACGTTCTTCATGTAGTGGCGTAGGATGCTGTCCTTTGCAGACGCTGCATGTAGCCTTTTTCTTACACTCCTTTGTAACATGGCCTTTTCTTGAGCATCCAAAACACAGTTGGTTCTCAAGTACAATTTTTTTTCTTTTCATTTGAGGACTTCTCTTTCAATTGTTGGCACTTGTGTATGGAGTGGTTCTCTCCACAGAACATGCACTTAAAGGTAGTCTAAGGATTTGTCGGTTCTGTCTCTTTACTGAACACAGTAGTGACTTTAAGCTTGCTTTCACAGGTATCTAGACCTTTAGCTGCTGTGTTGATTGAAAAGCTAGTTGCTGTTGCATGTCTTGTATCTCTCGCAGGCCTTTCTTCTAAGGATTTTAAGGCATAAGATGCTGTTACTGGATTACATGCTATTTGTGCTTCCCTATTAATGAACTTAGAGAACCTTTCAAAACTTGGGAAGTCCTTATTTAGATCTAACTGTTCAGTCACATAGCGATTCCATCTAGAAGCCACTTCTTCAGGTAGCTTGGCTAGCATCCTGTGATTTTCTAGATAGTCGTTCAGTACTTCTAGTCCTCGTACATGTGGGATGGCATTGCTGCATGCTCGCAGGAAATCACCATACTCTTGGAGTTTGAAGTGTTCCTTAGGACCTATTTTAGGCCAGTTATTTAATTTCTCCCTAAAGGCTCTTTGTACTAAGAAAGGATGACCATATCTTGCATTTAACTTTTCCCAGGCTTGCTTATAGGCTTCTTTGTCTGTTCTATAGAAGTTGCCTTCAAGGGCTTTCTTTGCTTCTCCACCAACATATCTCTGAAGGTAGAATAACTTGTCAACTGGTCTGGAACAATGATGCTCAATGATCATTTCAAAACTTGCCTTCCACTCATTGAAATTCAGTATGTCCCCTGAAAATACAGTAGGTTCTGGAATGGGAAGTCTTGCTGGGACTGTTCTCTGCCGTCCTGCTGGGACAATAGTCGCAATATTGCAGTGACATCTAGGAGTATAATTGTCCTGCTTTATTTTTTCACTTAGTTCTAAATTAAGTGAGTCTCTCCTTTCGTCTTTCTGAGCAGGGATGGAAGGGCAATGACTTTTTTTCTTCACTACATACTGAAGATTTACTTTCATTCTCCTGAATGTATGGAGGTGAGTAGGAGTATGCTCCTTCACTTAGTACAGATTTGGACCTATGACTACCATTCATTTCCTCTTTGTGTACTCTTAGTCTGGCTTCTATAATCTTAACTTCTTTCAGTCTTTACAGACTTTTCATCTGTTGGCGCTGTGCCTCCATTTCAGCTTCCATTTGATGGCGCTGTGCCTCCATTTAATGGTGCTGTGCCTCAATGGCAGATTCCATCTCGATTTCTGCTTTCTTGACAGCAAGTTGTTCAACAAGTTCCTTTCTTTTGGCTAGAGTATTTGAGGACTCTGATGTGTGACTGGCTCTTCTGCTAGTGAAGAAAGTCCCACTTGAGATTGTGGTTCCCCCTAAGGACCTAGCATAGTCTCTTGTGAAGAGCTCGTTCATTCTCTTTCTCGCCTTAACTTCATCATAGTTGGCTTCAGATGATAATTCTTTCATGAGCTTTACTAAATCTTTAGTGACTGCAGTACATGTGTCCATGTTCCTCACAATATCCTTGGTAGGTGTTGTGGATGACCGCAGGTTGACATACACTGCCATAAGCTCTGATTCAGATTCTTCTATCGTCTCTACCAGATAACTCAAGTTTTCTTTTACACTATCTTGCTTTAGCTTCCTACAAACATCTTTAATGTATGTTTTCCACTGTGGCTGTGGCATTAGAAGAATTGTGATATCTCTGACTTTTCAGTCCAACAAGACTGTCTATTACTCTGAAATTCCTCTATTGCCGTTGTATGGAAGCAGTAGGTTTAAAGAGCACACCAAATGCTTAAAATAACTTCTTTAAAAACTTCACTTTTCTTCATATAAAATACTGCTGCTTTGCAGCAGACAGTCTAGAAAATGGTGGTTCAAATATTCAATCTTGTCATTTAACATAAGATGGTGGATATATTTCTTTCTTCAGTATTTACCCTCTCTCTCTCTCTCTGTAAGTTATCAAAGCATTCTCTGATTTCTCTGAAAGGTATACCTGTGGTTTGAAGGTATGAAGGTTTGATATGGTTCGGGTTTGCAGGGTTAGCTTAGTTTGGTTTGAAGGTATGGTATGATGAGTGGTTCGGTATGAAGGTTTGGGCTTGATGAGTGATGAGTGATTCAGGTTTGGTGGAACTACAAGTGAACACACAGCTAAATCAGTATACAGTTCTAATCACACTATTTACAATAAGAACATATATATAACTGTATAATTACCTAATTTTGCCCTCTGGCTTCCATAAGAACTGCTCTCTGTATGTCTCTGTGTGTCTCTGTCTCCATGTGGTTCTGTCTCTGCAGAACAATCTAGCAGAGCACATGTACAGCACTAGGAACCTCCCAGACAGAGTGGATGCAAAGCTGGCTGTGACTGGTCAAGACTCTGCTCAATGTGAGACTGGCTGTGATTGGGCCAAGTCACAAAAGCTTAACTCTATGCTTGCTGGTATGAATTAAACTGTGAATAACTTTGCTTACCTCCTGCCCCATACAAACAAATGACTCTTAAAGGCATATTTTTCTTTTGCTTCTGTGAACACAACATACAATTGGTACATAACATCCAAACACAAAACCACAGCACATAACTCTGCCTTTGTCTCTCACATATAAACATGTGCTCTACATTAGGTTCTTAGCAGGTCTAGCTGTATATACATGTAAGTTATATTAGCTACCTAGGACAGGTTCTAGCTTGCCAGCTACACCCCCCCCCCCCCAATTTTGTCGTAGCTCTGATTGTGTGATTGGTTGAGTCCCTTCTTGAGAAGGGGATGTTTTCTTAAAAGTATGTGGTATTTAGTTTGGGCTGTTATGGCTGAATTAAATGAATGGAGTTTTGGTATGTTATAAAGGTATTGTAAAGTAAGGCATTGGTTTTAATATATTTCAGTTTAATATACCAACAATTATAGAGCTACGGCCACTTATACCAAAATAATATTTAAATAATTAATAAACAATTTTATTAAATATATAACTTTGTTCTCATTATTAATTAATTAGTGAGTTTATATATTACTGTATTCATTCCCATGTTGGTTTGGGTGGGTGACTGTGCAGCTGCTTCCTGTCGGCAGGACAATGTTGTGTTTTTCTTTTAACAAATGATTGTGAAAGAATTGGATTTGCCATTTTAATTGAACAATTTTTCAAAATCAGAAAGTTCGTTTTTTTTGGGATCCGATGATGCCACCATTGATTTTCGAAATCCGGCCGACCAAACCTTCATGTTGCCAGGAATATTCATTTCTCTCCGCGAATATTCTTTTCTCTCCGAAAATATTCTTTTCTTGCACATGCGGA
Source organism: Rana kukunoris (assembly GCA_029574335.1). Classification (NCBI taxonomy): domain Eukaryota; kingdom Metazoa; phylum Chordata; class Amphibia; order Anura; family Ranidae; genus Rana; species Rana kukunoris. The sequence goes on from CM056051.1 coordinate 388,943,163, forward strand.
TTTTTTTTTCTAATACATTTCTTGCACGATTCTCCCATCATTGGGCTGTTGCTGCAGGCAACTTACAGTGCAAAATTCTAAAATGCTTTTATACGATTTTCGAAAGAAAATTCTTTTGAAATTCGAACCGTGCCTTAAGTCATGTGGTCTGCACTAGGGATGAGCCGAACACCCCCCTGTTCGGTTCGCACCAGAAATTGCGAACACACCAAATGTTCGTGTGAACTTTAGAACCCCGTTAAAGTCTATGGGACTCGAACATTTGAAATCTAAAGTGCTAATTTTAAAGGCTAATATGCAAGTTATTGTCCTAAAAAGTGTTTGGGGACCTGGGTCCTGTCCCAGGGGATATGTGACAATGCAATTTTTTTTTTTTTAAACGGCTGTTTTTTCAGGAGCAGTGAATTTAATAATGCTAAAAGTGAAACAATCAAAGTGTAATATTACTTTAAATTTCGAACCTGGGCGGGGGGGTGTAAAGTCAGCATGTGAAAAAGCGCATGTTTCCCATACATAGAACTGTCCCTGCACAAAGTGTAATTTCTGAAATAAAAAAAAGGCATTTAAAACCGGCTTTGCGTCTATAATGAATTGTCGGCTCTGGCAATTCATAGAGAATTCATTCATAAAAAAAAAAGCAGGGGGGGTCCCCCCAAATTCCATTTCCAGGCCCTTCAGGTCTGGTATGGATATTAAGGAGAACCCGCCATCAATTTAAAAAAAAAATGACGTGGGGTTCTCCCCAAATATCCATTCCAGACCCTTCAGGTCTGGTGTGGATTTTAAGGGGAACGCCACCCCAAATTTAAAAAAAAAATGTCAAAGCATCAGCCGTGTCATTCCGCCGGGATGTATCCAGCGGAGAGAGGAGGTCGGCTGCTGCGCTCTGGGTGGATGGATCTTCTCATCGCTGGACCGGACTGCTGATCACCCGTCGCTGGAGAGATCATCCGTCGCTGGATAGAAGACAACGTTGGAGCAGGGAGCCGCATCGAGAGTGGATTACCACCACTGGATTTTTTTTTCTTTTTTTTTTTTTTTATTAATAAAGGACTTTTTTCTACGGTGTGTGTGAGTGTTTAAAAAAAATATACCAATTCACATGGGGGGGGGGCAGGATCTGGGGGTCCCCTTTGTTAAAGGGGTCTTCCAGATTCTGATAAGCCCCCCGCCCGCAGAACCCCACAACCACCGGGCAAGGGTTGTGGGCATTCTGTCCCCCCCTCTTTTCTGCGGCCGGCCAGGGTAACGTGCTCGGATAAGGGGTCTGGTGTGGATTTTTGGGGGAACTCCTTGCCATTTTTTTTTAAATTTGGGGTGGAGTTCCCTTTAAAATCCACACCAGACCTGAAGGGTCTGGAATGGATATTTGGGGGGAACCCCACATCATTTTTTTTTTAATAGACGGCGGGGTTCCCCTTAATATCCATACCAGACCTGAAGGGCCTGGAAATGGAATTTGGGGGGACCCCCCCGCTTTTTTTTTTTATGAATGAATCCTGTATGAATTGCCAGAGCCGACAATTCATTATAGCCGCAAAGCCGGTTTTAAATGACTTTTTTTCTTTCAGAAATGACACTTTGTGCAGGGACGTACGGGAAACATGCACTTTTTCACATGCTGACTTTACACCCCCCCCCCCCTAGGTACGAAATTTAAAGTAATATTACACTTTTATTGTTTCACTTTTAGCATTATTAAATTCACTGCTCGCGAAAAAACGGCCGTTTTTAAAACTTTTTTTTTGCATTAATAAATGTCCCCTGGGACAGGACCCAGGTCCCCAAACACTTTTTATGACAATAACTTGCATATTAGCCTTTAAAATTAGCACTTTAGATTTCTCCCATAGACTTTAACAGGGTGTTCCGCGGCTTTTCGAATTTGCTGTGAACACCCCTAATTGTTTGTTGCTCGCCGAACAGGCGAACAGGCAATGTTCGACTAGAACTCGAAGCTTATCCCTAGTCTGCACCTGATACAATCTAAGTATCATAGGTGAGCATTGATTTACCCCAGGTAATTGCACTATGTGCGGTTGATCCAAGGTTCTAAATCTATTGTATTAATTCACTATTTATATGGCTGTTTGTATACGTTTATTTTTATTTTTTTTTACCAACAATTGCTTGAAGTGATTGTAGCTGAATTAGTGCACATGCACCAAAAACAATTGAGTAGTGATACTTTTGTATTTGCATCAAGGTTACATTTACATGAGCCATGGTGTAAATCCCAGCAGCGGAAAGCTGCGGCGACAATGACAGGCTGTTGGCAGCCGCAGTTATTCACACCTGTTTGCACAGCCATAAATCACTTGCAGTGATTGTGGCTGGATGCACTTAGTGTGCAATTTACAGGCTTGGTGGTTGTAGCTATCATCATGCAGCTGTCAAACACCACAGTAGGAATCTTGCCACTGGGATTAGCACCATGTAAATGCAGCCTCACATTCCAATTTTCAGGACAAGCTTTTGGGGTGTACCCTTATTATCTAAGGTCCAAGCATTACCAACAATTAAAATTATCTTGAACTTTTAGTCTTGTGGCCCTTTCTGACTTTCTATGGTTTGAACTACTATTAGGTGCTCATCGAGGGAAGCTTTGCTTTTGTGAACGTTGTACCATGCCAGAGATATTGAGCTTGTTTAAAGTTTTTCTTGTTTTCAACCATCCTCAACTGCCTTTCTGTATAGTTCAGCGTGTAGTGAACCCATCCAGGGGGTCACACACACCCGCTACCGAGCTAATCCCTCACACCACCTACTGCCAAAGAAAAGAAAAAGAGGAAGAGGACCCAAAGCATCACCTGACTGACCATTAGAGACCTAGAATTATTATTTTTTTATTTTAAAAAAATGTTTTAAACATTAAAGCGGAATTCCGGCCACAATTTCACTTTTTAAATATAAATACCCCTGTAATACACAAGCTTAATGTATTCTAGTAAAGTTAGTCTGTAAACTAAGGTCCGTTTTGTTAGGTTGTTATAGCATTTAGATACTTTATAAAACAGGAATTGACCGTGGCCATCTTAAGTGTGGGCATCCATAAAGCCAGACTGTATGACTTCCTGGATTTCAGCCTTGCTGATCTCGCACATGCTCAGTGCTGCACAAGCAATGTAATAGGTTTCAGGTCAGGTTTCCATAGCAACGGGAGTGTCAGAGGAAGTTGACGCCCCTTATCTATGCAAATCTCTCCTCCCCTCCTCCTTCCAGGAAATATACTAAATGATTTGTTATGTAGATATATTTGCACCGCACAGCGCACCGATCACACTGCACCAATCACAGCACACCGATCACAGCACACCAATCACAGCACATCAATCACAGCGCACCGTTCACAGCGCACCGATCACAGCGCACCGATCACACTGCACCGATCACAGTGCACCGATCACAGCGCACCGATCACACTGCACTGATCACAGTGCACCGATCACAGCGCACTGATCACACTGCACCGATCACACCGCACCGATCACAGCGCACCGATCACACTGCACCGATCACACTGCACCGATCACAGCGCACCGATCACACTGCACCGATCACAGCGCACCGATCACACTGCACCGATCACACCGCACCGATCACAGCGCACCGATCACAGCGCACCGATCACACTGCACCGATCACAGCGCACCGATCACACTGCACCGATCACAGCGCACCGATCACAGCGCACCGATCACAGCGCACCGATCACAGCGCACCGATCACACCGCACAGATCACACCGCACAGATCACACCGATCACAGCGCACCGATCACAGCGCACCGATCAAATCGCACCGATCACAGCGCACCGATCACAGCGCACCGATCACACTGCACCGATCACAGCGCACCGATCACAGCGCACCGATCACAGCGCACCGATCACAGCACACCGATCACACTGCACCGATCACACCGCACAGATCACAGCGCACAGGAGTTCTTGAGCGGGGGGTTCGGATCAAAGTTGTTGAGCGGGGGGTTGTTGGAAGTTGTTGAGCCTGAGTTTTTGAAGGGGGGGGTTCGCGGGATCACTGTATTTACCACGAATCGCGGGTGGGGGGGGCAGTTGCCGCGGGTGGGGGGGGGTGGGTTAGCCGCGAATCGCGGGTGGGGGGGCAGTTGCCGCGGGTGGGGGGGGCAGTTGCCGTGGGGGGGGGGCGGGTTAACCGCGAATCGCGGGTGGGGGGGCAGTTGCCACGGGTGGGGGGGCAGTTGCCGTGGGTGGGGGGGGGCGGGTTTACCGCGATTAGCGGGTGGGGGGGGCAGTTGCCGCGGGTGGGGGGGGGCTGATTTGCGGGATTCCTGCCCTATGAGAGTGTGGTGGGGGAGGAGAACACTGTGGGGGGGGCTGGAGAGTGTGATGGGGGAGGAGAAGCAGGGTGCATACAGAGGAAATGAGCTTTCTATATTCCTCTATACAGGCGCTGAATGCTTGATTCTCCTACCTTTTGCCTCTTGCAAGCAATCAGCGCCTGTATAGAGGAATCCAGCAAGGTGATTTCTTCTATTTGCAGCCCCCCCTGCTGCACACGTAGGGCGGCATCACTGCTGTCTGAGCTGCCTGGCTGGGTCTGTGTTTTCGGCGGTGATGCTACGGTCGCGCCCCCTTAGACCGGCTCGTGTGATTGGCTGAACACAGATCACATTGGCTGTCTATCCACTATCACATGAGCCAGCCCAGGGGGGCGGGACCGTGTTACAGCGTCCCCGCCGAAAACACACCCAGCCAGGCAGCTCGTAATACACAGAGAGAGGAGAGGAGAGGAGAGAGGGGTCATGTCCCAGGAGGCATAGCGGCTGTGATTGACGGCTGTGGCCACGGCTGAGAAAATAAACTCATCTGCACAGCACAGTGAGTTTTTAAAATGACTAAAAATGACATGCCAATTCTATTTAAGGGGGCAGTATGAAAGGGGATGCAATAAAGTTAAAAAAGAGGGTGGAGCTCCACTTTAAATGAGGTGCAGTGCTATGAAGGGTTGGGCTTTAACCACTTGTCATCTGCCCACCGTCAAATGACGGCGGGCAGACGACTCCATTATCCTGACATCACGTCATATGACGTGATGTCCCTTTAAAGCCGCGGGCGCGCGCACGTCCTGTCAGGGAGAGAAGAGAGCGGTTGTGTCCCTTGTACATAGAGACACAATCGGTCACCTCCCCCAGTCACCCCCCCTCCCCCCACAGTTAGAACACTCATAGGACACACATTTAACCCCTTCCCCGCCCCCTAGTGGTTAACCCCTTCACTGCCAGTCACATTTATACAGTAATCAATGCATATTTATAGCATTGTTCACTGTATAAATGTAAATGGTCCCAAAAATGTCAGAAAAGTGTCCGAAATGTCCGCCATAACGTCGCAGTCCCAATAAAAAAATCGTAGATCGCCGCCATTAATAGTTTAAAAAAAAATAAAAAATGCCATAAACTATCCCCTATTTTGTAAACGCTATAAATTTTGCGCAAACCAATCGATAAACGCTTATTGCATTTTTTTTTTTACCAAAAATATGTAGAAGAATACGTATCAGCCTAAACTGAGGGAAAAAATATTTTTTTTATATATTTTTTGGGTTATTTATTATAGCAAAAAGGAAACAATATTGCATTTTTTTTTAAATTGACGCTCCTATTTTTGTTTATAGCGCAAAAAATAAAAACCGCATAGGTGATCAAATACCACCAAAAGAAAGCTCTATTTGTGGGAAAAAAAGGACGCCAATTTTGTTTGGGAGCCACGTCGCACGACCGCGCAATTGTCAGTTAAAGCGACGCAGTGCTGGAAGCTTATATTTTGTCTGGGCAGGAAGGGGGTGTAGGTGCACAGTAGTTAAGTGGTTAACGTGAAAGTTTACCTTTATTGATGAAAGAATAGATTGATATCGTCCCTTTGGAAGTGAAAGCACTAAGCCTTTTTTTAGTTGTGGATGGAGGGGTGAAGGGTTACACCCTTTTGCCAGGTTTGTATTGCTGTCTGAGTTACCACTTGAAAGTAAGGGTAAATCCCAAATTTGGAGTACCTGTTCTGTTTTAAAATGGGAAGGGAAATTCCCCCCCCCCCCCCCCCCCCAGCGGGATGCATGATAGATAGATAGATAGATAGATAGATAGATAGATAGATAGATAGATAGATAGATAGATAGATATTGGAAATAGTATTGGGACACCTGCCTTTACATGCACATGAACTTTAATGGCATCCCAGTCTTAGTCCGTAGGGTTCAGTATTGAGTTGGCGCACCCTTCGCAGATTTACCAGTTTCAACACTTCTGAGAAGGCTGTCCACAAGGTTTAGGAGTGTGTCTATGGGAATGTTTGACCATCCATCCAGAAGCGCATTACTTTGTGCACTGGTCATAATCATTTAGTGGAGGATGGATTAAGGTGTGCGGTTGTTTTCCAGGGTTTGGGCTTGGCCCCGAAGTTCCAGTGAAGGGAACTCCTAAGGCATCAGCATACCAAGACATTTTGGACAATTTCATGCTCCCAACTTTGTGGGAACAGTTTGGGGATGGCCCCTTCCCAGAGGCGTTGCTAGGGGGGTGCGGGGGGTGCGATCCGCACCCGGGTGACACCCGCTAGAGGGGTGACACCATCCCGACGATGAGGTATTTTTTTCCCCTCCAGCACCTCCAACGCCTTGCGTGTGTCTGTGCTCGACTCCTCCTTCTTCCTCTGCGACCCCTAGTGAGCCAGCGAGCCGCGAGCCTTAGCTCAGCCTGTGCTGTGCCTGACTGCCTGTCACACTGCACTGTGTGATGATTCAGTTTCTCCTCCGTGGCTCAGCGGCTGCACTCCTCTGTCTCCTCTCCAGATTGCACTGGGCATATATTCGGAACAGGTGCGGGGGGTGTATTAATTAGTTTTACTGCTAGTGTGAGTGAGTGGGACTGTGGGAGAACAAAGTCTCAGACAGTTTCTGGCGCCCCCCTGTGCAAGTAGGTATGACAAGGAAGGGGGGGTGTGCAAGGTGACACAGCTATTTATAGATAATATACCCATTTGCACTCTGCACTATTTACCCACTCTGCACCCACCTGCACTCTGTACCCACCTGCACTCTGCACCCCCCTGCATTCTGCACCCTGCACTCTGTACCCACCTGCACCCTGCACCCACCTGCACGCTCTGCCCACCTGCACCCACCTGCACCCTACACTCTGTACTCACCTTCACTCTGAACCCACCTGCACCCTGCACTCTGTACCCACCTGCACCCACTTGCACCCTGCACCCACCACCTACCTGCACCCTGCACTCTTTACCCACCTGCACCTGGCGCTCTGTACCCACCTGCGCCCTGCTCCTACCTGCACTCTGTAACCTGCACTCTGCACCCTGCACTCTGTACCCACCTGCACCCTGCACCCACCTGCACTCTGTGCTCACCTGCATTCTTCACCCTGCATCCACCTGCACTCTGTACCCTGCACCCACCACCCACCTGCACCCTGCACTCTGTACCAATCTGCACCCTGAACCCACCTGCACTCTGTACCCATTTGCACCCTGCACTCTGTACCCACCTGCACTCTGCACCCTGCACTTACCTGAACCCTGCCCTCTGCACCTACCTGCACTCTGTACCCTGCACCTACCTGCACTCTGTACCCACCTGCACTCTGTACCCACCCTGCACCCTGCACTCGGTACCCACCTGCACTCTGCACCCACCTGCACCCGGCACCCACCTGCATTATTTACCCTGCACCCACCTGCACTCTGTACCCTGCACCCACCACCCACCTTCACCCTGCACCCACCTGCACCCTGTACCCACCTGCACCCTGCACTCTGTACCCATTTGCACCCTGTACTCACCACCTACCTGCACCCTGCACTCTGTACCTACCTGCACTCTGCACCTTGCACTCACCTGAACCCTGCACCTACCTGCTCCTGGCACTCTGTACCCACCTGCTCCCTGCACCTACCTGCACTCTGTACCCTGCACCCACCTGAACTCTGCACTCTGTATGTAGCACCCTCATGGCATTTAATGATTCTTTAGGACCCTCCCACACCCAGTTGCTGTCGCACACTCCACCTCCCTACTTTGGGGGAAGGTGTGGTGCAAGGTTGAGTTCCTGCACCTTTTCCCTGAGAAGAATGCCCTGGGTCACAGTATCAATTAGCACTGCAGCAGGTGAGATGCGCGTAATGCCCCACTGCCTGTCCTGCTGGGGGGGGGGGGGGTGACACCATGTTTCACCGCACCGGGTGACACCAACCCTAGTGATGCCACTGCCCCTTCCTGTTCCAACATGACTGTGCACCAGTGCACAAAGCAAGGTCCATAAAGACACAAATGAGGGAGTTTGGGGTGGAGGAACTTGAGTGGCCTGAACAGAGTCCTGACCTCAACCCTGACCTGACCTAGAACACCTTTGGGATGAATAAGAGCAGAGACTGCGAGCCAGGCCTTCTGTCCAACATCAGTGCCTGACCTCACAAATGGAATAATGGTTAAACATTCCCAAAGACACACTCCTAAACCTTTTGGACAGCCTTCCCAGAAGAGCTGAAGCTGTTATAGCTGCAAAGGGTGAGCCAACTCAATATTGAACCCTACAAACCAAGACTGAAATGTCATTAAAATTCATGTGCATGTAAAAGCAGGGGTCCCAATACTTTTAACAATTTAGGGCCAGATTCACATACATTGGCTGACGGCGTAGCGTCAGCCATTTACACTACGCCGCCGCAATTTAACAGAGCAAGTGCCGTATTCCAAAAGCACTTGCTCCGTAGTTTGCGGCGGCGTAGTGTAAATGGCCCGGCGTAAGGCCGCGTAATTCAAAGGGGGCGGCTTGTATTTAAATTAAGCGTGCCCCCGCGTCGATCGAACTGCACATGTGCCGGCCGCAAAAATAGCCCAGTGCGCATGCTCCAGCTCATGTCGGAAAACGTGAATGAAACCGACTTGAGCGTCGTTTACGTAAATCCCTATTCGCGAACGACTTAGTAAAACGATGTAAACGACGGAAAAAGACGACGCTGTCCCGACGCCATACTTAACATGGCATACGACGGAACTTCGTAAGGTTACCCCTCATATAGCAGGGGTAACCTTACGCTTACGGAAACAACGTAAACAACGACGGGGCGGAGTAAAAATTTTCGGGAATCGGTGTATTAGGCTCATTTGCATAGGTAAATGAGAAATCAACGTAAAGGCCACCTAGCGGCCAGGAAAGTAATTACATCTACGATCTGACGGTGTAAGTGTTTTACACCTGTCGGATCTTCACTGTATCTATGCGTAAATGATTCTATGAATCACACGCATAGATACCCAGGTAAAAAAACAGAGATACGACGGTGTTTCCTGCGATACACCGTCGTATCTCTTTTGAGAATCTGGCCCATAGTGTAGATAGATAGTATTTTAATAAGATATCTGTAATTTAGTAAATATTAATGACTTCTGAGTAAGTTGAACTGGTTCTGGAGAAACTCTTTAAAGCATTGAAAATTGAATTCTTATGCCTCGACTCTTTCCATCGCAAATTCTGACTGTGTGTATGCCCATCTGAGTTTTTCCATCGGATATTCTGAGAAATTCCGTCTGAGTTTACATAGAGAACAGGTTCTCTTTTCCGCCGATTGAATTCCGTCGGAATTCCGATGTGAGTTTGGTCAGGCTAAAGCCTGATCGTGTGTACAGGGCATTACAGATCCAGTCTGCGAAGACCAAATACTGTATATTTCCCTAAGAGAATGAGCCTTGGCACTCTTGCTCCGTCTACATTCTTGGAAGAGTTTGCCCAGGGCAGCTTTTATATTACCAAACCTATAATCTATGATCTTTCAACTATAATATGCTGGGGTATAACAGATATGTGCAAGAGACCATCTGGAAGCACTAACAAAGTTTCATCTTTTTTTTTTCCCACAGCAGATTGAGGTCGATAGGCTAACGTTAGACAGAGAGGCCTCTCTTGCTATCTCCAACAAAATATGAAATTATTTTCTTATGAGAAAAAGTATTTTACTTTGTAATTCGTATAATGGAGAACATACTGCAAGCCGTGTGTCTCAAGATTGAAGGAAAATTTGAGGATGAAAATACCGAGAGCAGAGAGAATTATCATTGCGGAGAAAAAGCAGGTTAGGATTAAAACTCATAATGTTCCAAGAGCCTGTTTGTTGTACAGAGAGTATTTATCAATCACATTTCTCATAACAGAGAGGCGATTCTTGTCACCTGCTTAGATGACCCCGAGAACAGCTGTGAATATGGAAACTCCTCCTCATAGGAGGCAATAGCTGTTTTAAACTGTTTTAAACTGATTTCATGTCACAAGACAGATCAATCAGATCAGAAATTCAGATCACTGAATTTCCCAGCATACGATTAAATACCAGATGGGATAAATTGGAAGCTCTGTAATTTTAGACCAGAATGACATTCATTTATGGTCAGTTAAGGCTCGTACACACGATCAGTCCATCCGATGAGAACGGTCCTTCGGACCGTTCTCATCGGTTAACCGATGAAGCTGACTGATGGTCTGATGTGCCTACACACCATCGGTAAAAAAACGATTGTGTTAGAACGCGGTGACGTAAAACACAACGACGTGCTGAAAAAAATTAAGTTCAATGCTTCCAAGCATGCGTCGACTTGATTCTGATTTTTAACCAATGGTCGTGCCTACTAACGATCGGTTTTGACCTATCGGTTAGGCGTCCATCGGTTAAATTTTAAAGCAAGTTGGCTTTTTTTTTAGCCGAAGGTTAAATAATCTATGGGGCCTACACACAATCGGTTTTGACCGATGAAAACGACGGTCCATCAGACCGTTGTCCTCTGGCTGTCCTATTGTGTGTACGAGGCCTTAAAGTGGTATTAAGCCCAAAACCAAACATTTGTTATATTACAGCTTACCAATTCTTAGATGTGATGGCTGCATTGTTTTCTTCCTTAGGCTTCCTTTCATCAATTTTCATCTGCTGATCTAGCCAGTAAATCAGTTGTTTTTCAAAAGAACAAGTTCCTTTGCAGAATGTATCAGTTCCATTGACTTCAATGGGGAAACACGCTTTGATATGCGAGTGCTTTGGATTACGAGCATTCTCCTGGAACGGATTATGCTCGTAATCCTAGGTTCCACTGTATTTTAAAAGTTATGACCAATTTAAACAGGAGCCAAATATCCTAAAAGCACATCTTTGGAGTGTAAGAGGGAACCTGGAATACTCAGAGGAAACTCACATAAGCATGGGGAGAACATGTTAACTTCGGCAAGTATCCTGAACAGTATTTAAACTCTGGACCCTAGTATTGGAGGGCAGAAGTGCCATTAAGCCGTTGTCCTGCCCATACAATTTGTAACATAACTGATTATAACAAAACTGCTTTTACTTCTTAAGCCTTCCAATCCTTTACAGACAAGGAAATGGCTATTCTAGCCTCTGTTTGATATGCAGCTTCCTGATGATGCAACACTGATTGCGAAACGCGTAGAGGCTGCTGAATGACAAGGCTACACATACAGACTGTAAGACAGTTGGGAGACCACAAAAGGAACGGCTTTTTCACCCCATCCACATTATTTGCATACACGGCTGGAGAAGCTTGGTGCCGGTATATAGGCACCACAAAATGTGAGTGTATTACTTATTTGTTTTAAATAAATTTATATTTTTTAACCACTTGCCGACCGCGCTATAGCGAAAATACTGCTACAGCGCGGTCGAGTAGTTTTGACACGACGTCCCTGGGACGTCGTCCTTCACTTTCGCGATTGCGCGTCCCCTGGGACGCGCTCGCGAAAGTGTCCGTGATCGCCGGGTCTAGAAGACCCGGCGCATCACGGATCACGGTAAATTGCCGCTGATAGCGGCCGTTTACCACGTGATTGCGCCGTCAAATGAATTTGATGACGCCGGTTCCTCCCTCTCCTCCCTCTCCTCTCTGTACAGTGTGCGAGGAGAGGGGGGGGGAGCGGGGTGTCAGCAGCTGAGCTGTGGCTGGATCTGTGACAAATGCAGTCACAGAACCAGCCATCCCTCAATCCATCCCAGCTCTGCAATCCCCCAGTACCCTGCAATCCCCAGTACCCTGCAATCCCCAGTACCCTGCAATCCCCCAGTACCCTGCAATCCCCCAGTACCCTGCATTACCCCAGTACCCTGCATTACCCCAGTACCCCACAATACCCCAGTACCCCAATACCCCAGTACACCAGTACTCTGCAATGCCCCAGTACCCCAATACGCTGCAATACCCCAGTACCCCAATACTCTGCAATACCCCAGTACCCAAATACCCCAATACTCTGCAATACCCCAGTACCCCAATACTCTGCAATACCCCAGTACCCCAATACTCTGCAGTACCCCAATACTCTGCAGTACCCCAATACCCCAAAACCCCAATACTCTGCAATACCCCAGTACCCCAATACTCTGCAATACCCCAGTACCCCAATACTCTGCAATACCCCAGTACCCCAATACTCTGCAATACCCCAGTACCCCAATACTCTGCAATACCCCAGTACCCCAATACTCTGCAGTACTCCAGTACCCCAATACTCTGCAGTACTCCAGTACCCCAATACTCCAGTACCCCAATACCCCAATACCTCAGTACACCAATACCCTGTGCAATACCCTGAAATACCCAAATACTCTGCAATACCCAAATACTCTGCAATACCCAAATACTATCGCCTATGGGGATTTTTAGGTAGCGAAGTTTGGCGCCATTCCATGAGCGTGCGCAATTTTGAAGTGTGACATGTTGGGTATCTATTTACTCGGCGTAACGTCATCTTTCACATTATGAAAAAAAATTGGGCTAACTTTACTCTTTTTTTTTTTTTTTTTTAGCACAAAACAGTTTTTTTTTAAAAACATGCGTTCAAAAAATTTCTACGAAAATACCGTGCGAGATAAAAAGTTGTAACGGCCGCCATTGTATTCTCTAGGGTCTTTGCTAAAAAAGCATATATAATGTTTTGGGGTTCTATGTAATTTTCTAGCAAATAAATGATGATTTTTTCCATGTAGGAGAGAAATGTCAGAATTGTTCTGGGTGTTCCAGAACGCCTGATGGCGTTCCCTGCATGTTGGGCCTCTGTATGTGGCCATGCTGTGTAAAAGTCCCACACATGAGGTATCGCCATACTCGGGAGGAATAGCAGAATGTGTTTTGGGGTGTAATTTGTGCTATGCATATGCTGTGTGTGAGAAATAACCCGCTAATATGACAGAAACAAGATTTTTTTTTTTTTTACAGAATTTTCTGTCGTTTTTCTTTTATAGCGCAAAAAATAAAAAACCCAGAGGTGATCAAATACCACCAAAAGAAAGCTCTATTTGTGTGAAAAAAAGGACACAAATTTCAAATGGGTAAAATGTTGTATGACTGAGTAATTGTCATTCAAATTGTGAGAGCACCGAAAGCTGAAAATTGGTCTGGTTAGGAAGGGGGTTTAAGTGCCCAGTGGTCAAGTGGTTAATTTAATACACCATGAGGAGCACCTTTTTTCTCTGAGCACTCATAGGAGAAGGTGACACCCCATTCCACATTCAAGACACCAAACAGCAGGCTGAATCCCTGATATAGGAGTGGTTATTCTGAGTAATGAACCAAATGTTCTGGTTTATACGACATCTGGTGAGTGACCATTCCAAACGGTGATGGGATATCACTAAGTGGTGACAACTTGGTAACGATTTGAATATACCACAGAGGAACACATCAACTATATGTATATGTATAGTTGATCACCCACACTGGACAGTATCTAGGAGGAAAAATACTGGACTATCCACCCCATATGAATTTTAGATTTTTTGATTTGATTTTTATATGATATGGTTTTTCAACATACATAACTATAGGTGTATTATGTATGTCCACTCAACTTAGAGGTTTATGATATTTAAGGGCACATACTAGTGCATTAACTAAATTAAGTTTTTTCACGTTGGGGGCGTGGCCAGCTCGGCATGTGAGCAGACGCTTCTTCACAGAGCTCCCGTGCTGATCCTTAATTGATCCGGTTTCCGGCACACTATACTGCTCGTTTTTCCGCTGATCAGCCCTGGGAACGTTCCCTCAACACCCAGCCGACACTCTGCTACCATCGGAGGGCATGATGACCCGGGGACAGAAGGGAGAGAGCTCGAAGCAGGATTCCCAATATGGCGCCACTCCGCCATCAGCGCAGAAGGAAGATAAGGCCAAGAAGGCGGTGAGTAAGCAGTCCAAACACCCTGAGAAGACCTCCGGAGAGCCCCCCAAGGATATGCGGTATTATGCCTTTAAACTGGCGGGGAAATCGGACATGCCAGCAGTACAGCCCCTGAGTGATGGTGGAGCCACCGAAGACAGTGATATGGAGGAGGGGGAGGAAATGCTGGGGGCCGGCGCCATGATGGCACAGAGTCAGGGCAGCCCAGACCTGCAGGAGGAAGATGAGGACCCTGAGCCTGAGGGGGCAGAACAACCCACGCTGGCTGCAATACTGAAGGCTGTGAATAAATGTACAGCCTCCGTGAACAGTCTGAGGGCTCGCTTTGGGGGCCTGGAGGAGGAGGTCTGCTTAATCCGACAAGACATGCAAAAGATGAGGGAGAGAACCACCGCAGCTGAAAGCAGAATAAGTGCCATAGAGGATAAATTACCCCCACTGATCAGAGAGGCTCAATCTGCTGCACGGATGGCCAGGGCAGTGGATATGAGGGCAGAAGATTTTGAGAACAGACTCAGACGCAACAATGTGCGCATAGTGGGGTTGCCAGAGAAGGTGGAGGGCCGTGACCCCACGCAGTTTGTGGAACAATGGATGGCGGATGTGTTCGGCAAAGGTGCTTTTACCCCCTATATGCGGTTGAGAGGGCTCATAGAGTACCGACCAGGCCTCTCCCGCCTGGGAATCCCCCTTGCCCGATGCTAGCCCGGTTGCTGAACTACAGAGACAAAGAAATTATACTGAAGCTGGCCAGGGAAAAGAGGAACATTCAGTTCAATGGCACCCGGGTCTCATTTTACCCTGACTTCTCCGCTGCAGTCCAGAAGAGCCGGGCACGCTTCACTGAAGTTAAAAAACGCCTGCAGAAACTACAAGCTCCATATGCAATGCTGTACCCGGCGAAACTCAGGATTGTATTGCGGGGACAGGCCCACTTCTTTGAACATCCCGCTGAAGCCTCGGATTGGTTAGATGAGGGCGTGCTGCGCCAGGCCCAGAGATCTCCCGAACGTGATGATTGAACCATCGGATGTAAACTAGTCGTGCTGTCTTGATTCTTCCTCGGCTGAGGAGCCTGCCGGAAACATACAACGATTCTTTATACAAACTGTGAGTTCGGAAATGCGATTAATGATGCCACTCCACCTAGTGAAGTTGGCCAGTGATTATACGGCCACATTCGATGGCCCAGTTGAAGGTTTGTGGGACCGGTTGTCCCAGATGTGGAGGGACTGCCCGTTGGCTCCCCAGAGGTTGGTACGACGACGAGCTTCTATGCAGAAGGGTGTCCAGCCGGCACAGGCGGTTGGTCCCCTGCAGGGGAGTTCTATGTGTCCTGCCGAAGCACCGTTGTGCGATTACAGCTTTTGTTATGCGATGGACTGCCCCAGAGCGGTTACTTCCTACTACTTGCTGAGTGGTTTCCCGATTCTCTTTCTTGCCCAGCGGACTGTTCTGTCCCTATCTACACCCCAATATACTGAAGCATTCACGGCCACTAGGAGGGAGGTGGGGTGGTTTGTGGGTGGTGGTTTTCCCCCTGACGGATGTGTGTTTGACCCCCCTTGATGGCAGCGGTTAAGATACTTTCCTGGAATGTTAGGGGGCTGCAAGACCCTCTTAAACGCACTATGGTTTCGACCTTGATGAGGAACAGGCTGCCGGCCATATGTGCCCTACAAGAGACCCATCTTACTGCTGACTCAGTGTCATGTTTGAACTACCGGTGGGTGGGTCAGAGTTATCACTCCACTCACACCTCTTGTTCTAGGGGTGTGAGTGTGCTGATACATTGCTCGATCGAGTACGAGGAACTGAGCTCTGAGATTGATGCTGATGGTAGATATGTGTTTTTACTATGTAGGTTGTTTGCTTTCAAATGTATTCTTGCCTTTGTGTACATACCACCCCCGTATAACAACCAGGTCCTGAGGGCATTGGTGGAATTCCAGGTGCGGTCTCCGGAGGTGCCATTATACGCCTTTGGGAACTTCAACTGCTGCATGGACCCTCTGTTGGACAGACACCCGCAGGGGGGAGGGGGGAGGAAGGTGAACCATTCTGCCCTGGGTAGATTCATGGAGGAGGTGGGAAGACCCGTGGAGAGCCAGGAACCCGGGTGTGAAACAGTTTTCCTGCTTCTCCAAGAGTTACTCCTCTTTGTCTAGGATTGATCTATTGAAAACGAGGTTCAAGGTACACAAACCATAGGATGGACTATGGGTGACCTAGGACATGGGTGACCGCGTCCTAGAGTAGCTACAGTGCCGCGTCCTAGAGTAGCTAGAGAAATATGGTGGTTTAGAAAAGAAAGTGGACTTTATAGGCACTAATCATAAACGTAATATAAATGTTTTATTGATACAATACCAAAAGAATTCTGGCATTGCATTCAAAATTACAATATAAAGTTATAAAAATACATTTAAAAAGACACATATGATTGATCACACAGTAAAAATAGTGAACAAAGAAAATAAATGGTCGTTGTAAAGGAATGATCCGGTGTAGAAATCAATATAAATTGATAGCTACTGTAGATATAGATATACATAAACATAAACTCTACATGTTTCGCATTTGTTGCTTCGTCAGGAGTTATGATTTTTCTAGAGAAAAAGGAAGGGACCGTCATTAATATACAGACATACATTTAAATAAAATATACAGACATTCGTGCGTAACATTAAATTATATCATTTGTGCGTCAAAGCGCTATAGAGAGGATGCATAGAAGACCAAAGTTGCCATGGTGTCACAGAGGGAAGGGCGCACCCATGGGGGTCCATAAGAGGGGGCATGCAGGGATACACCAGAAAAAAGAGTTGTTAGGAAAGGATACCCCTATGTATAGTAGTTTTTTGTGGGAACATTTAGGATAGTATGTTCGCACATTATAACCAGTGTGGAATGGTAATATTTAGGTGAGCTATGTTAGGGGTGGAATTAGATACAGTGAATGCCCAGCAGAGATATATAAAAGCAAATAATGCTTTTATATATCTCTGCTGGGCATTCACTGTATCTAATTCCACCCCTAACATAGCTCACCTAAATATTACCATTCCACACTGGTTATAATGTGCGAACATACTATCCTAAATGTTCCCACAAAAAACTACTATACATAGGGGTATCCTTTCCTAACAACTCTTTTTTCTGGTGTATCCCTGCATGCCCCCTCTTATGGACCCCCATGGGTGCGCCCTTCCCTCTGTGACACCATGGCAACTTCGGTCTTCTATGCATCCTCTCTATAGCGCTTTGACGCACAAATGATATAATTTAATGTTACGCACGAATGTCTGTATATTTTATTTAAATGTATGTCTGTATATTAATGACGGTCCCTTCCTTTTTCTCTAGAAAAATCATAACTCCTGACGAAGCAACAAATGCGAAACATGTAGAGTTTATGTTTATGTATATCTATATCTACAGTAGCTATCAATTTATATTGATTTCTACACCGGATCATTCCTTTACAACGACCATTTATTTTCTTTGTTCACTATTTTTACTGTGTGATCAATCATATGTGTCTTTTTAAATGTATTTTTATAACTTTATATTGTAATTTTGAATGCAATGCCAGAATTCTTTTGGTATTGTATCAATAAAACATTTATATTACGTTTATGATTAGTGCCTATAAAGTCCACTTTCTTTTCTAAACCATAAATTTCTCTAGGATTGATCTATGTCTCTGTTCACATGCGGTTGAGCGATATATTGTGGAGGTGAAATATGCTCCGAGGAGTGTGTCAGATCACTCTCCGTTGGTAACTTCCTTAGATGTGCGTCCCCCTCCCGCGGAAGGGTGGGGAGGGGGAAATGGGAGAGAGAAGGGAAGGGGGGGTGTTTTAACACAGTGTAGTAAGTTCCAAACCTTTGAAGAAGCTCCACAGAGTGAAACATGTCGGTTGAACTTGAACTACCAAGAGCTTTCCCAGACTGTCGAAGCCTGTGATATTTGTGATATTTAACACAATGGATGGTTTTTATCTACATACTTGTGTATAAACCCAATAAAATTATTTTGTCTTTTAACAGTGTTTAACAGTTACACTCTATCAGCACCGGCCCATAGTCCCAGGGTCCTCAGGTACCCGTTTTTCCCCAAGTATTTGCTTTCAAATCAGAGTCGTCCGAATATTTGGTGAATACTCTGGGTTGGTTATTAATTGGACGAAATCCTTCCTCCTGTTACTAGATCGGGACCCCTCCCTGTCCCCGGCGACTGTGCAAGACATTCCTGTCTCCAGGTCCTTTTGGTACCTTGGTATCCAGGTTACTGCCTGCTTGCTGGAGTACGTCAGTCTTAACCTCACCCCCCTGATTAACAGATGCCGTGACCGGGTAAGGTGTGGAGTAGGCTCAAGCTGTCCCCTGTAGGCAAAGTAAACTTGATAAAGATGATCCTTATGCCACAATTGCTATATGTCCTTCACAACTCCCCGATGGTCATCCCCCTAAAGAAATTTAGGATTATCAACTCTGTCTTCCGTTCACTTATATGGCTTGCTAAGCCCCCTAGAGTTAAGCTTGAGCAACTCCAGCGGCCGAAGGACACTGGCGGATTGGCATTTCCCAATCCCTGGATCTACTATCTGGCCTCCCAAATGCAACATATTGCAAGACTTGTGGGACCCGAACGGAACCGGGAGCTGAATTTGTGGGACTCCTCGGTCCATCTGCTCAGCTTCACCACTGGGGGGAGGTGGCGAAAGGCCTAGAGGCCCTACGATACACTAAGTCCAACAAACTTTTCCCCACGTATGTACT
Source organism: Rana kukunoris (assembly GCA_029574335.1). Lineage (NCBI taxonomy): Eukaryota > Metazoa > Chordata > Amphibia > Anura > Ranidae > Rana > Rana kukunoris. The sequence continues at coordinate 388,962,171 of CM056051.1, forward strand.
CATGCAGAAGACATGGAATAAGGTTAGGATGCTACAGGGGGTGACGGGATTCACTAAATACAGTCCTATCTGGGTCAGTACTACAGGGAACTGGCTAAACTACCTTATGGCTCTAAATGGAAACGATACGGCATTACCCTTATGACCCACGTGATTAGGGATGGTAGGCTTAGGCCATTCCAGGAGCTTAGTGCAGACTTCCGTTTGCCAGCCTCTATGTACTTTTATTACCTTCAACTTAAACATGCAGTAGACGCTCAGGGAGAGGCAGATATCGGGTCCCTGGACCCGGCGTCTGTCTTCAACTATTTATTTGAGGTTGACACGTACAAGGGCTTTATATCAAGTTGCTACTCTATGCTTCAGAATCTCTTCATACCGGATACCCCTTTGAGGGCAATGACCCGGTGGGAACAAGATGTGGGAGCATTTGAGGAGGGACAATGGGAGGAGGCATTGCAGGCAGTTCCTGTGTGCTCCCTAAACGTAGCACACAGACTGTCACAACTATACATTCTTCTGAGAGTGCACTACACACCGGCTAGACTGGCACAAATGGGGCTGGGGGTCGACCCCACCTGCGTTAGGTGTTGCAGAGATCATGGTGATCTTATCCACCTACTGTGGAGATGTCCGAAACTGCATCTCTATTGGGCGAAGGTCATTGATACCCTTAACGGGGCTTTTCAGGTGCAGATACCGCTAGATCCCAAGACCTGCTTGCTGGGAATATGTGACACCTTGACGGTGGAGAATGGTTCTAGACAGGCTATCTGTAGAGCCCTATTTCAGGCCCGTCTGATGATACTGAGGCACTGGAAGGACGCTGAACCCCCCACAGTGCACGAATGGATCAAACAGATGGGGGTCACATTACGGTTGGAAAAAGTCATATTTCAACATAGAGGCACTGACTCTAAATTTGAAAAAGTATGGGCCCCTTGGCTCGATGTCCCGGGTTTGGCCCCGAAAGATCTGGTGTATGATCGTCTATTCTAGGGTCATGGGTTGGGAGTGAGCCCCTGGGCTATAATACTATACAGGATGCCGAGTATGTGGGGCACCACATTTAGGTGTAAGGGGGTGGAGGCTTGGGCCTGAGTTACTGTACATGAGATACGGGGAGAGTGAGTCGGGGGAGCACATTTGTATATAAAGTGTTACCATGTCCTTTATTGTTTTCCTGACTTTGGGTGTGCTGCGCCACACTCTCCTGATGATATATTACTGCTCTGGAGCTCATTGCTTGTATTGATATTTTGGTTCAATAAAAACCTTTGTTTGAGAAAAAAAAAAATGTTCACGTTTTTTCCACGTTTATTTCTATTTCTATTTTTATTGCACACCACAGTGGAATACATTGTTTCTGGAGGACAGCACTCCACTATATACTATTAGGAGGTGATTATAAATATATTTAACACTAGATCACATGTAACTTAGGGGAGCGCAATTTCACCCCATCACTAACATATTGGAGGTAGGACACAAGTCGGTTTATGTCCATTACTACTTAGAGGTGAATGGAGGGTCCAATTGGTCGGGCTGTCAAACTGACCATGTGAAAGGGGCCCAAGGCTGCTTTCACAATGATGTGCTGTGGTTTACCCACACCATGGGTGCAACACAGTGTACCTTTTGCTTTCCTGCACTTTTCAATATACTTCTATTATATTCTGAAAGTTTGGTGCACTTTCAGAAAGCTCACAAAACTCGCAGGTAATAACAGAAGTCTATGGCTCAGTGCAGATAACCCGCAGGTAAACCGCGCTGCACCTGCAGATCAGTTGGAAAGCAGCCCAGTAACCACTACAGAACAGATATGCCCATATATACACTGTGGGGGTTATTTACGATAAAGGTAAATCCACTTTGCACTACAAGTGCAAACTACAAGTGCAAAGTGCACTTGAAAGTGCTCTGAAAGCGCAATTAGACGTGTAGATCCGAGGGGGACATGCAAGGAAAAAAAAAAAAACATTTTATCTTGCACATGAATGGATAAAATCAGCAGAGCTTCCCCTCATTTCAGATCTACCCATCAGATTTACAGTGACTGCACTTCCAAGTGCACTTCTATTGAAATTTCAAGTGCACTTTGCACTTGCAGTGCAGAGTGGATTTGCCGTTTGTAAATAACCCCCAGTGATTTTAGTAATAAACTGACCTTTAACCACTTAAGGACCCCCGCACGCACATATACGGCCACAGAATGGCACGTACAGGCACAAGGGCGTAAATTTACGTCCCCGCCTAAGTGCGGTTCGGGGGTCCCATCGGGACCCCCTCCGCGGCGTGCGGGGGTCCCCCTGGCTCCGGGAGCGATCCGGGACGAGCGGGCGGATGTCGGCGTTTACCCGCCCCCCCGCGGTCGCTCCCAGCCAATGCGCACGCTCCCAGTCTCCTGTCACTTCCTCCTCCTGTGTAAACACAGGAAGGGGGAAGTGATGTAATCTCCCATCGCAGCGGTATTTCCAACCGCTGCGATGGGAGAAACACCTAACAGTAAGTGTGCACCAACATTACACTGACACACACTCACATAGGCATACTTAACCCCTTGCGATCTGCCCCCCCACCCGTCCTGTCACAGTGTCACTGAATGCAGTGATCTAATCACTGCATTTAGTGTCAGTGTGACAGGCAGTGTAAAATCAGTGAGTGTTAGGTTCAGGATAGCCCCCCCACCCCCCCTAATAAAGTTTTAACACCCTGATCAAATACATTTTGGCCTAAATGTTTGACTAAAATTTAGTTTATTTGATTTTTTTTTTAACAAAAAGTAAAAAATATTGTTTTTTTTTCAAAAATGTCGCTCTATTTTTGTATATAGCGCAAAAAGTAAAAATCGCAGCGGTGATCAAATACCACCAAAAGAAAGCTCTATTTGTGGGAAGAAAAGGACGCAAATTTTGTTTGGGAGCCACGTCGCACGACCGCGCAATTGTCAGTTAAAGCGACGCAGTGCCGAATCGCAAAAACACCTTGGGTCATTTACCAGCGTATTGGTCCGGGTCTTAAGTGGTTAATAACAGTATTCTATTCCATCCCAGAGCGTTAGGTCGCGGGCCACACCAGAGGGCTCTGCGAGCCACATGTGGCCCCCGGGCCACTGGTTGGGCACCCCTGCCCTAGGGTGTCTGCTAAAAAAAAAATATAATGTTTGGGGGTTCTGATTAATTTTCTAGCAAAAAAAATGTGATTTTTACATGAAGGAGAGAAGTGCCAAAATAGGGCTGGTGATTAAGGGGTTAAGCTCCCGGGGGCGGTGTGAAACGTGTTGGGGGCATGGCCTGGTCAGATTTCATCGTAGAAGGACACCATAGATGTGAGACTTCCAGGGGCAGTGGCGTATCTAGGGTTTGGTAGCCATGGCAAGTGCCATGGGCGCCATATGAAGGGGCACTGTTGAGTGGCTGGGCAGCAAGGCACTTACCAGGGTCTGTGGATCTCTTCTTTCCTCCTCCCGAGCATAGCAGGATCTCCTTTTCAGCACCTTTGCTAATGGACATTGGCAGCGCTATCCCTGCTGCATTCTGCCACAGCCCTCCCCTGTTCTCCCAGGCTCTCCCATTCCATCTGGTCCCGCACAAAGAAGAAGGAGGAACATCAGTTTCTCGCTCTCCTCTGTGAAAACAGAGGCCTTAAGTGATGAAGATTTCCTTGGAGGGCAGAGGAGAGATCAGAAGTCCAATAACCCCCAAATTTCTCCATAAAGAGGATATGTCACTACCCAATGTATCATAAGGGATGATAAATATCACTAATTTTGTTAGCTGTTTTTTTTTTTAAGGTTATCTGAAAGATGGGTTTCCAATGTTTCGACAGGGGCGCAGTTTCAGTGCTTGCCATAGGCGCTATTTTCACTAGATACGTGTCTGTCCAGGGGTCACCATTTCCTTCCTTGAACAGTAGGGAGTATGTTTAAATTCTGCAGAGAGACCACTGCTTCCAGACAGAGAGCAATGGTGCTTATCTACAGCATGCTGCCAGGGGACAGTTTTTGTAAGGATTTGTATACTATTTGTTATGATGCTCCTCTCAAAATGAGATGCATCAAGTTGAACTTTTGATGTGCTTGCTGTGTTCTACCATTTCATTACCCTTTAATAATAAAAAGTGAACTTACAGGAAAGCATGGCTCAATGCACAAGGCATTTGGCAAAGCAGTAAAATAAATGTTAGGCCCCGTACACACGAGCAAATACATCTGATCAAATCAGTCGGACAGACCGATTTGAACAGATCTGTCTGCTGGGATGTATTGGTTTGATCGTGTACACACAATCAAACCAAAATCCCCGCCGACAGACAGCGCGCTGACGTGGTGGTGACGTTGACGCCGCCACGTCACCGCACCAGGAAGTAAAACACTTCCGCGCATGCGTCGAATCCATTCGACGCATGTGCGAGCAGATATGTCTGCTGGTTAGCGTACTAACCAGCAGACATATCGGTCCGACGGGTTCCCAGCTGACAGATTTCAAAGCATGCTTTCAAATCTGTCGGCTGGCCAAATCCGTCTGTTTGCCCGTACACACGATCAAATCTGTCTGCTGAAACGGTCCGTCCGTCAGACGGGTTTCAGCAGACAGATTTGATCGTGTGTACGCGGCCTAAAGCTGCATGTATTTATGGAGTCTTGAGTCCTTGTGCATGCACAAATGCCTAATTAAGAGCCTTTAGGCATGTCAAGGGACACCAGAACACAACAAAGCCTCAACGCTCACTCTGTCTCACAACCAACAATTCATGTGCAATGCCCAGTATGATGATGCTCTCCTCGAGCGGGGAAACTTGGTGTAATGGTGGTCATTGAGGGGCAGGATCTCTGTAAGGAGTGTACATATGTGCAGTGTACATATATAAATGAATATACTGCAGCAGGTTGGATCAGTTCTGTGACTTGGGGTTTGTCCCTCGAAACGCGTCAGTTCCAACCACAACGTTTTGGACATCACCTGTGCTGGAGTTGTGATTTTAAATGCCTGTATCTTCTCGTGTTTGTGAGTATGTGTTTGGCAATTTTATTAATGAAAATGGCGTTGCCCCATAGTGGGGGACAGACACCTAACCCAGACACTTCAGCTCTAGGAGCATCTGCATATACAACTAAGTGTATTTTAAGCACTTTACACCCTTCCTGACCAGAGCACTTTTTGCAATTCGGCACTGTGTCGCTTTAACTGACAATTGCACGGTCGTGTGACGTTGTACTCAAACATAATTGACGTCCCCACAAATAGAGCTTTCTTTTGGTGGTATTTGATCACCTCTGTGGTTTAAATTTCTTGTGCTATAAACAAAAAAGAGCAACAATTTTGAAAAAACTATCAATATTTTTTACTTTTTGCTATAATAAATATCCCCAAAAAATAGGAAATTTTTTTTTTTTTGCTCCGTTTAGGCTGATATGTATTCGTCTACAAATTTTTGGTAAAAAAAATTGCAATAAGCGTATATCGATTGGTTTGCACAAAAGTTATAACGTATACAAAATAGGGCCTAGTCTTATGGCATTTTTATTATTATTTTTTTTTTTACTAATAATGGTGGCGATCTGCGATTTTTATCATTACTCCAAGATTATAGCGGACACATCGGACACTTTTGACACTATTTGTGGACCATCGTCATTTATACAGTGATCAGTGCTATGAAAATGCACTGATTACTGTGTAAATGACTCTGTCAGGGAAGGGGCTAACCACTAGGGGGCGAACAAGGGGTTAAGTGTGTCCCAGGAAGTGATTCTAACTGTGGGGGGGGGGGGGGGGCTGGGCTACAAGTGACATGACATTGATCACTACTCCCGATGACAGGGAGCAGTAGATCACTGTCCTGTCACAAGGCAGAACAGAGAAATGCCTTGTTTACATAGGCATCTCCCCGTTCTGCAGCTCTGTGACATGATCACAGGACACCAACTGACATCGAGTCCGCGGGTCCCGCGGGCACGGTCACGGAGCTTGCGGCGCACGCACGCCAGGATTTTCAAAGCAACTTACAGGTGTGTTGCTTTGCCCTGCCGAGCCAGCGGTCGGCAAGTGGTAATGATGTCTGTAACAATTGTAGGCATCCATGGATTCCAGGAAGTCATGCCACTAATGATCCCAAACAACATGGCAGTACCTAAAAGAGATAAAGGAGCATAATCCTCATCAGTGTGACCAAGTTTATGGTGCCCACAACCCTTCTGTCAAAACAGGCTGTACTACCTAACTCTATGCTCTCACACGTTTCCACTGTATTAGTTCTTTAATAATAACATAACATAGCATATTTCATAATCAGGTACATTATGCCAACCTCACTGTTGCTACAGGTTTTTCATTGCCAAGATGTGTACTTTAGAAAACCTCAATAGATAGTTTGATAGATGTTTCCTGGTTTTTGCCATAATGTTCTTATCCCAAAGGGGCACACTGCTTCAAGCCTGGACCCTATTTTCTATTACATGTGAGAAGAGTTACCTCATCAACCGCCACTGACCTCACTTATCCAACACCAGGGGCCCTTTTTTCCTAAACTGAAGATTTTACTGAGAGATAATCTGCTATCTCATTCAGAAGGAACAGAACACCCATGTACTAAAAGTATGAGTTTAAAAAAAAAACAGGCCTTTATAAAACTCATGTGGGCAGAAAACCTAGCAATTTCTGTTACATATTATGTGCATTCATTTTTGCTAATTACTTACTTCACACAATAGAAAATGGGGCAATTATACGTTATCAAAAAATGAGCTATAGTAAAAGACACACATATTGGGAATCAATATGCAGGGAGCTTAAACTGCCTTATTTTCAGCTTGCATAGGTTTACTAATGTATCATTTTATCACACTTAAAGGAGTGTTCCAGCCCAAAATTGTGTTTATTAAAAGTCAGCAGCTACAAAAAGTGTAGCTGCTGGCTTTTAATAAACACTCACTTACCTGGTCCTGCGTTCCAGCGACGCGCCGACCGGGGCTCCGCTCCTCTCCCCCCCTCCCCAGCCGGCGCCTCCATTCCTACTGTGGGCACCCAGTCGTGACAGCCTTCTGCTTCAAGGCTGGGCACCCACTGCGCATGCGCGAGCCGCACTGCGCATGCACGCGCGGCTCGTCACTGATTTGAGAGGCGATCACATGGGACCTGTCATGTGTCCCATGTGATCGCCTACAGGGAGGGGCTGGTGTAGGCGATTAAGGCTTAATCGCCTAACCAGCCCCTCGGCGGAAGCAGGAAGTGGGACAGGAAGTCCCACTCCTACTGAAGCCCCCACTCCCCCCCCAAAAAATGACATGCCAAATGTGGCATGTAAGGGGGAGGGGAGTGGATTAAAAAAAAGTTATTTTTTAGGTGGAACTCCTCTTTAAATTTGCATGCTATATTACTTCATTATATCTTTTTAAGAATTCTGTGATTTTATCTTTGTATTTCTTGTTTTCAATACAGTAATATATCTTGTGTCAACACCGGTTTTGCAAAAATAAGGTGCTTGCTAATTAATAAGCAATAAATACAATAATGATGGTAATAACAATGATAATTAAAATTCCTAATTGTGCAAAAATTATTGTGCAAATAAGCAAAAATTTGCAAATAATCCACAGTGTAAATATGCAATCATGCAAATATATGCTAATAAACAGTAGTGCAAATAATTGCTTTCCCATTTGACAAAGTGACGTGAACAGTCACGCAACGCGTCAAGGACCCGAGCCTGTGGTGACATAACTTCCGGTCGCGGCCGAGAGCGAAAGTGCCTTTGTTTTGGTTTTTACATGCTGTTGTCTGATCGTCAAAAGTGCCTTAATGTGTTTTATGGATTAAAATGATTTTAACATATTACACTATGGAGCCCTCTTCTTCCATGTTTTACTATTGAGAGTGAATATCCTGGGAAAAGTGTCTGCTGTCACCAGGAGCTGCTTAGCCACTGTAGGAGAAAGGAGGCTTTATTTTTAAGCCAGCTAAGGTGAGAGGCTGGGGGAAACAGGGACACCCCCACTGGAACACCCGCACATATAAGGATTGCTTTTGATTGATGGTGGACTATCTTGCACTTTGCCTGTGATCATCATTTAATTTTGGATTATTTATATTGCACAGAAATCCACGGTTGCACTAAGGAACTTTTTGCATGGAAATATATATTTTTTTGCACAAAGAACACATTTTTGATACATCTATATATTTTTATATATATTTTATATATATGTATGTATATATATATATATATATATATATATATATATATATATATATATATATACTTGCTTTCAATTATTTTACATTTACTTTTAGAATCTGATATTGTGGAACTGTTTGCCTATTGGACATTATTTTGCATGTTTTACCCTCTTTTTTTGACACATGTTTGATAAATTTGCAATTATTTGCACTACTGTTTATTAGCATATATCTGCACGATAGCATATTTGCACTTTGGATTATTTGCACATTTTCGCTTATTTGCACAATAATTTTTGCACAATTAGGAATTTTCATTATTCATCATTATAGTATTTATTGATTATTTATTAGCAAGCGCCATATACACCCCCCCCCCCCCCATTGTTTTCCTGATAGACGGCACACTGAGTGTGCCATCAATCAATACAGCTATGTGCCGTTGTTCTGTCGAGAAGTGCCCGGCTATCAAATAGTGCCAGGGTGGAAGTGCGTATGTGCCGCATGGAGCCGAATTGACGATCAGCTATTGAATCAGGATGCCACGGCACATTCATGTAGGAAGAGGGGTGGATAGATACATGAAGGGGGCGGATATTTAAATGATTGGCAGTGTTGGGGGCAGAATTTTTATCGAAGGCCAAACAAAACTGCATAATAAATCTTTATCTAAAATAGAAAAAAGCTGCCCTTCAATTGACTAAACATAGCACACTAGCATCCAGAAAGAATAGTAGATAAAGATTTCCTTTGCAGCTTTGGTTGGCCATTGATAAAAATTCCCCCCCCCCCCCCCCAGCACTGTCCATCATTTAACAATCTGCTCCCTTCATGTAAGTAACCGCCCCTCAGCTACATGAACGTGCCTCGGCAACGCGAGATGATAAACTCAGTTGTTCTGGGGCTCCGTACTGTGCGTGCGCATTTCCACCCTGGCATTTCTTGATAGGGGGCATTTGTCGACAGGACACCGGCGAGATTGCTGACCATTCACCAGTTTGCGCATGCGTGAGTTTACTGCATTGACGTGCCAAAAGTACAGAAGTATGGGTATTGGAAGGGAGCCACAGGACTCCATAAATATGTCGGTGGCTTCAGGTAGAATGGGCAACAATAATTATAAACTGCAGAAATTGCTCAAAACAATTACCGGACACTCTGGATCATCCTGATCATCCCCTGTGGTTGAAATTGCATGTAATTCTAGTATTATTTTTTTAGTGGAATAGTTGCATTGTGTTTACTACCACTTTAAAATTCTTAGTTTTTGATTAAAGCGAGGAATAGTTATGACCCCATTGGGGAGATTTTTCTTTACCTCCTGTCCTGTGACACTTGTACGAAAAATGGAGGCGACCTTTGTCACCTGGAAAGGGAGACACAGGCATCAGTAAAAATTCTGTTAGAAATTCTAACCATTTCCCGCTCTTCTATAAATGTGTCTTTGTTTTTGCTTTTTCCCCAAAGAGATGTTCAATTGTATCCTGGAGATTAGTTCTATCACTCTATCACTTACTGACTGCTTGCTACGGGCACTGCTCCAGTTTTGCAAATTAAATTATTCAAACTGAGGCTGTTTTTTCAAAGACGAGAGAAAAGAAGGCATTAGTGGAAATGCTGGAGTCCTTGATTGTAGCACCCGATTGAGTCTCACCTGTTAAGGCAAGTACACATAATCAGTTCACATGGCAGCCGTAATTGCGTTCATAGCAGCAGTTGGTGATCAGCAGCACTCTTTTAAAAGTGCACAATTTAGTACAGAAAAATCCACAAAGCTAGTACTCTATCCACTTGTAAGGCCTCATACTGATTTGTACACCCATGCAAAGGGCTTTTATCACCCCATGCAGGGAGCCTGGTAAAATCAATGAACTGCATGGATCCCCAAGCGAATCCTGGAGTGTACGTCTATAGGGGTCTGATGCATGGATAAGAATGCAGACCACCTTTCAATTGGTACGCCCATATAAATTAAGCCTAAAACCTTTTGTAGCACCCCCTACAGTGCTACTAGTGTTAGTGCAGGCTAATTTAGGGTATTACTCGTGGTAAGTTTTCTCAGTCAGAAATTGGGTAAGGGTTACTGCAGGTCGGGCTGGATGACTCTACAGAGGCAGGTCTCTGGTACATCCCCCTGGATCTGGAAGCTGGTAGAAGTTAGTGGGTTGAGGCCAGGAGGTGCTGATCTGCATACTTGAGGGAACTTGACCAATCCCCAGACACAATGTCCTTGCAGGGTGGTTAGGTCAGCACTTAAATGTGGTGGAGCCATGCCAGTATCAGTGCTGGGTGGAAGATGGAGTGCTAAGGAGGCTGACGGTGGCCTAGAAGGGGACCCCTGGGTCTGGTGTGGGGGGATCTGCCTCCAGTCTGGGCTTGGATTGGTTTTGGGAAGATCCTAATAGCACCTCAGTTTTAGAGGGAATCTTGTATAAAGAGCAGCAGAGAGCAAGGAGGACAGAGTGATTACATCAGTACACCCAGGGATTCATGTGGGAAAAGATTGTCATATGTAGCAAGATTTTTGAAAGACAGTGCTGTGCTTAACCTTTTCTATTCCTTGCCCTGGGAGAACTTTAGAGCAACCAGGTGGGCTGGTACTTTCTGCAGGCAGTGGAGCTGGAAGCAGTTCTACAAAGGAAAAGAGATACTCCTGCATTCAGTTTACAGCAGACTGTGCTATTTTTTTAAAGGGGGCTAGGAGCTTTTTTCCGCTGACCCTGATAGACTGAAGGTGTCTGGGAGGAAGATCAGTGTAGGGTCCTTACTTTGTGCAGAGAAAGGAAGGTGTCCCCATTTATTGTTTCTTTTTTTATAAATTGTATTTTTATTAAATTTTCAAGAGAAAAGATACAAACAGAAAACAGGGAAAATTAATACCAAACATGTAGTACAAATTATAAGAATGCTAATTGAAAAGGCATATAACAGATATTAAAACAATAAATATATCGCTACAATGCTACAAAATTCACAAGGGCAAAATATTTCAGCTGTATAGACCAGGGAGGGTGAAAGGGGGGAGGGGGGGGACTCAGGGAGCGGGCTATACAAACAAAAACAATATGTCACATAAAAAGAATTGTTGCTCTCTGAATCCATTGTCAGTGGGGTCTCAGGGTGCCCAAACTGAGGAACCAGGGCACCCCAAGTAAAACCCACCTAGGAGCGAGGGAGGGTGGGAGTAGAGGGAGGGAGCACCATGGAATCACAAAAAGAACAGGCTAACAGGGCTAAAGAAACATAGAATTTAGGAATACCTCTGATTTGCAAGTTCTGTCTGTGTTCCCTATTTTCGAGGTCCTCCTGTTGTGCTTGGAGCTGAGTAACTGAGTGTTTTATGGTGGCATTGTCCTCCTCAAGGACTTGAACATACTGTACTAGTTTGTCAAATTTAGATTCTAGGGTGTCAGTGCATTCTCCAAAAATTGCCTATTTCTCCCCTTAGTTATTTGGCAAGTTTACCCACCTCCTGGGCAATGTTATGTGTAATGACCTGGAGAAACTATTGTAGTTTGGCATCAAGTATGTCCGCCGTCAATGTCCCATCCAAGTTATTATCCCTATTAAAAACAAGAAAAAAAACAAGCTCAGAGACTGAATTCTTGTGTCTGGATGCAAGTGAAAAATGTGTGTTGCCTGGCTGTGCAGGAATAGGGGTAACAGTTACCAGCAGCCCTTGCGGGGGTAGTGCTGCATTTGGGGGCTCGTCAGAGATTCCCTATAGCAACCTGCATGGCTGTTGACCCTAGCAACCGGAAACCAACGAGCCAAAAGACTGTAATTTGCTGCCAACTTGTCACAGGAGTCAAGCAGGAAAGTGTGCTGTGCTGCTGAAACTGTGACTGTGCTATTCGAGTACTGTTGCCTGTGCCGTTGCCCATAGCAACCTCGAACTGTTGCACTGTTGGACTGTTCCAAATTAGTGTATTCCTCTTGCTACTTAGCTGCCTAACAGCGGCTGGGATTGTGCTTATACTGTTACAGAACCTGCTGTTGTCAGTGAGGACTGTGTTATCATTTGCCTGTGGCAACCAATTCAGGCTGTGTTTGCTATTAACATCCGGTTGCTCAAAATTTGTCTGGGACCAAGTGTCATGTCAACGTCAGTGAACTGTTCTTATGTTCAACATGCATCCCAGTCGGCACATTTTCATGTGGCCAAGCAAGGTAACAGCCAGCGCGGGAAAAGTCCAGCGGAAAAGTAAAGCTGGTGCCAGTGTGTCTTGGGGGGGGGGTGTGTGGGTGGAGCTGCATTTAGAGCAAGCCCAGTAAACCCAACACGAGGGAGAGAGGAGCAAGATGGAGGCTGGTGCACGTGTGTACCCTATGTTATCCTGGCTGCCTGAAATGCAGGAGGTGGTGCTCATGCATGGTGGACACCGGGATGCGTCTAGAGCACCGAGGGTTCGCCCTTGGACTGGTCAGAGGAACAGAGAGGCTGTGTCTGATATGTCCTGGATGCAGGAGACCCGTCCCATGGTCAGCAAATGGATCAAGTGTGGACACTGGTAGGCACTGCCGACAAGGCGAACACCCAGTGAGCTGGCACCCGTCGCATACAGTGTGGATCTGCAATCAGGCCTATGCACAGCACAGCTGGTAAAGAAGAAGTCCTGATTGGCTGAAAAGAGTTGGAGGATAAATACAGAAAATGGAAGGACAGAGATATCTCATGGCTTACCTTGAGTCTTTCCATCTTTTGTACGAATTCCAGTCCAGATTTCGACCTGGACATGGAACAGAGACGAGCCTCATCTGTGTTTATGATGATGTCCTTCACGGCTTGGACAGGGGTGACTCAGTAGCTCTGGATCTGTCCATAAATCATGACACCCATGCCAAAGTCGGTCGGCTTTGGCATGGGTGGCCATTTTTTTTTTAGAGGGTAGAGTTCAGGGAGTCAAGACTGGCCCTTTTTACTCTAAGTACTCAAAGTGTATTTGAGGCCCCTTGCTGACCTGCTAAAGTCCCACGCCATCCAGTACCATGTTTATGCGGACAACACCCAGGTCTGCTTGAATATTCCTAGGAACCAGGCGGCTGATGCCACCCTTGCCAGCTGTTTGGAGGCCATCAACACATGGATGTCTGCCAACTTCCTGAATCTTAATGAGGGAAAAAACTGAGGTGATCATATTCAGTGATCTGGCTACCCCCTCAGATATGCCACCTTGGCCTCCCTCATTTGATTCTGCTCCGGGGGGTGGCCCCCCAGGTCTGGGATCTGGGATTCGTCCTAGATTTAGGTTTAACCTTGGCTCCTCAGGTAAAAAAGGTCGTCAGTGCATGTCACTGGCAGCTAAAACTCCTGAGGGGGCTGTTTAAATATCTGGATATCTCGGACAGAAAAACTGTCATTTGTGCCATGATAGGTAGCTGCCTAGACTATTGCAACTCTCTTGATCTGGGTTTGCCAAATATGTTAGTGCAGAAGCTTCAACTTATTCAAAATGCTGCAACAAGGTTACTCATGGATGTCCCGTTGAGGGATAATATCACCCCTGTTCTCTGCACCTTGCATTGTCTGCCGGTCCACTATCGCAATTTGTTTAAGGCCTGGATGTATCATGTTTAAGATTATGAAAGGCCTGGCCCCTAGCTATCTCTGCTCTTGTTTCCATAAACAAGCTCTTGTCAGATCACTCAGATCTACCGGCAGAGGTCTCCTCTACATCTCGGTGCCCAAGAAGATCCGGCGTGGTGGTTGTGCTTTCTTCCACAAGGGTGCCGTATTATGGAATAGCCTCCCTGTCGATCTCCAGGAGGCCCCTAGTATCCCAGTCTTCCACGGATTACTAAAGACTTGGCTTTTTACGCAAGCCTTTCCTGCATAACCTCTCTCTTCCACCCTTTCTGCCGCTCTCTGCTTTTGGTTCCTGGGTCCTCTTTTCCCAGGAACTCTGCAATGCGCCACCTGGAAGAAGCCAGAGGGGAGCCGCAGTCGTGCTCCAAAGTTTGCATACTCGGGCATAAATTGTGACATTTTGGCATTAATATTAAAAATATGACTGATCATTCTTTTATTTAAGGATAGCAATCACATGAAGCCATTTATGATCACATAGTTTTTTGGATCCTTTAAAAATCAAAATCACCCAAATGGCCCTGATAAATAGTTTACATACCCTGGAATGTTTGGCCTTGGTAAAGACACAGAAGGTGGCACACACAGGTTAACATGGCAATTAAAGATTAATTTAACTCTCACATGGATGCACTAAGCAGTCTAGACACTGATCCATGAGGAGGTAGAAAAGAACAGTCAAAAGACCTGCGTAACAAGGTAATAAAACTTTACAAAGATGGAAACGGATATAAAAAGATATCCAAAGTTTAATCACTTATTAAGAAGTGGAAATTTAGGGGCTCTTTTAAAACCAAGCCAAGGTCAGGTAGACCAAGAAAGATTGCAGCTACAACTGACAGAAGAATTTCTCAGGATACAAAGAAAAACCCACAGGTAACCGCAGGAAAAATACAGGCTGCTCTCCAGAAAGACAGTCTGGTTGTTTTTAAGGAGCGCAATTGAACGATACTTGAACAAAAAAAAGCTGCATGGTTGAGCTGCCAGAAGGAAGCCTTTACTGTGCCAATGCCACACAAAAAAGCCAATGAGGCATGTCAATATGTTGTTGGGCATATTGTTACCAGGCTATTTTGTGGAACTTATACAGTAAAGGCTTCTTTCTGGCAACTTGACCATGCAGCTCTTTTTTGTTCAAGCATCATCGTATTGTGCTCCTTAAAAACAACCACACTTTTTCCAGAGCAGCCTGTATCTCCTAAAGGGTTACCTGTGGGTTTTTCTTAGTACCCCGAACAGTTTATGTGGCAGTTATGGCTAAAATCTTTCTTGATCTACCTGACCGTGGCTTGGTATCAAGAGATCCCTAAATGTTTCACTTCTTAATTTTCCATCTCTGTAAAGTTTCATTACCTTGTTACGCAGGTCTTTTGACTGTTCTTTTCTACCTCCTCATGGCTCAGTGTCTAGCCTGCTTAGTGCATCCATGTGAGAGCTAACAAACTCACTAACTATTTATACACAGACACTATATGTGCTTTAAAAAGCCACAAATGTGGGAAATTAACCTTTAATTGCCATTGTATTATATTTGGGTAATTTTTGTTATCATGATTTAAAAATTATCCAAGGAAACTATGTGATAATAAATGGCTTCATGTGATTGCTATTCTTGAATAAAAAAAAAAAAAAATTGGAAACCTTTTTTTTTGGAATGATCAGTCATACTTTCAATATTAATGCCAAAATTTCACAATTTCTGCCAGGGTATGCAAATTTTTGAGCACAACTGTAGATTGGGGGGCACCCAGACTACAGGCAGAATTTGGGCCCTTGGAGGCTCATTGGGAAGAACTTCAGCTGACCACAGCCTATGTCCAGCAATGGGTCTCATTGGTCCATCAGGCACATGGGCCAGGACCGAGGCCCAGAATTCTGCATACAAGAAGTCCAATCACCACAATCTTGTGTTCTCCTCGGTCAAGGTAGGATACGAGAACTTCCAAGGTTTTTTTGGTTTTAGCAGGAGGTTCGAAAGGGAACTTGAGCGTGGTTTGGATTATTCTTATGTCCCACAACATATTATGGACATTATTGTGACCTCCCCCCCACAGTGGAAAGCAGATATGGTGTAGGGTTACATGCATGTCCCTAAGCCACAATGGGGGCCTCCTAATCAGGAGGCTTGGGCTTGATTTCAGTACATTCAGCAGGAATAGAGCCTGGCACAGACCATTTACAAAAACTGGGTAGTGGTCATCAAAGCTGGACAGCCAAAACAAGCTATTCGGCTGCTATCAGGAAACCCAATGGTGACATCATCAGACTGCCCTATCCCAAGATGTACTGTAAGAGGGGCTGCACAGGGAGATCTGTGGCCCTTGCCTTTGTTTCTTTCTCATGGACTAGGCCGGATCAGTTTTTCTTCCAGATGTTCTGTTCCTGGAGAAGACACCTGGGTGAGGCCTAGAACTTTGCTATACTTTGTTGCTATTGAGGGGCTCCTCCTTGCTATTGCATTTCAAACACTCGTGCAAACATTAAAGTGCCTTGTTTATTTTCTTTCTGTTAGCAGGATCATAATCCCCCTGATGTCAGAAGTTAGTGTGAGGATTGTGTGAATGTGAGTCTTTCGCGCTACTAAAGAGTAAATAGTAAGGTGACCAGACATCCCCAGTTTCAGGGGACAGTCCCTGGATTGAGGACACTGTCCCCAGACCAAGTCTGTCCCCAGTTTTGTCCCCGGATTGGATTTGAACAGGGGCTGGGGCAATTTCAAAACCAGTAAGTGCAAAATAAAAAAAATCTGAATTGCACTCCCCCCGCTCCGCCGCTAGCTTAGGGGGGTGTATTTTTTCCATTATCTGTGCCCCTTTCTAAAGATTTCTTTCTAAAGATCATGTGCTGGTCGAAGCGGAGGGCTTGGCTCAAGTCCCGGCCAACCGCCTGCCTGCTTATCTCTTTGGCTTTCCTTTGTGATCTTCCTCCGCTCCCCACCCAGTAGTAGCCGGGACCCGGAGAAGACTTGACAGGCTGTGAGGTGGTGCAACAGTGGCGACGGCCGGGGATTGAGTCACTTATTGCTGCCATTACTAGTAAAAAAAAAAAAAATGTCCCCGGTTTTCATTTAAAAAATCTGGTCACCTTAGTAAATAGTGAATATGAGTGAAATGTGCTCAAACGTTAAAGTTTTTTTGCATTACACCTGTAAGGGGCCCCATGGTCCCCAGCCCCCCCCCCCCGCTTATTATCTTGTGTCAGGAGAGAAGAGATAACATTTGTTTTGTTTTTTTGTTTGTTTTTTCGTCAGCACCCTGTCCCGGTTCTCTGCTCCAGGGGGGCCCTGCCTAAAGCTGTGTAAAATTATTTGTGATGGCTGCCCTGCCTGGTTGTAACAAGAGTGAGCAGAACTATCGTTCTCATTGGAAGATTTCTCATCTATTCCTGTTCTGATTACAACTCAAAAGATGATGAAATTATATACATTTCATGTGCGTACAGTGATGCATGACCGAGCAATTACCAGTTA
The DNA here is from genome assembly GCA_029574335.1 of Rana kukunoris. Classification (NCBI taxonomy): domain Eukaryota; kingdom Metazoa; phylum Chordata; class Amphibia; order Anura; family Ranidae; genus Rana; species Rana kukunoris. Next base: position 388,979,404 of record CM056051.1, read on the forward strand.
AAGTACCATAGTGATGATAAGCAAAAACGGCTTGGTCATGAGGGGGGGGGGGGGGGGTTAATACGTTCCAGAGGTCAATTGGTTAAGGAAGGCCTATTATCTTGTATTAGCTGCTAAGGCACAACAATCCATTATAAAAATGGACATGTTGCTTTCATTTAAGTGCACTGCACCACAACGTGTAGATGGTCGTGGTGCCCTGCATGTCTTTTACCATGCAGTAAGATTTCACAGCGGTGGGAAATCTTACTAAAGGGCTGCAAAACATTCCACTATTTAGCGAGCTCAGTAAACACTACCAGTAATACAAAACCCAGCAAGAATAGCAAAAGCTTTTTTTTTTTTCCCAAGTGGGGGGGAGCACGCTTTGAGTGCTTTCAATCTCTTCTCCCAAAGAACAGCGGGAGAAATGCCTTCGTTACGAGCCCTGTAATTTCATTTCTGCAATTATACTTGTCACCACTTCCGACATGCCTGCATATAAATAGGCAATGCTATACACTTTTTTTCCCTCACCATTCTTTCCTATTTTTGCTTTTCTAATTTTCCTCTTCCTTTTGTAAAATAAATGCAGCCTGGGGCTTGAAACATATCGGTCTTTATAGACAAATTATTTCTAAAAACAAAAAGATGAAAGTTTGTTTTTCTCCAGGCGAAACAGGACTTTTTTTTTATTTATTTTTTTGTGCAGGCAGGGCAAATGTTACAAGCTTATTACTAGAATCAAAACGCTGTTTATTACACTGTTTATCATGGAGGACGTAGAGACAATAAGACACATGGGATATAGGCTGTATAGAACGTTTAGAAAATCTGTACACAGCAGAAAAAAATACAGTATGTAATTTGCTTGATGTCAAAAGCAAGTCAAGGTTGCTGGAAAATTGCAGTGATGACAGTATTGTTTTTGTTCTGCTTAATTTGAGCCATGCCCACCAACAGTGCTTGTGAAATGTATGTAAGACTCAAGAGCCAGTTAGTCTTACTGTATCTATGAGTCATTAGTCTCAAAACTGCATAATTCTCATTTGCGGGCTTGCATACAGCAACAACTCAATGCATGAGAGATAGGAAAGACGTGAAAGGGACTCTTTGCATCTGATTCAGGCAGGGCCATGCTGCCCATGAGGCCAGTTGAGGTGGCTGCCTGAGACAGCACTCACTGAGGCATGATGGGGACAGTACGGAGGCTGCTGCGTCTGTATCAGTCATACAGGGGTTGATTTAAAGGGGTTGTAAAGGAAAAAAAAAAAAAAATTTCATAATAAGCATCCTTTACCTGCAGACATTCCTCTTTTCACTTCCTCATCGTTCGTTTTTGCTCAGAAGTTGCTCTATTCCTTCTCTGTTCTATTCACTTCCTGCTTGTCTGATTTTACTGACCACCGTGAAGGGGGCTTTACTGTGGTGGTCAGTAACGTGCTCGCCCCCTCCTGGGAACTACATCTGTGTGGCAGGACGCTCTCTACGTGTTAGAGACTTCAAGGAGGTGTGAATTACTTGGCGTGCTGCAATTCATACTGGGAAATGTAATTCTTACATGAACAAGTGATGCAAACCAGGAAGTGAATGAGAGAACAGAAACTAGAAAGCCAGAGGTTATATAGATGAAGGAATTTAATAGGTATCTACTTGTTTGTTAACAGAATCATTACACTATTCTGTCTGTCTACCTTGCAGATATTAATTTTAGGCAAAAATGTTTTTTCCTTTACAACTCCTTTAACCGCTTGCCGACCATATAACCGAGATATACTCCAGCAAGGCGACTTGGCTGTGCCAGATCACGTACCTAGTATGTGTTCTGACACTTCTGGGTAGGGAGCGTGCTAGGGTTGCCACATGTTCAGGATTCGGCTAGACAGACCGGGTTTTGAATCATGTGTCCAGGTTAAAGGCGGACTGAAACCCGGAAACCTTATTCAGACTGGGCAGTGGCTCCCCAGGTAACCAAGATAGTCACACACAAATCTGTTGCTGTCCAGGAGCTGCAGGTGGCTTTCTGGGGGCAGGTTCAGCATTACAGAGGGGCAGGGAATTAATGTCAGTAAGAGCATTTTGGCCACACCCACTGTTTTCTGCGCCGCATTACTACTCTTCTTGGAGCACCCAAAGGCGTCCCAGGCTGCTAAAGTTTTTGGGTTTGGCTTTAAAGTGGTTGTAAACCCGAGAAAGAAAAAAAACCTGCAAGACACAGGCATAATGAGCTAGTATGCATAGCATACTAGCTCATTATGAATTACTTACGTTAGATCAAAGCCCCCACAGCAATCCTCTTAACCCCCTCCGCAAGTCGACATCTCTCCCGGGGATTACTTCTGGGTATCGCGGCTCCGGTGCTTTGATTGCCCAAAGCTGCAATGACATCACTCCAGTGCATGCTCACGGGTATCGCGGCTCCGGTGCTGTGATTGGCCGGAGCCGCAATGACGTCACTCCCACGCATGCGCATGGGATCCACCGATAACAGCAAACAGACTGAAGCAATGGCACATAGCAACATAACCGTGCAGGTTTAGGAGCTATCCTGGGTAGCTACAGATAAGCTTTAATATAGGGTTACATGTAGTATAACGTAGTTGCAAAGGGTTTTCAAACACCTTAAGAAAAGGTGGCAACCATAGGGCACATGTGTGCGCCCACAGCGACCCAGCCATTTTGTAATTAAATAGAGCAGCCGCCAATCACCAGGTGCCGTCCAATGGAATACCGCCAATACCCGGTGATCGGCAGGAATTTACACAAGACAGGGTAGATCCCTATCCTGTCAGCAGGGAAATAATACGTTTTCTTTAGCAGGGCCAGGGAATAAAATTGATTACTTCCCCTAGTAAAAGCACCTTCCACAGTACACATAAACACTGACTAGGCACACATTTAACCATTTGATTGCCCTAAATGTTTAACCTCTTTCCAGCCTGTTGTACAGTATTAGTACAGTGACAGAGCATATTTTTAGCACTGATCACTGTATTAGTGTCGCTGGTTCCCAAAAAGTGTCAGTTAGTGTCAGAATGTCCACCACATTATTTCTGTCCCGCTATAAGTTGCTGATTGTCGCCATTACTAGTAAAAAAAATGAAATATCAAAAAATTCCAGTATATATACGCCATAGTTTGTAGAAGCTATAACTTTTGCACAAACCAATCAATAATCAATATACGTTTAATGGGATTTTTTTTCCCCAAAAACATGTAGCAGAAAACATATTGGCCTAAATTTATCAAGAAATGGGATTTAATTTTTTTTTTTTATTGGATATGTTTTATAGCTATAAAAGTAGATTGGCTTATCTTTATGCCGGTGTAAGCGCATCGTCTTTACGCTACGCCGGCGCAACGTTGAGAGGCAAGCATGCTATTCACAAAGAACATGGGATCAACGTTGTGCTGGCATAGCTATATTAAAGTGGGCGTGCTATATTAACAACTTGACCACTGGGCACTTAAACCCCCTTCCTGACCAGACAAATTTTCAGCTTTCGGTGCTCTCACAATTTGAATGACAATTACTCAGTCATACAACATTGTACCCATTTGAAATTTGTGTCCTTTTTTTCACACAAATAGAGCTTTCTTTTGGTGGTATTTGATCACCTCTGGGTTTTTTAGTTTTTGCGCTATAAAAGAAAAACGACTGAAAATTCTGTAAAAAAAAAAAAAATCGTGTTTCTGTCATATTAGCGGGTTATTTCTCACACACAGCATATGCATACCACAAATTACACCCCAAAACACATTCTGCTATTCCTCATGAGTATGGTGATACCCCATGTGTGAGACTTTTACACAGCGTGGCCACATACAGAGGCCCAACATGCAGGGAGCACCATCAGGCGTTCTGGAGCACCCAGGCCAATTCTGACATTTCTCTCCTACAAATCATCATTTGCTAGAAAATTACATAGAACCCCAAAACATTATATATGCTTTTTTAGCAAAGACCCTAGAGAATATAATGGCGGCCCTTACAACTTTTTATCTTGCATGGTATTTTCGCAGAAATTTTTTGAACGCGTGTTTTAAAAAAAAAAATGTTTTGTGCTTTAAAAAAAACAGTAAAGTTAGCCCAATTTTTTTTCATAATGTGAAAGATGAAATTACGCCGAGTAAATAGATACCCAACATGTCACACTTCAAAATTGCGCACACTCAGGGAATGGCGCCAAACTTTGCTACTTAAAAATCCCCATAGGCGACGCTTTAATTACTTACTTATTGGTTACATGTTTTTAGTTACGGAGGAGGTCTAGGGCCAAAATGATTGCTCTTGCTCTAATGTTCGCAGAGATACCTCACATGTGTAGCCTGAACACCGTTTTCATATGTGGGTGGGACTTACGTATGCGTTCGCTTCTGCATGCGAGCACACAGGGACAGGGGTGCTTTAAAAAATGGGTATTGCAGAGTATTGGGGTATTGCAGAGTATTTGGGTATTGCAGAGTATTGGGGTATTGCAGAGTATCGCACAGGGTATTGGGGTATTGCAGAGTATTGGGGTATTGCAGAGTATTGGGGTATTGCAGAGTATTGCGCAGGGTATTGGGGTATTGCAGAGTATTGGGGTATTGCAGAGTATTGCGCAGGGTATTGGGGTATTGTAGAGTATTGCGCAGGGTATTGGGGTATTGCAGAGTATTGCGCAGGGTATTGGGGTATTGCAGAGTATTGCGCAGGGTACTGGGGTATTGCAGGGTACTGGGGTATTGCAGAGTACTGGGGTATTGCAGAGTATTGTGCAGGGTACTGGGGTATTGCAGAGTACTGGGGTATTGCAGAGTATTGTCCAGGGTACTGGGGTATTGCAGGGTACTGGGGTATTGCAGAGTATTGTGCAGGGTACTGGGGTATTGCAGAGTACTGGGGTATTGCAGAGTACTGGGATATTGCACAGTATTGGGGTAGCAGGGATGGCTGAGCTGGGATGGATGGCTGGATCTGTGACTACAGAGAGGAGAGGGAGGAACCGGCGTCATCAAATGACGCCGGTGTGTTTACAAGTGATCGCGCCGTCATTTGATGGCGCGATCACATGGTAAACGGCCGCTATCAGCGGCAATTTACAGTGATCCGTGATGCGCCGGGTCTTCTAGACCCGGTGAGCACGGACACTTCCGCGAGCGTGTCCCAGGGGAAGCACAATCGCGGAAGTGCAGGACGACGTCCCAGGGACGTCGTCCCAAAATAACTCCACCGCGCCGCAGCAGTAAAATGCCTATGGCGCGGTGGGAAAGTGGTTAAAATTAAGCGTGACCCCGTGCAAATGATGGGCTGAGCTTCAAAAAACGAACTGCGCATGCGACGTCTCTTGGACGCATCCCAGTGTGCATGCTCACAGTCACATCAAAATAGCTGCCTAAGATACGTCAATACACTGCCTACGACGTGAACGTAACCTACGCACAGCCCTATTCACGTAGTACTACGTAAACGACGTAACATACGACGGCTGTTCCCTGGTCCATACCGTTGCGCCACCTATATGTGGAATAACTTTACGTAAGCCTTACGCAAACCGCGTATCTTTTCCGACTGGCCCATCTACGTTCGTGAATCGGCGTATCTTTCTCATTTTCATATTTAACATGGGTACGCCGAATGCGTCCAGCGTAACTATGCGCCCACGATACGCCGGCATAGGCAAGTTACGTCGGGAGGCTAAAGCCTTGCTTTTCGCCGTGTCTAGCTTTGTGAATCGGCGCAGAGATGCGACGGCACACATTTGTACTTACGTCAGGGTAAGTCCGTCGTGAATCCGGGCCATTGTTTGTTTGTTTTTTTTCAAAATTGTCAGTCTTTTTTTTGTTTATAGCGCAAAAATAAATAAATGCAGAGTTGATCAAATATCACCAAAAGAAAGCTATTTTTGTGGGAAAAAAAGAACATCAATTTTGTTTTTTTCGAGTACAGTGTCGCACGACACTGCAATTATCAGTTAAAGTAACGCAGTGAAGTTTAGCAAAAAATGGCCTGTTCATGAAGTGGAGTAGAGCCGCTGATAAGACAGTCCTGTTGTACTAGACCCAGGCTAAACAGGGGGGCGCAGGCCCTAGTAAAATGCATTTTACTAGACCACACCCCCGCTCCTGTTTTCTTACCAGGGATAAATTAACTTCCCTGGCCCCATCACGTCAACAGAGGGACCAAGGAGGTGGTAGCAGAGGAGGGACATTTTCTTTTCATTTTTGGGGTGTAGGCGAATGAAGTCAGTGCCGCTGTTCCACTATACCTTGGGGGGGGGGAGATGTAGGTGGGGTTGGGGGGCCCATCTAAAAGGCTGTATAGGGCCCCATGATTTCTAATAGCAGCCCTGAAGGGGGTAAAGCTTCTGGAGGTCAAGTTGTTAATAAAGGCAAATAGATTGTTGGGGAAGTTGCATTTTGCAGGGGAATTATCCCCACAGTTTAGTGAATGTGGCAAAATTTTACTTCGCAAAGAATACCCAAAGGTATGTTCAAGGAATATAATAAAAACAGCATTAGATGATGGACGTTAACATTATTTACTAAGCTCTGGGGAAAATCCCCTTACAATGTGCAACTTCCCTTGCAAACTGAACAGTCTATTTGCCTTTAGTAAATCAAACCCACTGTCCTTGGTAAACTGCATTATTGAGATCCCTAGCAGGAACTCTGCTCTGGGACTTGAGCCTGCACTTTTACCAGGCTTGGCAACAGTGGCGGTGTGTCTATAGAGGGCGCCGGAGTGCTGCCCCCTCTGGCTCTCGCATCGCCACTGATTACAATAACATAGATTAATGCATTGCATGAATCTATGTTATCGTTGCCGCTGCCACCGACTATTCAGATGGCCGGATGGCGAGCGCCGGCCACCTGAATAACGGCAGCTGTGTGGAAGTGCCTATCAGAGGCAGCGGCTCTCTGAGTACAGCCCTCAGGCTGTAGTTGGCTTCCGGAAACTTATCTAAGGGACATACGGGGAGTGCGTTCCTTGGATAAGACTGACAGGTGTCTCAGCCAATCAGGTTCACCGGTTCTGGTTACCGGTTACCTAATTTGCTGAAGCGTCATTGAGGGCGGGAGAAGACATTGAGGGACATGGAAGGAGGATGGCTGACTCCCAGAAAGGTAAGTGCCGGGCGGTAGTGGAGGGGCGTTTTACAGGGAACCGCGGCGACAATGGGCACAGCGGCGACAATGGGCACAGCGATGACAATGGGCACAGTGGCATTAATGGGTACAGTGGCGACAATTAAAGGGCACAGTGGCGACAATTGGCACAGTGGCAACAGTTGATGGGCACAGTGGCTGCGTTTGATGGCATGGCACAGTGGCTGCATTTGATGGCATGGCACAGTGGTGACAATTGATGGCACAGTGGCTGCGTTTGATGGCATGGCACAGTGGCGACAATTGATGGGCACAGTGGCTGCATTTGATGGCATGGCACAGTGACTGCGTTTTATGGCATGGCACAGTGGTGACAATTGTTGGCACGGTGGCTGTGTTTGATGGCATGGCACAGTTGTGACAATTGATAGCACAGTGGCTGTGTTTGATGGCATGGCACAGTGACTGCGTTTTATGGCATGGCACAGTGGTGACAATTGATGGCACAGTGGCTGCGTTTAATGGCATGGCACAGTGGCTGCGTTTGATGGCATGGCACAGTGGTGACAATTGATGGCACAGTGGCTGCGATTGATGGCATGGCACAGTGGCTGCGTTTAATGGCATGGCACAGTGGCTGCGTTTGATGGCATGGCACAGTGGTGACAATTGATGGCACAGTGGCTGCATTTGATGGACCCAGTGGTTGCATTTGATGGGCACAGTGGCTGCATTTGATGGGCACAGTGAGGCTGCAATTGTTTTTTGTTTGTTTTTTCGTTTGCGCTCCCCCCTAAAAATTGCCTAAAAAATCCCCCCACTGCTTGGCAACGCTGAGTTGACTACATGTGGGTGTTTGAGTGATTGTAAATGATCACCTTGTAAAACAACCCATTCCGTTTAAAAATAGAAATGAAAGGCAAACATTTGTGTATAGATATAAAAAGATATATATAATTACCTTTTTTCCCTATCTATAAATGTTCTTAGCTGCATAAGAGCTGGGGAGGAGAATCAGTATTTGTATTTGTACTGTATCAGTATCAAAGCATCCCTAGTTGAAGTAAAAGGGGAGTCATTCCTCTGTGTAAAAACTACCAGCCACATTTTATTTCAGTTCTTTCTAGCCTACTCTTAATAAAGTGGAGTTACAGCCTTTTAATGTTTATTAAAAGTCAGCAGCTACAAAAAGTGTAGCTGCTGACTTTTAATAAACAGACACAGCAATGAGGCCACAAGGAACGTCGCTCCTCTCTCCGCTCCTCTCCTCAGCGCCTCCATTCACACTCTGGGCACCCGACTTTGACAGCTTTCGGCTTCACGGCTGGGCACGCACTGCGCATGAGAGAGTCACTCTGCGCTCCTGGAGTGGACAGGCGATCTCCTGGGACCTGTTACGTTTTCCCAGGAGATCGCCTAGAGGGAGGGGCCACCTTGGGGCAGAGGAGGAGTCACCTAGGCGGTCCCTAGGTGGAAGTAGGAAGTAGGACAGGAAGTCCCACTCCTAACGAAGCCCCCCCCCAAAAAAAATTAAAAAAAATTGCCAAATGTGGCATTTAAGGGGGTGAGGAGTGCTTAAAGTGGAAGTTCCACTTTTGGGCCGTCACACATTTACTTCCTTATAGAGGAGGTCCAGGCTCCCCCCAAAAAAAAATTAAAGTCAAAAGCTACAAATACTGTAGCTGCTGCCTTTTAGTATTGGGACACTTACCTGTCCAGGCATCCAGCGGTGTCCTCACCCGAGTCGATTCTTCAATTGGCTATTGGGTGCTGGAGCCGGCATCTTGACTAAGGGGAACTGTCAGTGAAGCTTTGAGGCTTTACTGACGGTTTCCTACTTCACATGCATAAAGTGCAAAGGAGGGGGGCTGAACGAAGGGGAAGGAGGGGGGCTGAACGGAGCCAGAAGTGGGAGCAGGTACCTGTCAAAACCATGTACCTGCTTCCCCTCTAAATAATGCCAAATGTGGCAGCGGGGGTGGGGGGGGGGCAGACCAGCAGCGCTTCTCCTTTTGGGTGGAGCTCTGCGTTATGTTCTGTAACACATATTCACTATGCCCTGTGATTAGGCACTGCTGTGTCATGCAATTCACAGAGCCTGCCTTCTGAACTACAGAGGTGCTGAGAGGAGGGGTTTCATGAGTCCGAATCAGTACAGGAATCACTGCTTACAGGCAAAAAGGTACCATGGGATTAATAGTCCTTACACATGGAAAGTGAACAGCAGAGGAGAAGCTACAAAGCATGCAGGGAAAGGGTTGTAGAAAGAGATGACCAGCAGACAGGCAGAACTCGCAACAGAGATTTTTCTAGTAAGTTTATATTGGATTGTCAAAAATAACTACTGTTTCTATTGCTATTGGGATGCTGATGCTATAGCTCAGTGGTCTCCAAACTGTGGCCCAAGGGCCGGATGCGGCACTTTACTTGCCTTTATTCGGCCCTTGGAGCACTGTCTCTCCCACTGAAACGAGACACTATTCTGCCATTTGACAGCGACAATGGAGCACCATTTCTCCTACTGACACCATTAATGGGGCACTCATCCTCCCTATGATAACAGCAATGGGGCACCCCCTAATACCAGATGTTTACTCCCACTGATGCCAGGAAAATTTTCACTCCCGTTTGCCAAAGTCCGGACCTCCAAGAGTCTGAAGGACAATAAACCGACCCTTTGTTTAAAATGTTTGGAAACCCCTGCTATAGCTGAAAGAGTGTGCTGTGTCCATAGATGTCCTTTAAGCTCTGACATGATTTGACATAAACCTTTCACAGTCGTTGGACTCCCGCCTATGAGGAAGGAGGTTGGAGGGTTGTTATTTCAAGTGACACACCAGATAATTTTGTTCTGACTAGAGTTCAACTGTACATTTTTTACACCTGAAACAAGATCATGCAGTTCACAAATTCTCTTTATTTCCTCTTTTTTTCTATTTTTGCTATATTGTTGTTTTACATATATTGTCACTTTAAAGAACAGAGCTGCAGGAACTGGAACGTAAGTGCTAGTGTCAGTTGCCAAGGGAGATTCCCTCCATTTCCTGTGTAGCGGCTTCCAAGAAGAGGATGTCCCCACACTCAACAATCTGCTTGTGTTTTTTCAAGAGCAGGTTTCTGCTGTGGGAAATGCTCAAGCTGCATATCATTTTCTGAGCCACGATTTTCTGTAGTTTTCACAGTTATCTTGTTAATACAGTTAAACTTAGAATTATACTATTTTTTTAATGCAAACATGTAGATAAATAGATTCATTCACAGTTGAAATACATAAGTATCAAAGGTCTCACCTGAAAAAATTGGCTGATTCTGATTTCATTGGTCTAAAACCTAAACCAAGGGAGCAGAGCTTAGTCAAGAACAACCTCGGCCTGTGATTGGGTAGTGAGGGAGCAGTAATAAACAAATAATGGTTAGCCCTGTGTTTTTCCTCCTGTCATCGAGCACTTTGTGTACTGTGCAATGTACTAGGGTCCCAATTGGTTTACAATGTTTACTCTTTCCCTCCCAGTCTGATTCCTGATGTACATGGAACTAAAGGATATCAGGGCTCAAAATTTCAAGTCCTGAGCCACTAGCCAGGCCTTAAGAGTTACTCGCCACTAGTTGCAGCACCCAACCCCTCCCCTGCCCCACCCCAAGTCTGCCCCTAAACACGCCCTTGTAAATGATCTCATGAAATTACACTGTTAAATGTTTTAAGCAGAATTAGGTTCCAAAAATAAATATTATTAACATCAACAATATTAACATAAAAAACACATCTGTGCCTATCAAATTCAGCGTTACGGTGCCCATAAACGCAGCCTCACTGTGCCCATAAACGCAGTCTCATTGTGCCCATGAATGCAGCCTCATAGTGCCCATGAATGCAGCCTCACAGTGCCCCATCAACTGAAGCCTCACAGTGACCTATCAAATGCAGACTCACTGTGCCCCATCAAATGCAGCCTCACTGTGCCCCATCAAATGCAGCTTCACTGTGCCCCAACAATGCAGCGTCACCGTGCCCCATGAATTACAGCGTCACCGTGCCCCATGAATTGCAGCGTCACCGTGCCCCATGAATTGCAGCGTCAACGTGCCCCATGAATTGCAGCGTCACCTTGCCTTATAAATTGCAGCGCGAATGCAGCATCACCGTGCCCCATCGAATGCAGCGGCACCGTGCCCCATCGAATGCAGCGGCACCGTGCCCCATCGAATGCAGCGTCACCGTGAGGGCTGGTAATATCATTATATACTAACATCCAAAAGGAAGTCAGATTGATTGCCTTGATCAAAATATAACCATCATAAAATATTTTTATAATTTTACAATACAGTTTTCTAATTTTATGTTGGTAAAAATGAAAAACAAAATGTGTTGCTGCATGTGCTTAAAAAATTATACAGGCGCATCTCCAAAAATTAGAATATTATTATTATACAGGATTTATATAGCGCCAACAGTTTATGCAGCGCTTTACAATATGAAAGGGAGACAATACAGTTATAATACAATAAAATTCAAGATTAAGAGGGCCCTGTTCAGAAGTAGGGATGAGCCTAACACCCCCACGTTCGGTTCGCACCAGCACCGTCGAACAGACCGTCCGTTCGCGCAAACATTTAGACCCCCATTGAAGTCTATGGGACTCGAACGTTCGAATTCAAAAACGATCATTTTAAAGACCAATATTCAGGTTATTGTTGGAAAACGTCTTTAAGAAACCGGGTCTTGCCCCAGGGAACATGTATCAATGGAAACATTTTTAAAAAACGTTCGTTTTTTTCAGGAGCATGACTTTTTTTTCCATTGGTACACCCGGGTTCTCAAAGGCGTTTTCACAGGCAAACTATAGACACCCAGCAGGTACAATATTTAAAGGAATTTTTCATTTTTTTTTTTAAGTTAAGCATCATTTTATTGATGCTTAAATAAAAAAAATAAAAAAAAATACTTTAAATATTGTACCTGCTGGGTGTCTATACCTGTGATAACGTCTTTAAATAGCACACTCACCTGCCTGCCAGTAAATTAAGAAGAACTGATCTATCTAAGCTATACAGTGTATAAATATATGTACAACTCCTAGGGATGTATATATATCCTCTACACACTGTAAATTAAGCTAAACTGACTAGCCTGCCTGCCTGCTCTATCTAGCTATATAAAGAGACAATCTCTCTGTCTCTCTGACTGCTTTCATTAACAAGCCGGAACACACTACACGAGGCCGCCCAGCAGGCATCCTTATATAGTGTGGGGCGTGTGCTAAAGCCCTGAGCCATAATTGGCCAAAGCCACCCAGGCTTTGGCCAATAATGGCTCTTCGTTTTTTGAGCGCTGTGATTGGCCAAGCATGCGGGACATACAGCATGCTTGGCCAATCATCAGCGCGCAATGCCGCAGTGAATTATGGGCCGTTTTGTGTCACTCGAATTTGGCGCGAACGACCGATTTTGTTCGAATTTCGGCGAACGTACGAACAGACAATGGTCGAGTCGAACATACATTCATATCGAACGCGAAGCTTATCCTTATTCAGAAGAGCTTTGGGGCAGGTGGTACAAAAGGTTGTAACTGTGGGGAATGAGCTGATGGAAGTGGTAAAAGATTAGTTAGAGACGTGATAGGCTTCCCTGAAGGAGATGAGTTTTTAGGGATCGCCTGAAGGGATCGCAAGAGTAGGGGATAGCCGGACAGGTTAAGGTAGCGAGTTCCAGAGGATGAGAGAGGCTCTGGAGAAATCCTGGAGACGAGCATGGGAGGAGGAGATGAGAGAGCTTGACAGTAGGAGGTCTTGAGAAGAGCGGAGAGGACGGTTTGGGATATGTTTGAAGGCAAGATTGGTGATGTAGCTCGGGGCAGTTGAATATAATTTGCTGGGTGATCGGGAGCCACTGGAGGGATTGGGTGGGGGGCACGGAGCCCTCCCTGCCCCAAAGCACTCATCTCACCTAGTTGAGTACATGTGGCCCGGTACGGTCCCCCCTCTTTTCCTGAGGCCTGCCAGCTTGCGTGCTCGGACAAGGGTCTATGGATTTTGGGGGACCCTACGCCATTTTTTTGGGCGCAGGGTTCCCTTAATATTCATTCCAGACCCAAAGGGTCTGGTAATGGACTGGGGGGAACCCATGATTTTTTTTAAATAAGTTTTATCTGGTGGGGCTGATCCGCCATGATTTCCAAAAAATCAGGGCGCGCACCACGGCGGTGGAGAGCCGTGTTAGCGAGGTGGAAGATAGAATGCCCCCCCTCATTAGGGAACTGCAGGTCACGGTCAGAACAGCAACAGCTAATAAAAAAACGTAACAAGGACATTGAGAACAGATTGAGGAGGAGCAATATCCGTATAGTGGGCCTCCCTGAAAAATCGGGAGGTCGGGATCCCACCGCATTTGTGGAAGCCTGGCTGCAAGAAGTTTTTGGCAAAGATGCTTTTACACCCTTCTATTCAGTGGAGAGGGCGCACAGAGTACCACCTAGACCTCTCCCCCCTGGCAACCCGCCACGGACCATGCATGCTAAACTACTTTACTTTAAGGACAAGGAAATTATTTTGAGACTGGCCAGAGAATGGCGCAACATCCAATTTAATGGAGGGCGGGTGTCCTTTTACCCCGATTTCTCGGCTGATGTGCAGAGGCGCAGGGCCAAATTTGGAGAAGTAAAGAGGAGATTACAGCGCCTACGAGCTAACTACGCAATGCTCTACCCTGCTAAACTCCGGATTGTTGCAGGAGGCAGGGCCCAGTTTTTCGAATCGGCGGCGGATGCCTCATCGTGGCTGGATATGAACGAGCACTTGATTCGCCAGGCAGAGAGACCGGCAGCGGACGCGGACTGACCTATTCTGCTCTGTTGGACTGAGTACAGTGATGGTAAGACGGTTCAATCCCTTTTTTCTTTTTTTTTTATGTTTCTTTCCAAAGACTGCTGTTTTTTTTCCTTGCCAACATCCACATGATCGTAGGTCCGGGAGACCACTATATGCAGAAGGGGGGAAAAAAGGCCCTCCTTTTTCCTAACCAGGAACTGAGCGAACTGTTTTATTCCCTGACTTACCTAGTTCTTCATGCGACTTGGATCACATAAGAAGTGCCCAAAGAGGCACAGGGATGGGGCCACGGGATGCACGTGGCGCCCGTGGCAGAATAGGGGCTTGGGTTTAACCCAGCGGAAGGGGTCTGCAAAGTTATTGTGTTTTTTGGTTTTTTTTGGTTCTACTGATTTCTTTTTGTTTTTTTGGATGCTACTCTCTTCTTCTCCTACCCAGAAGGACTGTTACTTCAGAATCACACTCCCATCCACAGGACTGAAGCTCCCCCGATTGTGCTCGATTTCAGCGGAGAGGTTTGGATAACCACTCCACATTGGGGCATATCTAGCTGTTTGCTGTTGTCGACCCATGTTTTACTGCTCCCCCTTTTTATTTTTGACTGTTTTGCACTTATTTTTGATCACCCAGGAGGACGCTTATTCAGAATTAGCAAGGCTCTATGTTAGGAGTCCGCGGGACAGGTTGGGGAGAAATGGTGTTTGTCGTGGCAGGTGGTGGTTTGATATGTTAAGTGTTGCCATTTTAACTGAAACATGATGGCGGGGATTGCTGTTATTTTAATGGAATGTAAGGGGTTTGGGAGATCCACTTAAATGAACCATGGTGTCCACATCCCTCAGGAAGCATTTTCCAGCTATATGTGTCCTACAGGAGACTCATTTGACCCCGGACACTACGTCATGGATGGGGTTTGCTTGGGCAGGTTGGACATATCACTCCACTCACACCTCATATTCAAGGGGTGTGAGTGTATTGATACATACAGTAAATCCCTGGACTTTCAGCTAATAGAATCTAGAATTGATCAAGAGGGGAGATATGTGTTCTTATTATGCAAAGTATACCAATTGACACTCTTGCGTCAGTATATGTTCCTCCTCCATTCAACCCTCAAATATTGCGCACCCTCCTGGCCTTTCAGTTGTGTAACCCTGGTGTCCCACTGGTGGTAGTGGGAGATTTCAATGGGATTATGAACCCATATCTGGATAGGCACCCAGCCCCGGGGGGAGCCCCAGGGATAACAAGGTCAGCCATGGCAAAGTTTATGGAGGAGGTGGGATGGGTGGACCCCTGGAGACTGAGGAACCCCCTGGAGAAACAATTCTCCTGCTTTTCCAAAACGTACATGTCTCTTTCCAGGATAGATCTGTGTGTGTGCTCAACCTCGGCAACTCAGTATGTTGAGGATTTACAGTATCTCCCCAGGTGTATCTCGGATCACTCCCCCATTTTGCTCTCGCTTAACCTCTTCCCTTCACATGAAAAAATTGAAAAGGATATTGTGGCCTACTGGCAGAGACATGCAGATCATCCGGGCACAGATACTGCTTGGGATGCTTTCAAGGCCTTTTTGAGGGGAATTTTTATTTTGCGGAGGTGAACGCCATCAAGCACAACACGACTGAACAAAGGGATCAGATGGCACAGATGGTAAAACGCTTAGGGGCAGAATATATTGCCAACTCGGGGGAGGGCTCTCGGGAAGCATGGATAGCAGCACAAGACGCACTGACTAGACTTGACGCCTCTAGGGCTGACAGGAAACATTTATTTTCCAAAATGGCTTTTTACGAAGAGGGGGAACAGACAGGCAAGCTCCTGGCCAAGATAGTCCAGTCCCAACAGACGTCCCCGTCCATTGGTGCTCTTAGGACTGAGGGAGGAAAACTAGTTAACACTCCTGATCGGGTGATGAGGGAACTGGTCGGATTTTATTCTGACCTGTACGAATCAAAGCAAACACACACTGGAGAGGAGACTCGGGACTATCTGCAGGGGATAGAGCTACCGTGTTTAACGGAGTCCCAAGCGGAGTCCCTTGAGGCTCCTATTACCATTGAGGAGATGGTGTAGGCGGCTAACTCTTTTCCTAATGCTAAGGCCCCAGGGGACGATGGAATCCCGATCGAAGTATACAAACAGTATGGAGATGTTGTGCTCCCGAAACTGCTTCATACTCTGAACGCGGTCAGGGAGTCACAGCGGCTCCCGGACTCCATCAGACAAGCAAGCATAGTTTTACTACTTAAACCCGGAAAGGATCCACTGGATCCTGGCTCCTATAGGCCAATCTCGTTCCTGCAAAGCGATATAAAAATACTAGCTAAGGTCCTGGCAATAAGGTTGAATAAGGTGATAGCGGCAATTATACACACAGATCAATCAGGTTTTATACCGGAGAGATCTACTGCCATTAACCTCAGGAGATTGTTCGTAAATATGCAGTCGACAGCAGATAATATGGGGGATAGAGCATTGTTGTCTTTAGATGCCCATAAAGCTTTTGATAGCATAGAATGGCAATACCTGTGGGCGACACTGACCAGATTTGGATTCGGGCCTGTGTTCCAGTCCTGGGTGCGGCTCCTGTACGACTCCCCCGTGGCGGTCATTAGACAGGAGGGCAGAGTGTCCTCTCCCTTCCCACTGCATAAGGGGACCCGGCAGGGATGCCCCCTGTCACCTTTGCTGTTCGTGGTTGCCATAGAACCGTTGGCAGCTCTGGTGCGTTCCAACCCCCTGATTACGGGATTTCAGTATGGGCTGACGCACAAAAAGATTATGCTTTATGCGGACGACACCATGCTGCTATTGGGTGATACGTCGGGCTCCCTTCAGGAGGCGATGTCTGTGGTTCGGACCTTCGGCTCCTTTTCTGGCCTACTGATAAATTGGACTAAGTCCGCAATAATGCTCTTGGACTCTGTGAACCCGCAGGATCCCACGTTGCAAAATATCCCGGTGGCGACTAAATTCAAATATTTGGGTGTCTGGGTTACCCCTCGACCACTCGAATATGTCACTCTTAACCTCACTCCCTTAGTAAGCAGAGTTAGGGACAAAATTAAAATATGGTCAAAATTGAAAATGTCCCTAGTGGGTAGAGTAAACCTCACAAAAATGGTGTTTATGCCGCAGCTACTGTATATTTTACATAACACTCCTATGGTAGTCCCCCTCTGGGTCTTTAGGATTATCAATTCCCTATTTGGTACATTTCTTTGGCTTAATAAGGATCAAACTAGAGCAGCTACAAAAACCAAACGAGGCGGGGGGCTTGCTCTCCCAAATCCCTGGCTGTACTACCTGGCAGCTCAATTACAAGACATTGCTAGAGCTATGAGTAGGGGACGGGGGGACCCGGTAGTGGACATAGTACAGCACATGATGGGTATGGACAGTATGGTGACTGGTCTCGAATCTTTACAATGCGCCAAGTCGAATAAACTTTTCCCCACATATGCATTAATGTAGAAAATCTGGAGAACATAGAGGGTTCTACAGGATACAGCCCAATTTGGGACAATCTGTACTATGAGGAGCTGATGTCTCTGACATGCGGCGAGCGCTGGAGGAGATGTGGGGTTACGCACTTGGTTCATATCTTTTCCGGGGGCCGTTTGCTCTCTTTTGCGGAGCTCCGGGAGAAGTTTGAGTTGCCTCAGGCAATGCACTTTTCTTATTTGCAGTTGAGTCACGCCATCAGGGCCCAGGCTGGGAACAACCCCTGGATATTGTCCCCTGCCCCGATCTTTCACTTTATGACTGGGATAACCGGATTCAGGGGCTTTATCTCAAGCGCCTATGCCATGCTGCTGGCGGCATTTCTGCCAGGAATCCCCTCTAGGGTGGTGACCTCCTGGGAAAGGGACGTAGGGGTTTTTGAGGAGGAACAGTGGGAAGAGGCATTGCTAGCCGTTCAGGGATCCTCGCTTAATGTAGCACAACGGTTGTCACAACTATATATTGTTCTGCGGGTACATTTTACGCCAGCCAGACTGCACAGGATGGGTCTGGTGGATGATGATAACTGCCCTAGATGTGCCAGGGATCATGGGGATCCCATCCATCTGATGTGGCGGTGCCCCAAGCTGCACCTATACTGGGTGGGGGTCCTTAAAGCGGAGCTCCAGACGCGTTTTTTTTTTTTTAAAGTCAGCAGCTACTAACAGTGTAGCTGCTGACTTTAAATAAGGACACTTACCTTGTCCTACTTGCCCGCGATGATGGGCCCCCCGATGCCGGTCCCACGATCGCTCCGGGTCCCGCGCCGCCATTCACACTATGGGAAACAGGCAGTGAAGCCGTACGGCTTCACTGCCCATTTCCTACTGCGCCTGCGTGAGTCTCACACTGGCTTGTGAATGGGCGCGCTGCTCTCTGAGAACACACACAGTTCCCAGAAAGCAGCGCGCCCCATTCACAAGGAGGAGGACAAGAAGAAAAGGCACCGCGGAGTGGAAGAGGCAGATTACGGACTTCCGCATAGCAACAGGTATTTCGGGTGAGTATTTTTTTTTTTCAGGTTTTTATTTTTTTTTTTTTTTAAACAACATGGGAAAATGTTGTTTTCCTGGGTGGAGCTCCGCTTTAAAACTCTGAATGAGGTGTTTATGACTCAGGTACCGCAGACCCCTAAAGTGTGTATTTTGGGTGTTATGGATGATCTGCCACTTGAAGATAACCCGAAAAAAGCCATTGGTAGGGCCCTGTTCCAGGCCCGCAAACTCGTCCTTACCCATTGGAAGGAAGTGGATCCCCCCAGAGTGGGGGAGTGGATAGCTCAGATACAATTCACAATCCGGGCAGAGAAATATATCTATCAGCACAGGAAACAGCAGGAAAGGTTTGAGTCATTATGGGCTCCCTGGTTAAATACCCCAGGGCTGGCCCCACTAGAGCTGGTACTGGACAGGCTGCTCCTGTAAAAAGATGGGTGGTGGGGGGACTCAACTAGTATAGTAGTGGCTCATTTAGGAGAGAAGAAGGATGGGCCAGGGGACTGACTCATTGAATTATTGTTTATGATGGAATAGGTTGGGGGGTGTGAGAGTTCACTGTTAATTTTTTTTACCTGTTCTGTGATGGAATATGGTGGCTTAGTTTGGGGAGAGTGTAGCATGTTAGATGTTTTGTGTGTCTTTTTTCTTTTTATGCTGTTATAAGGATGGACAGAGACTAATGCAAATTATTTGTAACCATGTATTTTTACCATATTATTCAATAAACATCCTTTTTTGAAAAAAAAAAAAGAAATGTCATTTTGCTGTGGGATTGTTCTAAACACAGGGAAGATGTGACACTTTACAGGTATACTATAGACACCCCCCCGGCACAAAATTTAAAGTAATATTTAATTTTAATTGTTTCACTTTAAGCATTATTAAAATCACTGCTCCCGGAAAAAAAAAAAAAGTTTTTAAGACTTTTTTTTTAATTGATACATGTCTCCTGGAGCAGGACCCGGGTCCCCAAATATTTTTTTATACCATGCATATAAGCCTTTAAAATTAGCACTTTTTATTTTTCATGTTCATGTCCCATAGCCTTTAACGTTGTTTGTGTGTTAGAATAAATGTTTTGCCTGTTCGCAAGTTCTGGGGCTCATCCTTACTTCATGGCATGGGAGGGCGGAAGTGACATTAAACATCACTTATATGCATAAGTATAAATGTAAATATGAGATATGAGGTATTTTTGACCCCAGATCTCATATTTAAGAGGTCCTGTTATGTTTTTTTTTTTCTATTACAAGGTATGTTTACATTCCTTGTAATATAAATAAAAGTGACCCAAATGTATTTATTTTTTTAAACTGTCAAAATAAAAGTAAAATTAATAAGAAAAAAAAATATTATTTTTTAAAGCGTCCCGTCACGATGAGCTTGCACGCAGAAGCGAGTAGCGCCCGCATATGAAAACGGTGTTCAAACTACACATGTGAGGTATCACCATGATTGTTAGAGCGAGAGCAAAAATTCCAGGTTCCTAGACCTCCTCTGTAACTCAAAACTGGTAACCTGTAGAATTTTTAAAACATCGCCTGTGGACATTTTTAAGGGTAAAATGTTGTCGTCATTCCACGAGCAGGCACAATTTTGAAGTGTGACATGCTGGGTATCAATTTACTCAGCGAAACATTATCTTTCGCAATGTTAAAAAAAAATTGGGCTAACTTTACTGTTGTCTTTTTTTTTTTTTTCAAAAAAGTGAATTTTGTCTAAAAAAAGTAAGTTGTAAGACCGCTGCGCAAATACGGTGTGGCAGAAAGTATTGCGACGGCTGCCATTTTATTCTCTAGGGTGTATTTAATTTGGGGGTTCTAAGTATATTTCTAGCAAAAAAAAAAATTTTAACTTGTAAGTAGCAAGTGTAAAAAAGCGTATCGGTCCTTAAGAGGTTAAATACATTCTATGATAAAATAGGACATAGGTTGAAAAACAGGTAAGGCCGCGTACACACGATCGGTCAAAACCGATGAAAACGGACTGAAGGACCACTTCATTGGTCCAAACCGATCGTGTGGGCCCCATCAGTCAGTTATGCTTCAGTCAAAAAAAAGAAAACTTGCTATAAAATTTGACTGATGCACGCCTGACGATGGGTCAATACCGATCGTTAGTATGCAAAAGCATTGGTTAAAAGGCCGCACATGTTCAGAATCAAGTCGACGCATGCTTGGAAGCATTGAACTTTGTTTTTTCAGCACGTCGTTTTGTTAAAACACGTAAACGTCACTGCGTTCTAACACGATCGTTTTTTAACCGATGGTGTGTAGGCACATCAGACCATCAGTCAGCTTCATCGGTTAAAACACATAGCTCCCGGTCCTGTCAGCGGGGGAAACGCTAATTTTCTGTTCATACGATGTATGAACAGAAGATCAGTGATTTCCCCTAGTGAGGCCACCCCCCCATACAGTTAGAACACACCCAGGAACACACTTAACCCTTTCCCCGCCCCTAGTGTTAACCCCTTCACTGCCAATGGCATTTTTATAGTAATCCAATGCATTTTTATAGCATTGATCGCTAAAAAAATGCCAATGGTCCCAGAAATGTGTCAAAAGTGTCCGAAGTGCCCGCCATAATGTCGCAGTACTGGAAAAAAATGCTGATCGCCGCCATTACTAGTAAAAAATAAATATTAATAAAAATGCCATAAAACTACCCCCTATTTTGTAAACGCTATAACTTTTGCGCAAACCAATCAATAAACGCTTATTATGATTTTTTTTTTACGAAAAATATGTAGAAGAATACGTATCGGCCTAAACTGAGAGAAAAAAATTATTTTTTATATATTTTTGAGGGATATTTATTTTAGCAAAAAGTTAAAAATATTGAATTTTTTTCAAAATCGTCGCTCTTATTTGTTTATAGCGCAAAAAATAAAAACCGCAGAGAAGATCAAATACCACCAAAAGAAAGCTTTATTTGTGGGTACACCAATTTTGTTTGGGAGCCACGTCGCACGGCCGCGCAATTGTCAGTTAAATCGACGCAGTGCCGAATCGCAAAAAGTGCTCTGGTCAGGAAGGGGGTGAATTCCTCCGGGCTGAAATGGTTAATGCATGTGTCCAGCCAAATCATTTTTTTGTGCTTTATTTTTTCTTATTGAGTGAACATAGATGGGAATCCTTGGTGGGATTTGCTGCTCTCCATATCTCCATATGTTTTAATTTGTATATACTGTATATCCCTTTTTAAAAGAAATTACAATGCAAGGGTTGATCTCATTTGCGTTTAGCAAAAGGCAGAATTGGAGAAAAAAAAATGAATTTTTGCTGTCTTGGGCATTCAGGTATGAGCCAATAACTCTAATTTGTTACATTAGGAGGCCTGAAAATGATCCAGCTGTGAAATTTTTCCAGTTCCTGGGTTATCAATAGAGAGTTATGTTCAAGCTGAGAAATATTTTATACACATCAGCAGCTTCAGTGGAGCAGAATAAAAGAGTTGAATATTAAGGAATCTTTCTGTCTCCTTAGTGTGGGTGGTTAAATGTTTCTGGGGTATCTGTAAAACATTTTACATTTACTATTATAGTATACTATATGAATATATCATTCTAGTATATTGTCTATTTATTTATGATTCCAAATAGCAATTGTCTTTTTTTTTGCCCACTGATAAAATAATACAAATAAATCCAAGCATTTTATGTTTCATTAACAAACAAAGAGACTATTTAGAAAGTGGCGGTACAGTATGACCTTACTGCTTTTTTATATCTTTTAAAAAAACAGGACATTTAAGAAAATTAACCCCATACACACTATCAGTTTTCCTGCTGGTTTTCTCTTCAGGTTTACCAAAACCATCTAATATGAGGTCAAACCTTAAGCGTTTCAATCTGAATGAAATCAGGCAGGCCCTTGTACTACATGTTTTTGGTAAATCTGAAGAGAAAACCAGCAGGAAAACTGATGGTGTGCATGGGGCTTAACAGAATGAAAAATATCTGCTGGGGAGGAGCGGAGACAAGTCACATGACCAGTCAAAATCAAATGACTGGGCTCTCCTCCAATCATGGATTTATCTTTACAGCGTAATAAGGTGAGTGAACTCCATTGGACACCACAGTCTTTAATAATAGGTTCATTTCCAATTAATGTAAAAAAACAGTACAATAGAACAATGGAACCCAAAGAAGTTAAAAACTAAAAAGTTAAAACCTAAAAGAGTCCATAAGTTACATAAAATACTGTAGCAGCGCTTGATCCCAAAATCAAATCTGAGATTCTTCTAAAAGTCCAAATAATCTTTTAGGGATAAGATGATAGTGCAGATGGTATAAACACAAAAGACAGTCCTTAATTAAGTGCTCCTTTCACCAAGAGAGGGGGTGTTCACCACGTGGGGGGATGATTAATCCCCAGTTGGGGATGCACTCACCACAAGACTGAGTCAAAAGGGCCTGGATTATATATCTGTGTAAATCCTGGAAGATGCACTCTCCACCGTCAGGCAATATCAGAAACAAGGACAGGCAAAAGGTCAGGGTGGGCAGCGAACAAACATAATCAGACACAAGCTGAAATCGTATGCGGTTTGATCTTTAACATCCCTGACGGTGGAGAGTGCATCTTCCAGGATTTACACAGATATATAATCCAGGCCCTTTTGACTCAGTCTTGTGGTGAGTGCATCCCCAACTGGGGATTAATCATCCCCCCACGTGGTGAACACCCCCTCTCTTGGTGAAAGGAGCACTTAATTAAGGACTGTCTTTTGTGTTTATACCATCTGCACTATCATCTTATCCCTAAAAGATTATTTGGACTTTTAGAAGAATCTCAGATTTGATTTTGGGATCAAGCGCTGCTACAGTATTTTATGTAACTTATGGACTCTTTTAGGTTTTAACTTTTTAGTTTTTAACTTGTTTGGGTTCCATTGTTCTATTGTACTGTTTTTTTACATTGTTCGATTTTAATCAGCAGCAGCTATCTATTTGCATATCAGATAATCTATTCCAAAATACCTTGAGGTGTTGTACCTAAGCGCTGAGTAGTGTGACATTGAAGGAAGGGCTACGGTTACACCATTTTTATTGTCATTTCCAATTAAGCATGTCTGGGGACTCTGATATGCATATCCAGGGCCGCCATCAGGAATTATGGGGCCCCTTACCGGGGGAGGGGGGGTTGCTGCCGTCTGAAATTGAGAAGCGGGGGGCCTGCCGCGAATTGAGAAGCGGGGGGGGGGGGGCCTTTACAAATAAAGAAGAAAAAGAAATAAAGAAAAATATATATAAAAAAAAGGGTGGGTAGCCACAGGGCCCTGGGGACCTCTGGGCCCTTTAACCACTTCCCGCCCGGCCAATAACAGATTTACGGCCGGGAAGTGGTTATGAAATGGTGACTGGCCGTTCTCAAACGGCTAGCACGATTTCAATGCCGCGCGCGCCCGTGGGGGCGCGCAGCGCGGCGATCGGTGATGCGGGGTGTCAGTCTGACACCCTGCACCTCCGATCTCGGTAACGAGTCTCCGGCGGAGCCTCGTTACCACGTGATCAGCCGTGTCCAATCACGGCTGATCACGATGTAAACAGGAAGAGCCGCCGACGGCTCTTCCTCACTCGCGTCTGACAGACGCGTGTAGAGGAGAGCCGATCAGCGGCTCTCCTGACAGGGGGGGTTCGCGCTGATTGTTTATCAGCGCAGCCCCCCCTCGGATTGCCACACTAGACCACCAGGGTACTAAAAAATAATAAAAAAAAAAGAACAAAAAAAAAAGAAGGGGGGCAGTAAAAAAATAAATGATGCCAATCAGTGCCCACACATGGGCACTGATTGGCAACATTGATCCATCAGTGCCACCCCTCAGTGATTGTCAGTGCCAATCCATGCCCAGTGCCCACCTATCAGTGCCCACCTGTGCCACCTATCAGTGCCCACCTGTGCCACCTATGAGTGCCCACCTGTGCCGCCTATGAGTGCCCACCTGTGCCGCCTATGAGTGCCCATCTGTGCCGCCTATGAGTGCCCATCTGTGCCGCCTATGAGTGCCCAGTGCCGCCCATGAGTGCCCATCAGTGCCGCCCATGAGTGCCCATCAGTGCCGCCCATGAGTGCCCATCAGTGCCCCATACCAGCGCCGCCTATCAGTGCCCATCAGTGCTACCTAATTGGCGCCCATCAGAACTACCTCATCAGTGCCCATCAGTGCCACCTCATCGGTGCCCATCAGTGCCACCATATCAGTGCCCGTAATTGAAAGAGAAAACATACTCATTTACAAAAAAATTAACAGAAAAAAATAAAAACTTTATTTTTTTTTCAAAATCTTCGCTCTATTTTTAGTTGTTGCGCAAAAAAAGAAAATCGCAGAGGTGATCAAATACCACCAAAGAAAGCTCTATTTGTGGGGAAAAAAGGACGCCAATTTTGTTTGGGTGCAGTGTAGCATGACCGCGCAATTGTCATTCAAATTGCGACAGTGCTGAAAGCTGAAAATTGGCTTGGGCGGGAAGGTGCGTAAGTGCCTGGTATGGAAGTGGTTAATAAAGAGAAAAAAAGAAAAAAATATATACATTTTTTTTTAAAAGAGGGTTGCCATCTGGGACCCTGGGGACCTCTGGGCCCTTTAATAAAGAGAAAAAAATAAAAAAATATATACATTTTTTTTTTAAAAGGGGGTTGCCATCTGGGACCCTGGGGACCTCTGGGCCCTTTAAAAAAAAAAAAATATGAAAAGAAATTACAAAAAAAAGGGGGTTGCCATCCGAGACCTCTGGGCCCTTTAATAAAAATACAAAAAATAAACCACTGGTCCCTTTAATAAAAAATAAATAAAAACAAAAGATATAAAAAAAAAACATTTATAAAAAAAAGGGGGGGTTGCCATCCAGGGACCTGGGGACCTCTGGGCCCTTTAATAAATAATAATTATATATATATATATATATATATATATATATATATATATATATATATATATATATATATATATACAAAAATAAAACAAATAAACATTTAAAAAAATTAAAAAAGGGGGTTTGCCACATGGGGCCCTGGGGACCTCTGAGCCCTTTAATAAAAAAAAGATATATATTTATAAAAAAATAATAATAATAATATAAAAAAATATTATTTTTTATAAAAAAAGGGGGGATTGCCATCTGGGGCCCTGGGGACCTCTGGGCCCTTTAATAATAATCTTTAAATAAAAATAAATAAAAAAAAAAGGGGGTTTGCCATCTGGGGCCATGGGGGCATTTTTTTTAAAGGGGGTTGTCATCCGGGCCCCTGGGACCTCCGGGCCCCTTACAGGTGCACTGCATGTACCCCCCTGATGTCAGGCCTGTGCAGATCTTTCCTTGGTACAATTAGAGGCCCCCGCCCCTTCCTACCTTCCGTGCCTCCTTCTTTCTTAGTGAGCTTGAACATCACAGTTTCAGGCTAATATTAGGCATATGCTCAGTTTTTCTTTGTTCCACCAGGCTACATTAAAGTGGAATTTGGCACGAAATTTAACAAATTCCAAGCAAGAAGGATTTTTACTGCACAGAGACACACTGGGGTTGATTTACTAAAACTGGAGAATGCAAAATTGGCTGCAGCTGTCCATAAAAAAAAAAACAATAGCTTCTAGTTACACTCTGCAGAGCTCAGTGAAGAGAGCTCTGAGAGCTGATTGGAGGGAAGGGACACACCCCCTTCACACAGCACAAAGGAACAGAGTTAAGGCTGTGAATCAGCTAGAGCACTGACAGACATCACTGATGGGCAGTGAAAGGCAGCTCTGGTGGGCACTGGTAGGGAATAACTGGTGGGCATCACTGGAGGGCACTGACAGGCATCACTGATGGGGCTGCACTGATAATCATTGCACTGATTATCAGTGCAGATGGCCCCACTGAGAAAAGCCGCTTATTGCTCTCCTCTCCTATCCTTGCGCTCTGTCAGTGTGAGGAGAGGAATTCCCATAATGGCATTTCCTATTTACACCGTGGTCAGCTGTGATTGGACACAGCTGATCACAATCCTTTGTCATAGGCTCTTTACCGTGATCGGAAATGCAAGGAACCAATGGTTGCTGCGCTTGTTTTGAATGACGTCATATAACGTCCACTCAGAACAATAAAACCAACTCCTAGCCATTCTTATGTTATAGCCTGGGTGGGAAGTGATTATACAAAATCATCATATTCTATAGAACTTTACAAAACAATATGCATAAAATAAATAAATGCATACTATAGATGTAGGAGCTACCCCTGAAGGAGCCGAAGTTTGTTTTGAGATCGGCGTGTTACCTTTGTAGCATGTCTAGGGGTATGATGAAAGTAGATGATGTGAGCAGTAATAGAATGTCCAAACAGCAAGATGTCGTTTTCTGTGCTTTTATTCCTGGCCCAACATGGCCAACAGTCAACTTCAGGTAGATAGAGAAAGATGGTGAAAGGAGAAGGAAGTTGCAGACACAGGCCTTACTGTAACTCTTTAAAGAAGCAGTCCTGCTTCAAACAGTACCTTTTGATTAGTCGCCACTCCAGCCGTAGTGGGTATAGCGCACCCGGACAGTCTCTCTCACAAAACTGGCACCCGGGGTGTCGCTCGGACCCCTGCCACAGGCTTGGCTCAATGGAAATAGGAGAGGTACCTCTGCCACAGGCCCTTGCTCTGAAACGCGACTTGACGGAGCAATTCTCAGTAAAGCATTTGTCTGAAATGTCTTCAGGTAGTTCTCGACTTTTAGGTCACCGACTGACAGGTTGCCATATAACAAACTCCCAGTGTCCGGCTACCTTGATTCCCGATGGTTCGTCTAGGCCCTATTGGATCGCCTGCCTCCGGGCTCTCCTCAGACTGACTCCCCACCGAACAGCTCAACTCGCTTGGGATCTTCTCATAGAAATAAGGATCCAGTAAGTCACTGGGGCCCCTTTGCAGCTTTGGTTGCTCAGGGCCATGAGGGCCCAGAGTCAGGAACTCTGCGTAGCAGAGGTGGGTGCCGCACCCGGATCCAACCTCGAACTCCCGACGCCAAGAGGGAAAACCTCCTCTGATTGGCTGCTGGTGGGACGGCGCTCTCGCTGGTCTCCACTGCTGCCACCTGTCGTTCCAAGATGGAAAGGTATCTTTGGAGCACAGAATGATACAACAGCACAGCACAGCACTAAACTAACATAAATCACATGGATGAGAGCTGTGTAATTTAAACAGCGTCTGTACTTGGAAGTACAGGGGCGCTACATAGAGATTGTAAAAATCCATGTCATTAAAGGGACACTAAAGGTTCGCGTTTAAAAATAAATAAATAAATAACAAACATGTTATACTTACCTCCACTGTGCAGCTTGTTTTGTACACAGTGGCCCCGATCAACGTCTTCTGGGGTCCCTCGTGGCTATCTCAGCTCCTCCCCACATCAGCTTACCCCCTTCATGGGAAGCTCTTTCACAAGGGGGATAGCTTGCCAGCATGCTCCCATGATACAGCCGGCGGCTATAGACACCGACTATCACTCGGCTTCGCCCCCTGGCGTGCCGCGTCATTGATTTGATTGACAGCAGTGGAAGACAATGGTTGCACTGCTATCAATCAACTAATAAATCAGCCGAGAAGCCAACGCGTTCACGATTCGGGACTTTCGAGGGGTCAGGTATGTAAACGAGGGGCTGGGGGGGCCGATAATCCTCGGGTGTTTTTTCACCTTAATGCATAGAATGCATTAAGGTGAAAAAACATGTACCTTGACAGCCTCTTTAAGATGTGGCCTCATGAGTGTGGCCAAATGTGTAAAAACTGGGTTGCATGATATTAGGCTCAGTTTACATCAAGCTGTGTATTCTTTGAGTCCTCTTGCGTTTCATAGTTTCACATGTTTGTTTGACAAACTGCTGTGTGTCCTTTCACATGAAAAGATAAAGACAAAGGGGCAGATTCACAGAGAAATGGATTATCGTAGCGTATCAGAAATACACTACGCCGCCGTTTTTTACCTTGCTCTACGTGGAATTCAGGTAGATTTTCTACGGTAAACGACGGCGGCGTAGTGTATTTCTCCCGTCGCAATCCATCTGCGCGAGTAGGGGGCGTGAAACATTTAAATTAGGCGCGTTCCCGCGGCGATCGATCTGCGCATGCTCCGTTCGCAAATTTCCCGCCGTGCATTGCGCGAAATCACGTCGTGACGTCATTCGTTGTTTATGTAGCGTACTTTACGGCCGATCCACATCCCGACGAGTTACGTAAACAAAATAAAATTTTAAATAAATTCGAAGCGGGAACGACGGCCATACTTAACATGGGCTACGTAAAGTTAGAGCAGCAAAAAGCTGCTCTAACATTACGTATAAAAAAATAGACGAAAACGATTGCGACGCCCGCTCGTATGTTCGTGAATCCCCGTAAAAACACATTTGCATATCCCGACGCACCAAAACGACGCGAACTCCTCCCAGCGGCCACAAATAGATGGCAGCGTAGATCCGAAGGCTTACGAAGACGTAAGCCTCTCGGATCGAAGCCCGAAGCCGGCGTATCATGGTTTGAGGATTCAAACTAGTGATACGCCGCGCGAAATTTGAAATTACTCCTGTCTAACCCCAGTTAGACAGGCGTAATTGTTTTGTGAATCTGCCCCAAAGAGTGGAGGTGACCAAGTTTAATGTTTTCAAGTCTACTTCTTTAAATTCAGTGTTGGCTTAAATGCAGATCTTATTTATTCTCAGGATAAAATAATATTTCTGCCTTTCTCTAATATATTTGTTTTCTGTCACCGCTTTTTATCATTTTCATCATTAAATCAAGTGAAGTAAGCAGAATTTTCTGCATAGTTCAACTTTTCAGGGGAATGTTCAAAGTTAGGAATGTAAAATAAATAGAGAAAAAAATAATATATGTGGAGTTGTTCTAGAAGGTCAGTGCACTTAGAGAAACACAAGAAAAGAGATAATGTCAGTTAGCGGAAATGAAATGCTTACTGGGTAAAAAGAAAAAAAAAACTCAGGCAATAATACTACGGCCTTGCTCATACTGTGCTAAAATCAGAAAAGCAATGTGCCAATAGTCATTAGAGACAACACTTTGTTCACTGCTGAAGGCCCCCTTCTTTGATGGAAAAACAAGAGGGAGGCAACATCCAAACACAGTTAGCATCTATGCTCTTGTTTTACAGATCTGCCTACCATTCCGCTCAATATGCACTCTTGGACCCAAATCTTACGCTGCGTACACACGGTCGTTTTTTGCGATGAAAAAAAACGATGTTTTCTGTGAAGTAAAAAACGACGTTTTTGAAACGTCACTTTTCAAAGACAATTTTGCATACACACCATCGTTTTTTCACAAAAAGCGAGGTTACGTTCACCACTCTTTTCCATTGAAGCTCGCTTCATAACTAGCTTCTGGGCATGCGCGGGTTGAAAAACGTCGTTTTGAACGACGTTTTTGCTACACACGGTGACTTTTTGTGAAACAAAAAACGACGTTTTGAAAAACGACACAAAAAATTCAAGCATGTTGGAATTTTTTTTTGGTCGTTTTTTTGAAGACAAAAAACAACGTTTTGCCCACACACGATCAATTTAAATGACGTTTTAAAAAACGTCGTTTTTTTTCCATCGCAAAAAACAACCGTGTGTACGCGGCATTAGCCCTAGGAACAGGCATAAGTTAACCTTTTCAGAAAGAATCGAATAGTGAATTAACACCCTATACCCCCCTCAACTACACCCCCCTCCCCCATCCTGGTCCGTGCTGTACTTACCTCAATGGGTGACGAGCTGTTTAGCAATGTGGGGATTTGTAGTTCCTGCGTGTCTTCCACTTCTTTCTGCAGCACTTCCGGGACTGATCACTGCATTTAGTGTCATTTGTGACATAAAAAAGTGTTAGGGCAGTTAGCTTTAGGTCCAGGGTAGCCCCCTACCCCCCCTAATAAAGGTTTAACCCCTTGATCACCACCCTAGTTAACCCTTTCACCCCCTATTGCCAGCGTCACTAAGCGATCCTTTTTCTGATCGCTGTATTAGTGTCACTGTTGCCGCTAGGTAGCTAGTTATTTTTTGAGGTTTTTATAGCGTTAGGTACCCCCATACATTTTCTAAATAAAGGTTTTAACCCCTGATTGCCCCTAGAGTTAACCCCTTCACCAGTGATCACCGTATAAGTGTCACTGGTGACGCAGGTTAGCCAGTTAGTTATTTAGTTATTTTGGTTTGCTGCCAGGTTTTTAAGCGTCAGGTACCCCCATATATTATCTAATAAAGGTTTTAACCCCCTGATTGCCCCCTAGTTAACCCTTTCACCAGTGATCACCGTATAAGTGTTACGGTTGACGCTGGTTAGTTAGTTTGCTGTTTATAGCATCAGGGCACCCGCCGTATATAACCCAATAAAGGTTTAACCCCCTGATTGCCCAGCGGGTGATATCAATTAAATTTTAGCGTCAGTCAGGGTCTGCGTCGCCCCAGGCAGCGTTAGGTTAGTGCCAGTAACGCTTACACCCACGCGCAAAGCATACACCCCCTTAGTGGTATAGTATCTGAACGGATCGATATCTGATCTGATCAGATCTATATTAGCGTACCCAGCAGTTTAGGGTACCCAAAAACGCATTGTTAGCGGAATCAGCCCAGATACCCGCTAGCACCTGCATTTTGTCCCTCCGCCCAGCCCAACCCACCCAAGTGCAGTATCGATTGATCACTGTCACTTTAAAAACACAACACACATAACTGCAGCATTTGCAGAGACAGGCCTGATCCCTGCGATCGCTAACAGTTTTTTTTAAGCGTTTTCTACGTTTGCTGACACAGTCAGGTGCTTTTTTTACCTGTGAATCATCACCAGTGTACCACTAAATTTAGGGCCCAAAATGGCAAAGCGAATGTACACTGGTGAAGAGGCCTTCAGGATTCTGAGCATGACAGATAGTGAAGAGGAATCTGTCAGATTCTGGCTCAGAATACGATCCTATTTACGACAGCGGCTCCATGTCAGATAGCTCTGACGACGAAGTTGTGGTCCCTGCTAAGGCCAGGCGTGCCCGACCCCGTTCTGATGTTGTTGAGCAGCAAGAACCGCAGGACCCTTGTATGGAGCAGAGAAGTACTAGCGCCGCTAGTCCTTCTGGTGAACTGGCAAGCACCGGCGGCCTAGTACACCCTGGTTGTTCATCCAGCACTGCAGTATCACGTGGTGATGTTGCGAGTCCCATAAGTGCAGTTCAAGCTGGCGAGGTGGCAAGCACAAGTAGTGTCCCGCTGCCACAGAGAAAAAGACAAAGACAGGCCCGTCGTGCCCATAGTGCCCTTCCTGCAGAATTTGCCTATCCTGATTGGGTCCCCACCACTTCTGCAGCACCCGTGCTTCCCCCATTCACTTGCCAACCCGGTATTCAGGTGGATACAGCGAATTTTACGCCACTTGATTTTTATTCGCTGTATTTCATGGAAGATCTCTATAGATCTATTGTGGACCAGAGTAATTTATATGCTGGTCAATACATCGTTGCTAATCCCCAGACCCTCCTTGCCAGAGAATGGAAACCACTTACGGTTTCCGAATTTAAGACCTTTCTGAGCCTTACCCTCAACATGGGCATACACCAATTTCCGAAGTTGCGGATGTATTGGTCCACACATCCAATTCACTATATGCCCATATTCTCTGCTCACATGACCAGGAAACGATACAAGGCGATCCTGCGGTTCTTGCATTCCAGTGACAATGCACTTTGTCGTCCACGTGGAGACCCTGAATTTGACCGGCTCTACAAAATTCGGCCCCTCATAAACCATTTCAACAAACATTATGCAGCCTTGTTTAATCCCCAGCAAGTTGTATGCGTTGATGAGTCCCTGATTAAATTTTCTTGCCGCTTGTCTTGCAAGCAGTACCTTTCCAGCAAGCGTGCCAGGGCAACAGGCTACACATAAGGCTTTAGGGTTTATGAGGGCAAAGATAGTGAGGTAGAGCCGGAAGGTTGCCCAGATTACATGGGGAGCGCTGGCAAGATTGTGTGGGACTTGGTGTCACCCTTATTCGGAAAGGGGTACCACTTACACGTGGACAATTATTACATGAGCGTGCCACTTTTTAGTCACTAGCTTTCCCCAGCGGCTTGTAGATTCCCGTCTTAGGCTGGGGGCGAGAGCCTGCTCAAGGTGTAATAATTTGCTCGCTGTAAAGTGGCGGGACAATAAGAATGTTTTCGTTCTTACCACCCTTCACGCAGACGCGACAGTACTAATTCGCACGACGACTGGTGTTGTGGAAAAACCCCTCTGTGTCCACGAATATAACAAAAATATGGGAGGGGTGGACCTCAATGACCAGTTGATGGCGCCGTATCATATTGCCCGTAAGGCGAGACGCTGGTACAAAAAAGTGTCTCTATATTTATTTCAATTGACTTTACTGAATGCCTTTGTCTTATACAAAACTTTAGGACAGAATGGAACTTTCCTTGAATTCCAGGAGGAGATTATCGTAGAACTCCTGTATCCAGGCAGTTCTGCACCTCACCATCCCCTACCAAATGCAGTAAGCCGACTGCATGAGAGGCATTTTTCGTATGTCCTCGAGAGTACCCCTACCCAACGAGCCCCCCAAAGAAGATGTCGTGTCTGTACCAAGCGCGGATATAGGCGTGACACCTGTTATGTTTGTCCCCACTGTCTTGCCACTCCTGGTCTTTGTATTGGTGAATGTTTTGAACGCTTCCACACACTAGTTTCACATTTCACAGGCTAGATACACATACACAGGGTTTCCCATAATGCCATCGCAATTTGAGAGACCCAAACCTGGAACCGAAAAGTTGAACAGTTACAGTTACAAAAAAAAGTGTTAAAAAAAACTAAAAAAAAAAAACCACAAAAAAAATATAAAATAGAAAAAACAAAAATAGTTGTCATTTTATTGTTCTCTCCCTCTCTATTCTCTCTCTATTGTTCTATTTTACTGTATTCTATTCTGCAAAGTTTTATTATTATGTTTTCCTGACGCATTCATGGCAGCACACACTGGGTTGTGACACAACCTGACAGGATTGGTTAGCTATAAATTTGAAGGGGAGACGCCTTGCACCATTCTCTTTTTTTATCCTCACCTGACAGATTGGACGAACAAGCAAGAAGCATGCCTCTTACCGCAAATCGCCCCAGCAGGTTCAGCCTCTCCTGTTTGGAAGTCCATCCTGTACAGTCTCTAAATGAGCTTTATGGTGGGAACCCCGTTCTGGTGGTCTCAGGGGCTTTGGAATTATACTGGCATCTGTAGCAAGCTTTAAAGAAGCTTCAAATCTCGCAGTGGCCCCCACTTTCGCTCTGTCTTTCCTTCCAGTGCAGTGTGTGCTTCCACAAAGGTATTTGTATCATTACATTTACCACCTAAGGTTAGTCCGTTTTGTACCTTTGTCTGCCTGTTGTTTTTTTCTCAATTCTGCTGAGCCCTGTGGTTCCTCTGACACCCCATACTCTCAGGGTCACCGCTGCGTAGCCCTTGGCGCTCTGCACATGCGCGCAACTCAGTGATGACGCCGCCTGTCTCCTCTGTCCTCTTCCAAAATGGCGCCGGGCAAACGGGGGCGCTTCTGCGCATGCGCGCGTCATCAAAAAAAAAAAGAGGAACATATAGGATAGAAGATATAATAGATTTATATATTAATTTATAACATACCATAGGAGAAAGTATATCCATAATTAAACAATTAATATAATCCAAAAAAAAAAAAGGATAGATATATGTATATAAAATTATTATATTAATTTAATAAATAGAAATGTTGGGGGGGGGAACATATTGTAATGTTTTCCCTTCTCTCTTTTTTTCCCACCTTTTCGGGCTGTCTTTCTGCTATCCTCATGGGGGCCACTGCCCTCGCAGACCACCATCAGCTGACCAGGTATAGAGGCCGTCCAGAAGGTGGTAAGTAGAGGGGAGACAAAAAAGAGAGCCTGGCCACTGACGCTACAGTTTTGGTAGCCCTATCGGGTCAAGAGACGCAAGTTTGCGGCACAGAGGGAGATTCTAGCCATGCTTCCGGCAGAAGGCGCAAGAAGTCGCTCAAGGTTACCCTCTTGATTTCTTCAATCAAGGCATAGCCGCTCGCGTCACAGCCACTCCCACCGCAGACGATTACCTTCATCCCAGACAGAGCTATCTTACCCGCACCACGGCAAATGTTTGCCAAATATGCGGGGCGCCATCCTTGCCAGGGGAATTGGCCTGCCGCTCGTGCTTCATTGAAGTAACCAAGGATTCAGAGGCCAGAGTAGATACTGAGCACCTAGGAGAATCGCCACAGGGATCATATGTGGGCGATCCTTCCCCAAGCACATCGCCCGGCCGTTACGCCAGGCTGCAGTAACCCTCTCTAAGAATGAGGAGTGTGAGCAGGCGTCGGACTGTCTCTTTTTAGTTGAACCATTTGCCCATTCAGTCAAGGAAGCGATCGGCTGGGAGGAGGTTATGGCAGAACTTCTGAAGGTTCAGAAATATTTCCCCGTGCTGAAAAGGGGGTCCTGAATCATTTCCCTTCATCGAAGAGCTGGAAAACCTCATAAAGGATAAGTGGCCCAGTATGAGCAACAAGTTTGCAGATTGTACCCCTTGTGGGAGTCTAAGATCAATTCTTTTGATCAATGCAACTACGGTCGATTCATCTTTAATGCGACTCGAGACGTTTCTCTACCGATTGAAGACACAGGTACCTTCCGGGACGCTCTTGATCGTAAAATCAATATAGAACTGAAGAAAGCCTGCTCCACGCCAGGAGACGCTTGTAGGCCGGCTATCACCACGGCGGCAGTCGCTAAAACGATCGCTGCATGGGCGGCTAATGTTGAGAATTCCATTCTAGAAGGAGCCGACCAGAGGAAGATATTCTCCTCCCTGCAGGAAAATTAAGTTGGCTTACGGCACCTGAGGGGGCGACTTCATGGCTGGGAAGAGCCTTATGGCTGAGACCCTGGATAGCGAAGGCAGCATCAAAATCAACTGGTGCAAAATTCCTTATGGCGGCTCAAGTGTATTCGGCACAAAGATGGACTCGGCCATCTCCAAGGTTACCGGGGGAAAGTCCGGGCTGATTCCCTCCGATAGGAAACCAGAGCCCCAGAAGGGCCCCGCTTACAGGCGTGATCTTCCTGTCAAATACAGGGATGTTAGATCCTACCGCCCCGGCAGGGAATTTAGGAGGGACTGGAAGACTCGACCCTCCTTCATGTAGATACAGTAAGCCAATCACAGCTGGGGAACAGCAGAAGTCCTTTTTGAGGGTCTGTCTGCCCACCCAGCTCAGATGAGCACCAGACCTTAAGAGATTCGCTCGGATATGGGCAACTCGTATAACAGATCCATGAACACTATCCTCTATCAAGACCGGTCACAATTGGAAATTCATGGGCACATTGCAGCCTACCAAGTACTTCCGCACCAGAAAGGGAGGGGGTTTTATTTCCCTTTATTTCTGGTACAAAAAAAAAAAACGGGGATCTACGTCCAGTCTTGGACCTAAAGAAGTTCAACAGACGATCAAAATAGAGGCCCTCAGATTGGAAAAGCCTTCAGTCCATTTTGTTGTCAGTGGACGTGGGAGACTGGATGCTATCTCTAGATTTTTCGGACGTTTACCTTCACATCCCAGTTCATCTTACCTTCCAGAGGTCCCTTCGGTTCTCAATCGATCAATCCCATTTCCAATTTTGGTGCCCCCCATTCGGCATCGCCTCAGCACCCAGAGCATTCGGCAAGTTAGGGTGTTCCTAGGGGCAAAATAAAATACCAGGTTGTACCGGGTGCAACTCCCTCAAGAGAGGCTGAAGCCCTTGCTCCAGAAGATACAGAATCTGCTATCATCCAGACGTCTAACTGTCAGAGCCTGCCTCAGTACCCTGGGGTCCATGTCAGCATCCATAACCTTGATACAGTGGCCCCTGTGGCACATGCAAGTCTTACAGAACTCCTTTCTCAGGCAGTGGAATAGAACGTCAATACTCCAAACCATTCACATCCCGAACTGGGTAAAGCAATTAGTATGGTGGTGGACACACCCGTCCAACCTCAGGGAGTCCATTCTAATTGTTCCCCCAAGTCCAGAAGTAGTAACATCGGACGCCAGCCAGGGGTGATGGGGTCCACCGTATCTAGACTGAGTAGCCCAAGGACAGTGGCACTTTCGGGCTCAGGGCATAGTGTCAAATATTTTAGAGCTCAGAGCAGCATTTCAGGCCCTCCTGGCCATTGCGCCTCTTCTAGAGAGGAAGAGTGTCCTGATCAGGATGGACAACAAGTAGCGGTGTCATGTATCCAGAGACAGGGGGGCATCAGGAGTCGCATGCTTCAGGAGGAAGTTCGCCCATAATGGAAGGGGCACAAGTGCACCTGTTAGATCTGTGAGGAGTATGCGTCCCAGCAACACAGAATTAGTTGGCCAACTACCTAAGCCGAGAAACACTTTCAAACAACGAATGGTCCCTGAACCAACAGGTATTCTCCATTCTTACGAAAACTTGTGGAGTACCAGAAGTCGACCTAGCGGCCACGCCAAAGAACTCCAAGTGTCAGAGGTTCCTGTCCAGAGCCCACTTTCCATTACCTGAAGGGACAAACTGCCTAGTTCTTCCATGGAGCTGCGAGCTAGGGTACATTTTTCTTCCAACTTCTCGGATTACAAGATTCCTGTCCCGACTTCGGAAGTCCTCAGCCACGGTTATTGTACTAATACCGTTCCGGCTGAGGAGGCCATGGTTTACGACCCTGCTACAACTAGGTACGCGGCCTCCAATACATCTTCCAGTAACCTGGGATCTCATACATCAGAGGCAAATCTTCCATCCAGCCCAGAGAAGCTGCATTTGCCAGCTTTGAAGTGGAGAGGGCTAGGTTAGGGGAACTAAGATACTCTCAGGAGGTAATATCAACCTTAGTACAAGCTCTAAGGAGCTCCACTGATGTCACCTATACTAGGATCTGGGAGAGGTTTGTGTCATCGCAGCAAAGAGATTGGAATCCCATCTCAAATTCTTGAATTTCTTCAGTCAGGGCTTAACAAGGGCCCGGGCTCAGGTACCCTGAAGGTGCAAGTATCTGCCCTTTCAGCCATGACGGGTACTAGATGGGCTCTTCATCATCCGGTCACTCTGTTCCTCAGGGTCTACGTAAGATCAGATCACCTAGGAGGCCAGCCTTTCCAACAGGGGATCTCTGTGTAGTACTCGAGGCCCTGTTCAATCCACCTTTTTCTCCATTCAACTTAGTCTCACCGTGGAACCTAGCTCTGAAGATGGCTTCCCGTATTGCTATCACCTCAGTTAAGAGGGCGTCGGAGATACAAGCACTTATGGCTAAGAAACCCCTATTTAGTGTTCTTCCCTGACAGAATGGTTCTGAAGCCCGTTAGACCATTTTTATCCAAGGGTAACTTCCTCCTTTCATTATAACCAGGACATCGTCCTTCCATCTTTTACTAATGAGAGGGGCGAGTCCCATGACTAGGATGTCAAGTCTACCATCTCCAGTTACGTCACAGCTACATCTCAGGAAGACGGATTCTCTCTTGATTATCCCACATAGGAGCAGACGAGGTCAGCCAGCTACCTCCCGTACCATTACTTGGTTGTTAAAGCTATCAAAGAGACCTATTCCATCCAGCAACTTACGACTCCTAGAGGGCATTAGGGCTCATTTGACAGGGGCAGAGGCCACTTCTTGGGCAGCATATTGCGGGACTGTACCGGAAACCATAGGCAGAGCAGCAACTTGGTCTACCCAACACATCTTCATTTCTCACTACAGAGTGAATTCTGCTCTCCTGGCTACCGTGGACTTCGGCAGATCTGTTCTTAGAGCCAATTCCTCAGCGCTATAAAGAATAAATATTACTGTTTTCTTGCACCCTCCCGACTGGCGAGTTATTTCCCAGTGTGTGCTGCCATGAATGCGTCAGGAAAACGGAAAATTGTATACTCACCTTTCCGTAATTTTCCTTTCCTGACGCATTTTCATGGCAGCACACAGATGCCCACCCTGCTGTTTTATGATGATATATACAGAGAATGGTGAGGATCGTCTCCCCTTCAAATTTATAGCTAACCAATCCTGTCAGGTTGTGGGGGCGGAGTCACAACCCAGTGTGTGCTGCCATGAAGATGCGTCAGGAAAGGAAAATTACGGAAAGGTGAGTATACAATTTTCCATTTTTTCATGCTTGCTTTTCAGGTATGTAATTTACTTTACTGTTTTCAGGTACGCCATTCAGCTGTTGCGCGGACTTATTTATCTTGACAGCAACAGCGTTTGCTCCCACGATATATAAAGCCGTGACTCCAGTGCTGTAGGTGGTGATTTCACCACCACAGTTAAAAAAGAGCATATATGCCGAAGCATGGGGGCATTAGGGGCGGAGGAAAATTATGTTGGCTTACGGCACCTGAGGGGCGACTTCATGGCTGGGAAAAGCCTTATGGCTGAGACCCTGGATAGCGAAGGCAGCATCAAAATCAACTGGTGCAAAATTCCTTATGGCGGCTCAAGTGTATTCGGCACAAAGATGGACTCGGCCATCTCCAAGGTTACCGGGGGAAAGTCCGGGCTGATTCCCTCCGATAGGAAACCAGAGCCCCAGAAGGGCCCCGCTTACAGGCGTGATCTTCCTGTCAAATACAGGGATGTTAGATCCTACCGCCCCGGCAGGGAATTTAGGAGGGACTGGAAGACTCGACCCTCCTTCATGTAGATACAG
This sequence comes from Rana kukunoris, assembly GCA_029574335.1. Lineage (NCBI taxonomy): Eukaryota > Metazoa > Chordata > Amphibia > Anura > Ranidae > Rana > Rana kukunoris. Next base: position 389,018,507 of record CM056051.1, read on the forward strand.
TAAGCCAATCACAGCTGGGGAACAGCAGAAGTCCTTTTTGAGGGTCCGTCTGCCCACCCAGCTCAGATGAGCACCAGACTCAAGAGATTCGCTCGGATATGGGCAACTCGTATAACAGATCCATGAACACTATCCTCTATCAAGACCGGTCACAATTGGAAATTCATGGGCACATTCCAGCCTACCAAGTACTTCCACACCAGAAAGGGAGGGGGTTTTATTTCCCTTTATTTCTGGTACAAAAAAAAAACGGGGATCTACGTCCAGTCTTGGACCTAAAGAAGTTCAACAGACGATCAAAATAGAGGCCCTCAGATTGGAAAAGCCTTCAGTCCATTTTGTTGTCAGTGGACGTGGGAGACTGGATGCTATCTCTAGATTTTTCGGACGTTTACCTTCACATCCCAGTTCATCTTACCTTCCAGAGGTCCCTTCGGTTCTCAATCGATCAATCACATTTCCAATTTTGGTGCCCCCCATTCGGCATCGCCTCAGCACCCAGAGCATTCGGCAAGTTAGGGTGTTCCTAGGGGCAAAATAAAATACCAGGTTGTACCGGGTGCAACTCCCTCAAGAGAGGCTGAAGCCCTTGCTCCAGAAGATACAGAATCTGCTATCATCCAGACGTCTAACTGTCAGAGCCTGCCTCAGTACCCTGGGGTCCATGTCAGCATCCATACCCTTGATACAGTGGCCCCTGTGGCACATGCAAGTCTTACAGAACTCCTTTCTCAGGCAGTGGAATAGAACGTCAATACTCCAAACCATTCACATCCCGAACTGGGTAAAGCAATTAGTATGGTGGTGGACACACCCGTCCAACCTCAGGGAGTCCATTCCAATTGTTCCCCCAAGTCCAGAAGTAGTGTTGCTGGACTTTGAATGGTTATACCAGAATGATGCCTGCAGGTTTTGGTATAATCTTGGTATCATTCTTTTCAGCCAGCGGTCGGCTTTCATGTAAAAGCAGTCCTAGCGGCTAATTAGCCTCTAGACTGCTTTTACATTCAGTGGGAGGGGATGCCCCCCCCCCGGATATAAACAGCGCCATTGGGAAATTGGGAAAGCATTTTATCACACCGATCTTGGTGTGGTCAGATGCTTTGAGGGCAGAGGAGAGATCTAGGGTCTGATAGACCCCAATTTTTTCAAAAAAGTGTACCTGTCACTAACTATTGCTATCATAAGGGATATTTACATTCCCTGAGATATCAATAACAATGGTAAAAAATAAATAAAATGGAAGGAACGGTTTACAAATAAAATAAACAAAATAAACAAATAAATATAAAAAAATAGAAAAAAGAATCCCTGTCCCCCCCCCCCCTGCTCTTGCGCAAAGGCGAAAGGCAAGCGTCGGTCTGGAGTCATATGTAAACAGCAATTGCACCATGCATGTGAGGTACAGTATCACCGTGAAGGGCAGGTCGAGGGCAGTAATTTTAGCAGTAGACCTCCTCTGTAAATCTAATGTGGTAACCTGTAAAGGCTTTTAAAGGCTTTTAAAAATGTATGTAGTTTGTGCGCAATTTTAAAGTATGTCGTGTTTGGTATCCATGTACTCGGCCTAAGATCATCTCTTTTATTTCATTAATAATTTGGGCAATATAGTGTGTTTTAGTGCTTTAAAATAAAAAAAAGTGTATTTTTTCCCCCAAAAAAATGAAAAATCGCTGCGCAAATACTGTGTAAAAAAAAAAAATGCAACACCCACCATTTTAATCTGTAGGGCTTTGCTTTAAAAAAAATATATAATGTTTGGGGGTTCAACTTAACTTTCTTGCAAAAAAAATATATGTTTTTATGTAAACAGTGTCAGAAAGGGCTTTTTCTTCAAGTGGTTAGAAGAGTGGGTGATGTATGACATAAACTTCTAAATGCTGTGCATAAAATGCCAGGACAATTCAAACCCCCCACAAATGACCTCATTTTGGAAAGTAGACACTCCAAGCTATTTGCTGAGAGGCATGTCGAGTCCATGGAATATTTTATATTTTGACACAAGTTGCGGGAAAAATAAATATTATTTTTTTTTGCGCAAAGTTGTCACAAAATGATATATTGCTCAAACATGCCATGGTTATATGTTGAATTACACCCCAAACATTCTGCTGCTTCTCCTGAGTACGGGGATACCACATGGGTCCCGTACGGGGATGCTGCGTACGGGACCCCAAAAACCAAGCACTGCCTTCAAGTTTTCAAAGGGTGTACATTTTTTGATTTCACTCACACAAATCTTGAAGGCGGTGATTGGATTTGGGGTCCCGTACGCGGCTAGGCTCCCAAAAAGTCCCACACATGTGTCCGTACTCAGGAGAAGCAGCAGAATGTATTTTGGGGTGTAATTCCACATATGCCCATGGCATGTGTGAGAAATATATCATTTAGTGACAACGTTTTGTACATTTATTTATTTTTGGTCATTATTCAATCACTTGGGGCAAAACAATTAAATATTCATTGGGCTCAACATGCCTCTCAGCAAATAGCTTGGGGTGTCTTCTTTCCAAAATGGGGTCATTTGGGGGTGTTGTGTGCCATCTTGGCATTTTATGGCCTTTGAAACTGTGATAGGTAGTAAGGAGTAAAAAAAAAATTTGCGCCCTTAGAAATGCTGAAGGTGGTGCTTGGTTTTTGGGGCCCCATACGCGGATAGGCTCCCAAAAAGTCCCAAACATATGGTATCCCCGTACTCAGGAGAAGCAGCAGAATGTATTTTGGGGTGCAATTCCACATATGACCATGGCATGTGTGAGCAATATATCATTTAGTGTCATTTTTTTTTTTGTCATTATTCAATCACTTTGGACAAAAAAAAAAAAAATATTCAATGGACTCAACATGCCTCTCAGCAGTTTCCTTGGGGTGTCTACTTTTCAAAATTGGGTTATTTTAGCACCTCAAGTAATGAAATAGGCAGTCATAAATTAAAAGCTGTGTAAATTCCAGAAAATGTACCCTAGTTTGTAGACGCTATGGGCCAGATTCACAGAGCGATTACGCCGGCGTAACAGGAGATGCGCGGCGTAAGTCTAATTGTGCGCGTGCGTTTCGATGCACGGTATCCCCAAAACGAGATACGCAAGAAATCTACTTTTTTTTGTCCAGCGTAATTTCGTTAGACAGGCGCATCCGTCCGCGCAAAACTGCGCTAGGCACACCATTGATTTGCTATTCAAATATGCTAATGAGGGAGTTACGGGGATCCACAAAAGAACGTTGGTGCAGCGCAGGCTACGCGCTGTGCGCAACAGCTAAATGTCCTGTCTAAAATTAGACCATATAAAAGCTGGTCTAAAATTACAAAATTCGTCTACATGTCAGATAAAGCAACAATGTTGAGGAGCTGAGCAGTCACACATGTTGCCCAACAAACTGTATGCCAACATGCCAGTGTCATCCATGCTCATAGCTATACTACTGACTTTAGATGAGCAAAGAAGGAGGAGGGCACTGAGGAGGGCACTGAGGAGGGCACAGGATTTTTTTTTTTTCTAAAAAAAAATTTTGGCTTATATAAACTTTTCAATTTAATCTAATCTAATACAATATTCTTAGCTGATGCAAGCCCCTCAATCTACACAGGAGAGGATATATCACACACGCCTAGACATCTATGGCATGGGTGATTCTGAGGTGTCTCGCATCTTCCGATTCACCCCTCATGCCATCATGGAATTAACCACAACCCTGCAGGAGGACATCACCAGCCCAACACATGACACTACCCATGACACCCATGACAGCTACATATACAATCAGAGCCCCATCCCCACAGATTGCGAACAGAACATGTATGGGGACAGCTGGCTGTTTGTTGAGTGACATGGGTGGCAGGCATGACTGCCCCCCCCCATGAAGCACACATCACAAGGGGCACATGCACTACTAACATCCTCCTGTCTTTTCCCTTCAAGATGACTCTGCATATGCCCTGGGACCCCATCTCATGACCCCATCTCATGCCAGCTCACATTATGCATCTTTGCACGTTAAACACACACATTATTGATGGCACAATGAGAATGCATGCATGCACACCACTGTGGTCCCTAGCACACACACCCCACATCCTCATCACATTGGATTGGCACCAGTCCACCATGCAGGACTTGTGAGCAGCAACTCCACGCCAAGGCTCCAATTATGTCACTGTACATTCATACACCATTCACACGGACCTGGGGATCACTTCTCCCTGGTCCTAGGGAACCCTTCTCCACCAAAATTGAGGGTGACACCCCTTTTCCCGCAGGAATGTCACCCCCACATTCCCAAATCATACACAAACAGAACCAAAAAAAAATAATTGACCAGCAAAAATAAAAAATGGCCATCAAAAATATAATTTAAACAAAATAACAACAAAGAAAACACATAAAAGACAAAAATCACTCTCAAAGACACGTCACAAACAAACAAACGCTAATAAACAACAGAACAAAAGCACCTTGCTGTATAGGGAGGGATACAAAGGGATGTACTTTTGCAAAGGAAGTGCGTTTGTATCTGTCAATTTATGCTGTCTGCGTAGTTCACTAAGTTGCCCTGGTCCACTTCCAATTTCACTGATTGTGAGCATGAGCACAGAGGTGCTGACCATGGTCTGCTTCAAGCGCGCATGAGCGAGCCGGCCGGTCCTTCATTTGCATGGGGTCACGGCTCATTTCAATGTAACACGCCCACGTCCTTCCCCATTTGTATTACTCCGCCTTGCGCCTCTGAAATAACGCTGCGCAGGCGCAAATTTCTGCGTAAAACCGACGAGAATAGGGTGGTTGCGCCGCTACATTTCGCCAGTCTAACGTAAAGGCGGTGCGCTACGCCGGTCCAATAATGCGCAGATGTACCTGAATCTGGCCCTATAACTTTTGCGAAAACCAATAAATATACGCTTATTGCGATTTTTTTTACTAAAGACATGTGGCTGAATACATTTTGGCCTAAATGTTTGACTAAAATGTTGTTTATTCAATTTTTCTTATAACAAAAAGTAGAAAATATCAAATACCATCAAAAGAAAGCTCTATTTGTGGAAAGAAAAGGACGCAAATTTTGTTTCGGTACAACGTTGCATGACCGCGCAATTACCAGTTAAAGCAGCGCAGTGCCAAATTGTAAAAAAACCTAGGGTCCTTTAGCTGCATTTTGGTCCGGGTCTTAAGTGATTAAGCAGGCAGGTTATTCGGTTAGTGGCAGTGTATTTGAGATATATATATATATATATATATATATATATATACATACACACAGAGTCTAGTGTATATATATATATATATATATATATACATACAGTATACACACACAGTCTAATATATATATGTGTATATATGTATATATATATATATATATATATATATATATATATCTATATATATATATATATATATATATATATATATATATATTACATACAGTGGGGATCGAAAGTTTGGGCACCCCAGGTAAAAATTTGTATTAATGTGTATAACGAAGCCAAGGAAAGATGGAAAAATCTCCAAAAGGCATCAAATTACAGATTAGACATTCTTATAATATGTCAATTAAAGTTAGATTTTATTTCCATCATTTACACTTTCCAAATTACAGAAAACAAAAAAATGGCGTCTGCAAAAGTTTGGGCACCCTGCAGAATTTATAGTATGCACTGCCCCCTTTGCAAAGCTGAGACCTGCCAGTGTCATGGATTGTTCTCAATCATCGTCTGGGAAGACCAGGCGATATCAATTTCAAAGGTTTTAAATGCCTTGCCCCAACAATCAGCACCATGGGTTCTTCTAAGCAGTTGTCTAGAAAACTGAAACTGAAAATAGTTGATGCTCACAAAGCTGGAGAAGGCTATAAGAAAATAGCAAAGCGTTTTCAGATGTCAATATCCTCTGTTCGGAATGTAATTAAGAAATGGTAGTCATCAGGAACAGTGGAAGTTAAAGCAAGATCTGCAAGACCAAGAAAAATATCAGACAGAACAGCTCGCAGGATTGTGAGAAAAGCAATTCAAAACCCACGTTTGACTGCACGATTCCCTCCAGAAAGATGTGGCAGACACTGGAGTTGTGGTACACTATTCCACTATAAAGAGATACTTGTACAAATATGGTCTTCATGGAAAAGTCATCAGAAGAGAACCTCCTCTACGTCCTCACCACAAAAATCAGCATTTGAACTTTGCAAATGAACATATAGACAAGCCTGATGCATTTTGGAAACAAGTTCTGTGGACCAATGAGGTTAAAATATAACTTTTTGGCCAGAATGAGCAAAGGTACCTTTGTGGAAGAAAGGGCACAGAATTTAATGTAAAGAACCTCTGTCCAACTGTTAAGCATGAGGGTGGATCAATCATGCTTTGGGGTTGTATTGCAGCCAGTGGCACAGGGAACATTTCACGAGTAGAAGGAAAAATGGATTCAATAAAATTTCAGCAAATTTTGGATGGTAACTTGATGCTATCTGTGAAAAAGCTGAGGTTAAAGAGAGGATGGCTTCTACAAATGGATAATGATCCTAAACACACCTCAAAATCCACGGGGGATTACATTAAGAGGCGTAATAGACCTTAAAAGATAGACCTTAAAAGAGCAGTGCGTGACAGACAGCCCAGAGATATCAAAGAACTGGAAGACTTTTGTAAGGAAGAATGGGCAAAGATACCTCAAACAAGAATTGAAAGCCTCTTGGCTGGCTACAAAAAGCATTTACAAGCTGTGATACTTGCCAAAGGGGGCAGTACAAGATATTAACTCTGCAGGGTGCCCAAACTTTTGCAGATGCCATTTTTTTGTTTTCTGTAATTGTGAAAGTGTAAATGATGGAAATAAAATCTAACTTTTTTTTACATATTATAAGAATGTCTAATCTGTAATTTGATGCCTTTTGGAGATTTTTCCATCTTTCCATGGCTTCGTTATGCACATTAATACAAATTTTTACCTGGGGTGCCCCAACTTTCGATCCCCACTGTAGTCTATTATATATACTTACTCTGCATTCAGTATAGAGTACACAGTATATACAGTGCATTCAGCGGTGTACAGTATATAATACACTTCATGCGGTGTATCAATATATATATTATTTCTGCGAGATAAGTGCTTAAACCGTAGTAGTGAACAAAAAGTGTTTTTTTTTATTTGTGATCAAACCAAACAAAACAATGCTTTCTTCAGCACACAAGGAAAATCATCAAAACAAAAGTCCTGCTTGTCTTCAGCATAAATGAAAAAGTCTGTTTTTCCTTCAGCACAGCAAATAAAGCAAAACAAAGACACATACGGTTTGATAAGTATTCCAGTCTTTCTCAGCAGTGCACAGCTTCTGCAGACAGCTTCACTCCCATACTCCTCCACCCTCTATTAGCACTTCCTGTCCTTTTAGCTGATTTCCTGGGAGTTGTTAACCCCCTTGTGTGCCTGAAACCCTTGTGTGCCTGAAAGCCAGGGGTCAGAAGAGGAGGCTCTTTCCCTCCCGAATGTCGCTTTAGAGCCTCCGAAATTCCCAGCCCCCAAATGACATTAAGAAGGACAGAGAGGACTGTAAGGCTGCGTGCACATGATCGAATCTATCTGCTGGAAACGGTCCGACGGACCATTTCAGCAGACAAATTCGATCGTGTGTACGGGCGGACAGACAGGTTTTTCCAGCAGACAAATTTTAAAGCATGCTTTAAAATCTGTCTGCTGGGAACCCGTCCGTCCGACATGCGGTGAGCTAAAGCCTGTGTGGCTATTACTAAAACATTTAAACTCCAGGGAGTCAGGGACTGGGGCAGCACAAGGCTGTACCTAGTTGGTAGTTAGGGACACCAGCGTGTGTAGCAAGCAGGTCAAGTTGACCAGGATTTATTTTTGTTAGTTCTTTTGTTTTCTGTCATAATTTTTTTGTTTTCTCCTACCACGGTCTGCTGTGCCTAGTTTTTTTCTGTGTGCTGAACCCTTCCAGGGAATCGCACAGACCCGCTGCCGAGCTAGCCCCTCACAGTTGGTGGAGAACCAGCGGCAGTTTTTTTTTATGGCCAGCATGGAGGAGATGCTGAAGCAGCTGGCTCTAGCAAATGCCAATCAGCAGCAGACAAATGCGACTTTGCAACAGAGCCTCGCAGCCCAGCAGCAAGCTTAACAACAGAGCCTCGCAGTACAACAGCAGACAAATGCGACTTTGCAACAGAGTTTGGAAGCCCAGCAGCAAGCTCACCAACAGAGTTTGGAAGCCCAGCAGCAAGCTCACCAACAAGCCCAGCAGCAATCTGAGGCCCGCTTCATAGACTTGTTGCAGAAGCAAGAGCAGAGACTACAACAAATGGAGACTTTGATACAGCAACGTCCGCAGACCAGTGAGGCAAGTGGTTCCACTAATACTGCATCATTTGGGGTGAGTCGTTTACTGACAAAAATGACTGGAGAGGATGATCCAGAGGTGTTTTTGACCACATTTGAAAGGACTGCTAAAAGGGAAAAATGGCCCAAGGAGCAGTGGGCTGGACTGGTGGCCCCTCTGTTAACTGGCGAATCGCAGAAAGCTTATTATGACTTAGAGCCTGACCAAGCAAAAGACTATGTTGTACTAAAAACTGAAATATTGGCACGGCTGGGCGTCACCCTGGCTGTCCGGGCTCAGCGTGTGCATAACTGGACTTTCCGACTTGGAAAACCCCCCCGATCTCAAATGTATGATCTCATTCACCTGAGCAGGAAGTGGCTACAGCCAGAGACTTTGTCCGCTCCAAAGATTGTGGAACGTGTTGTGATGGATCGCTTCCTGAGAGCTCTTCCTATTCCCATCCAAAAGTGGGTAAGCCATGGAGAACCAGAAACGGCCGATAAGCTTGTCGATCTTGTTGAGAGGTACTTGGCTACAGAGAACCTGACTGCTTCTTCCAGAGACTCACGGACTTTCCCCCCTAAGACCAGACCATCCCCAGTGGCGGGTAAGATGATTCCAAGGGGTGAGGGTGGAGAGAGTGAGAGGGTGGGGGTTCTCCCTAGTGTCTGGCGAGAACAGGCTGGGAAGTCAAGGCCTCAAGAGGCAGCAAAAAGGATTGTTTGCTACCGCTGCCGGCTCGAGGGACACATTGCAGCAAATTGCCCAGTTGTGGATGAACCCATGCAATGCGACTTTCTAAGGGACAGACGTCAGTCGCTGTTTGCGACAGTCACATGCACTGCGATTCGTGGAACTGAGAAACATCTATGCAAAATGTCTATCAATGGTAGAAATGTTGTTGTGTTGCTAGATTCAGGTAGCCTGGTGACACTGATAAAGGCTGAATTAATTACTACAGAGGTCTCTGGGAATAACAAGGTAGCTGTTATTTGTGTGCATGGGGACACCCGAGAGTATCCGGTGACTACAGTGTGTTTTGAGACCTCCAAAGGTACCCTCTCTCATCCGGTGGGGTTAGTGTCTAGCTTACCACATGATGCCATTGTGGGAAGGGATTTTCCAAAGTTCTGGGAACTGTGGGATTATCCTGAGCCCCCCACTGGTGCCTCTACATACCAGAATGCCTCTGAGAGTGGTGAGGACTCTCCAGAATTCCCCTTGTCCGGTATTGACAGGGGAGACGCAAGAAACTGGGGAGGAGCCAACATCCTCAGAAGAAAACATGCCGTCTGTAGAGTTTTCTGATCTCGAGGTTCACAGGGAAAACTTTGCCACCGAACAGTTAAAAGATCTCACCCTAATAAAGGCACGGGAAAACATAGTGAAAATAGATGGCGAGTTAGTGAACCCAGATACGAACTGCACTTTCCCGTACTTCATCATAGAAAGGGACCTACTCTATCGGGTGGCTCAAAGGGCAGAAGAAACCATTGAGCAACTTGTGGTGCCCAAACCCTACAGGAAGTTGGTGTTAGAGTTGGCCCATGGGCACATTCTTGGGGGTCATCTGGGGACAGAGAAAACCCGAGAGAGAGTGTTGCAGAGATTTTATTGGCCTGGGGTCGTCAGGGAAATAGAAAATTATTGTTCCTCCTGCCCTGTGTGTCAGATGTCGGCACCTATGCCACATTTCCGTAACCCGCTAGTACCCCTTCCCATCATTGAGGTTCCCTTTGAGAGGATCGCCATGGATTTGGTAGGTCCAATAGTGAAGTCCGCTAGGGGGCATCAGTATATTTTGGTTATATCGGACTATGCCACCCGTTATCCAGAGGCGATTCCTCTCCGAAATACCTCGGCCAAAACCATAGCCAAAGAGCTATCTCTTGTTTTTAGCCGCGTGGGTATTTGTAAGGAACTGCTCACGGACCAAGGTACACCCTTTATGTCCCGGGTTATGAAAGAACTGTGCAAGTTGTTCAAAGTGACACAATTGCGTACATCTGTGTATCACCCCCAAACAGATGGGTTGGTTGAAAGGTTCAACAAAACCCTTAAACAAATGTTAAAGAAGGTGGTGAATAGAGATGGAAAGGATTGGGACTGTCTTATTCCCTATTTAATGTTTGCCATTAGGGAGGTACCCCAATCCTCTACGGGTTTCTCACCCTTCGAGTTGCTCTATGGGAGACACCCAAGAGGGCTGTTGGATATCGCCAGGGAAACTTGGGAAAGTGAGAGTTCTCCCCACAGGAGTGGGATTGAGCATGTCGCCCTGATGCAAGATCGAATTGCACAGGTAATGCCAATCGTAAAGGAACATTTAGCCCAAGCACAATTGGCACAGCAGAGAGTGTATAACCGTGGGGCCAAGACCCGTACCTTCTCCCCAGGGGATAGGGTGTTGGTACTTATCCCTACAGTTGAAAGTAAGTTCCTCACCAAATGGCAAGGCCCCTACGAGATATTGGAAAAAGTGAGCGAAGGGAATTACAAAGTCAGACAACCAGGAAGGCGAAAGCCCGAACAGATCTATCACATCAATCTGTTGAAACCCTGGAGGGATAGGGAATCCCTAGTCGCAGAAACGTTGTCACCAGCTCAGTCTGATTGCGTGTTTCCTGAGGTAGGAATAGCAGTCACCTTGTCAAAGCCCCAACAACAGGAAGTTAAGGAGTTTGTGCTTCGCAACAAAGAGGTTTTCTCTGAGCTGCCGGGACAATCGTCTGGGGTAGAGCATGATATTATAACCCCGCCTGGTGAAAGGGTGAAGTTAAAACCCTATCGCATCCCAGAGGCCCGACGGGAGGCAATACGGGAGGAAGTACAGAAAATGCTTAAGTTGGGGGTGATAGAGGAATCCCAAAGTGATTGGTCCAGCCCTATAGTCTTAGTGCCTAAACCGGATGGGAGCTGGCGTTTTTGTAATGATTTTCGACAGTTGAACAAAGTTACAAAATTTGACACCTACCCCATGCCTAGTATTGATGAGTTAATCGACCGGCTAGGAACAGCCCGGTACATGACAACTCTCGATCTCACAAAAGGGTATTGGCAAATTCCCTTGGCTAAATCGGCCAAAGAGAAAACCGCGTTTGTAACCCCAGATGGGGCATTCCAGTATAAAAGAATGCCGTTTGGGTTACAGAATGCCCCGGCAACCTTTCAGCGGAAAATGGACCAGATTCTGAGGCCCCACCAGAAGTATGCTGCAGCTTACCTGGATGATGTAGTTATCCATAGCCCAGATTGGGCCTCACATCTGCCTAAGGTGCAAGCAGTCCTAGACTCTATCCGGGAAGCTGGGTTTACGGCCAACCCAAAGAAGTGTACCATTGGACAGGAAGAGGCCAAATATCTTGGGTACACCATTGGGAGGGGAGTGATCAAACCCCAAGTCAATAAAGTCGAGGCCATACAGAATTGGCCACGTCCTAACAGCAAGAAGCAGGTACGGGCCTTTCTGGGAATCACTGGTTATTATCGGCAATTTATTCCCCACTTTGCCTCTCAGGCTGTGCCATTAACCAACCTGACCAAGGGGAAAGACTCGGTCATGGTTAAGTGGACCACAGACGCGGAAGCAGCCTTCCAGGCCTTAAAGAAAGCTTTATGTAGCCAGCCAGTCTTGTACTCCCCAGATTTCTCCAGGGACTTTGTGGTACAAACGGATGCCTCTGACGTGGGGTTGGGAGCAGTATTGTCCCAGGTCTGGAATGGGGAAGAACATCCGGTCATTTACCTCAGTAGGAAATTAAAGTCCCATGAGGTCAATTATGCCACTATTGAGAAGGAATGTTTAGCAGTGAAATGGGCTCTAGATTCTCTTAGATACTACCTGCTGGGTCGGCATTTTGACCTAGTTACGGACCACGCTCCCTTAAAGTGGATGGCCCAAAACAAAGAAACAAACCGAAGAGTAAACAGATGGTTCCTGTCCCTACAAGAATTCACTTTCACTGTAAAACATCGCCCTGGCGTCCAAATGGGGAATGTGGATGCACTGTCTCGGGTGCATGCCTGCCTGAATGCTGGTGTTCCAACCCCAAGGTTGAAACAAGAGGGGGGGGGGGTATGTGACAGTAGGCAGGTTAAATCCCCTGGTTGCGTCCAAGAGGACAGGTATATTTCTCCTAGATTCAGGCTTTATGCCAATTTGTATCCCTAGGGGGAGTGCTGGGAGTCCTGCTAGGAGGACTTGATTACCCCAGCTGTTTCAGGTGGGCTCGTTAGGGCCTCTTGTAAAAGCTCCCAGCATGAATAGAGTGTCACTCCAAGCTGGAGGCAGACCTGTGTGGACTGGCTGTGCTTTGTGCTGTGTGCGGTGAGCTAAAGCCTGTGTGGCTATTCCTAAAACATTTAAACTCCAGGGAGTCAGGGACTGGGGCAGCACAAGGCTGTACCTAGTTGGTAGTTAGGGACACCAGCATGTGTAGCAAGCAGGTCAAGTTGACCAGGATTTATTTTTGTTATTTCTTTTGTTTTCTGTCATATTTTTTTTGTGGTGTATTTAAAATAAAACCGCACATTTTTGTTTTCTCCTACCACGGTCTGCTGTGCCTAGTTTTTTTCTGTGTGCTGAACCCTTCCAGGGAATCGCACAGACCCGCTGCCGAGCTAGCCCCTCACAGTGTGTACACGATCAAACCAAAATAGCCCAGCAGACAAATCCGATCAAATCAGACCGATTTAATCGGATTTATTTAGTCGTGTGTACGCGGCCTCAGCCTGTCCTCTCTGGATCAACTGTTAATTTGCCGGAATTTCTCACCCCCTCTGGGTGACCTCCTGAACCCTACACCATTGTTTTAAAGGGACCAGACTCCAAAAATTGGCGCTTCGTAGCGTCCATCCAGGACCCAACCCTGGTTTCCTGTACAATATATATATATATATATATATATATATATATATATATATATATATATATATATACACTGCATTCAGTGGAGCCTATGCATACTATGCATTCAGTGGTTTATAGTCTCTAATGCACTTCAGGCAGTGTACACAGTACATAACACAGGGGATGTCCGATGGCATGATTAAAGATGGATGAGCCATGACTAAGCACTGATTGTGACGCGTCGGCCATACTGTATATTGTTGGTTGATTTCAGAGTGTGGCTGTCCAGTTTTCGTCCTTCAATTTGCTATTAAAGATGGATGGACATTGCGGGACATTTAATTTATTTTTTAATAACGGAATTGTCAAAAACCGTCTTTTGTGGTTTTTACTTTTTGACAGTTTTTTGGGTAAATGGGTAGGTACTGTACAATGTACCCCATTCACAAGGGCGCCGGGATCTAGGGGCAACTTGTTCAAGGGGGCTTCCAGATTCTGATAAGCCCCCCATCCCAGTGCCATCCTAATAGTATCATGGGCCCCTGGGCAAAGAAATGCATTGGGGCCCATACAATGAAGATGGTGACCTGCGGCACGCTACGCTGTCTGAGTCTGAAGATGGCAGAGGTGGGTGGACCTAATCTAGTTTTCCAGTCATGGAGGTGGCACGCTTTGAATGCTGGGGCGGCCGAAGCATGCTCTGAATGCTGGGGCGGCCGCGGCCTCTGACGTCACTGGTTGCTAGGCACCGGGCGGCCAGCGATTCTAGCAACCAGTGCAGTCAAGTGGCATGCCACAACTTCGGAGGCTTGGCGTCCCTTTCCTGCAGCAGCTTACAGTGCCGGAGCACTGTGCACCCGCCTGGGATCGGCCCTGCCCATCCTGATGCTGCCCCATGGGCGCCTGGGACCCCTGGGCTATGCCCAGGTGTGCCCACTGGATAAGATGGCCCTGCTCCTCCCGCAGACCCCCACAACCACCAGGGCAGGGTTGTGGGGACAAGGCTCTTGTTCCCATCAACATGGGGACAAGGTGCTTTGAGGAGGAACCTCAAAGTACCCTCCTCATGTCCTCATGTTGAGGGCATGCACCTGATATGGTTCAGGGGGAGGGGGAAACTCGTACATCCCCCCCCTTTTTTTGGCATGGAGTTCTCCTTAAAATCTATGCCAGACCCAAAGGGCCTGGAATGGATTTTGGGGGGGGACCCCACACTTTTTTTTTTTTGACATGTAGTTTCCCTTAAAATCTATACCAGACCCAAATGGACTGGGGGGAACCCATGCCGTTTTTTTTATTCTGCCATAGGGTTCCCCTTAACCCCTTTAATACACCATATTATATACAGTACACTGACTGCACTGTGTGTACATGTGTGTATATATATATATATATATATATATATATATATATATATATGTATATATATATACTAAACTGCCTGCACGCCACCAACTAACCTGCCTCTAGCTAACATTCTCCTAATCTCTTCCACATTATTATAACACTATATATGGCCACCGTGTAAGCAGCCTTATATAGTGTGGGGCGTGGACTTGAGCCATGATTGGTCAAAGGCACCTTGCCTTTGGCCAATTATGGCTCTCACAGCATGCAGGTCAGGTGCAGGCTTTGGCCAATCATCAGACGTCAAAGCACTGCGATCTTGCAGTGCATTATGGGGCATTCCGTGGCATATATTGTTCGCTTTTCGAAGAACCCCGTTGTTCTAGTCAAACTTACGTTTGACTCAAACATCGGGCCCATCCCTACCCAAGAATATTATTGCAAGGACACTACAGTATCCAGAAAGTTTGACCTCAGGCAAGATGGGACACTGGATAAAAGAGCAAAGATCCCCAATGTTGAAATTAGATACTAGTCAGAAGTCATCATTAAGAGCAGTCACAGCTGGGAGTGTTACTCATGTAAGTCATTTATCAGCTGGTGTTCTCTTTAAATCAATAATATTGAAATCTGCCACTTTCTACTGTAGATAAAATAAGGATTGAGTTTGATCTTTAAATCCCAAAGGATTTTCATTCTTTTCATTTAACCCACATGTCTCATCTTCATTAACTTCTCATGTGTCCTAGGTCCCTTGTGTTTTTCCAACTGCTTATTACTAATCTCCATTTCTGAATTGTAAAAGCCTAATTCATAGTTATGTGATGGTATCCATGTCTTTATGCATTTTGTTTGAGCAGACAGGAAAAGAAGGGAAAGCATGATGTCTCCTAAAATGATGGCATTTCTCCACTATCTATCTATCTATCTATCTATCTATCTATCTATCTATCTATCTATCTATCTATCTATCTATCTATCTATCTATCTATCTATCTATCTATCTATCTATCTAATCTATCGGGCCGGATGTGGCCCTCTGCTAGCCTTTATCCGGCCTTGGGGCAGTATTGCTCCCAATGATATGAGGCACTATTCCTCCCAACGACACAACAATGGGGCTCTATTTCTTCCTATAATGCAGCACTATTCCTCCTCCTACTGCCCACCAACACTGGGGCCATGTTTATTCTCACTGATGCTCGGCCCTGGGGCATTTTCTACCCCCATTGGTCAGAATCTGCCCCCCCTGCAGTCTCAAAGACAGTAAATTGGCCCTTTGCTTGAAAAGTATGGAGACCCCTGATCTATGTTAAAGCCAAAAACATAACATATTGTAGCTTAAATAGGTTGTAAACCCTCTACTATTTGCCCCTACAGGTAAGTCTACATTAAGGCTTACCTGTAGGTGCTTGCAGAAATCTCATTAACCTAAATGGTTAAAGGGGTTGTTTTCTATTTTCAAAATAGGTTACTTTAAGCTAGTGCATTGTTGGTTCACTTACCTTTTCCCTCCATTTACCTTCTAAATGTTTTTTTTTTCTTTGTTTTCTTTGTCTGAATTTTTCACTTCCTGTTCCTCCTCAGTAAGGTGTTCAGTAAGCTGTTCTGAATGACTTTCCACCGCTCGGATGATGGTGAAAAGCTTACTGAGGAGAAACGGGAAGTGAGAAATTCAAACAAAGAAAAGAAAGAAGAAGAAAGAAGAAGAAGAATTTTTTTAAATTCACCATCCAGTCGGACACCAGAAGCATCTCGTTTCTGGACTTAAGACTATTTTTGAATGAGGATGGAACACCATATAGTAATTTGTACAGAAAGGAGACAGCAGGAAACACCATTTTACATTATTCAAGCTCTTACCCACGACCCCTAGTACAAAGTATTCCATATAGTCAGTACCTCAGGTTACGCCATTATTGTACAAGAGAAGAGGACTTTGAACAAGAGGCACATGCCCTATATCTACGTCTACTAAAAAGAGGTTATAGCAAAAAAATACTGAAAAAGGCATATGCCAAAACAAAATAAGTACACGAGAGATGCTATTGTTTAAGAACAAGAAAATAGAATCTAATTCAACTACCAAACTTATCACAACCTTTAGTACCCATCAAAACATCTTTCGCCAATTAATTAATAACAACTGGCACTTTCTCTCAGAGGATCCTATAATTTCCAAATACGTTTCAGATAAACCGGAAATTGTCTATAGAAAATCAAGATCAATCAAAGATAGTCTAATACATAGCCACCTTACCTCTGATGCGGCAGTTATAGAAGCATCTGGGGGATGTGGAACGTATAAATGTGGGAACTGTGACCAATGCCCTTGGATCCAGGAGGGTGATGGATGCTCACTACCGAGAGGTGGCTTTCTGAAATCTAAGATGTTCGCCGATTGCACCACTATCGGCATTGTCTATTTAGCCAAATGCCGATGTGGTGCATTCTATATCGGCAAGACTAAGCGGCCATTCGCCAAGAGAATTCAGGATCATCTCCTAATCACAGCCCATCTTACATATCATCTTTCGCTTCAGAGGTCATCCCCTTTCCAGAGAGAGGGGGTGACTTCGATAAAAGAATATTGCAACGCAAGGCACGTTGGATATTCGACCAGAGGGCAACTTACCCCCCAGTTCTCAATACTGTTGTAGTATAATATACTACAACAAATACCTCACTGTCCTTCAGACCATTTCTCTAAAACGAAATATTAAAATAGAGTTCCCAAACCAAATAATATATTAAATGTATCAAGTTATGCATTAGTATTGCACCTTGTATTTGTCACCTATACAAGTCTTCTGCTTTTGGGATGATTTCTATGGGTTCATTAAGGTTTATGTTGTATTCATTAACTTTAAATACCATCTCAGTATTTCATTGTGTTTTTTTATGTTCTTTATGTTTTTTTATGTTTGTATTTTGTTTTTGTTCTGCTAATTCCCTTCCCCTCCCCCTTCCCCATCTGTGGAAAATGCTCCATCTACCCTATTAATGTTTTTAGACATATGGGCTACATTGGCCCAAGTTTGAGCCCACTAAATATGAATGCTAATTGGCACATATATTGACTAATTGGATTTACTTTTTTAATGATGTAACAATCTAAAGCAATGTAATGAAATATAAATGCATTATCCTACTCCAATTTAACCCCTGTGTCAAATGCTTTCCATTTTCTCCCGATGGCGCTGTGATATGAGTTATGCAGGACACTGTTTGTGTGGATGTTTGTGGGTCCCATAATGGAGGCGAACCTATTCGGGGACGCCTTCATCCCTCTGTCATTTACATCTCTGACAGAATGCGCACGCCGCCTATTGAGACTTGGTTGGGTCACAGAGCCAACCAATGTCTGCTGAGAACGCAATGTGTGCGCGCGCATTTGCTGGGACGCACGGACCAGAAGTGAATTCAGAGGTCATTCGTGACCGTTCACTTCCGGTGAAGGTGATTACTTATGACGGCGCTGACAGTTCACACGTCAGACGCCGTCTTGGGTATCAGGAGATTATACAACCGGCAGCGGATCGGTACTGGACATCTGGGAGGACCTGTCATCTGCCTCCGCAGACTACTGTCGTGTACCTTGTTCCAACAAGAGGTAATTTCTAGTTAGTTGATGTAGCTATTAAGCTATTTAATGCACTTGGATACTTTGCTATCAGCATTTCACCCATATATACCTTTTACTATTACTTTTTCTACCATGCTAAACATCCTTCAAATGCCCCGCCTCATTCTGCCTTTATGCATAATATAAAATTGCCATTACATATATAATTTTTTAAGGCATAACTTTGTTATTATAATGTCCCTTGGCTTATTTGATTAAGGGACATCTGCTGGATTTATCAATTATTGGGATGTGGGTTTACCCCTATTGATATCTTCCCTAGTAGCCTACTAATTCTCCTTAGTGAGGATCATTGATATGGCCTATGTATGATAAGCCAATTAGTGGCTATCTCGGCCACCTCCTAACTAGTGTTGCTCACGAATATTCGCATTGCGAATATTCGCTACGAATATTGCATATTCGAGTATTCGCGAATAACTCGAATATTGCGGCGAATATTCGCTATGGCGAATATTCGTATTTTTTCAAATTTATTTTTAAAACAGATCACATCCTAGTGATCTCCATCGATGTCTAAAAGCATTGCTGGTATGATTAGAGAGAGACCCTGGACCGAGTAGCTGATGCGACTCTTTTATGTTGCCGAAAATTCGCATTGCGCGATTATCTTCTCCGCCCTTCTTTTGCATCAGAGCCAATCAGAATAACTTGAATATTCGGCAAAAGGAATATTGCGCGATATTCCTTTTGCCGAATATTCAAGTTATTCTGATTGGCTCTGATGCAAAAGAAGGGCGGAGAAGCTAATCGTGCAATATTCCTTTTGCCAAATATTCAAGTTATTCTGATTGGCTCTGATGCTGCATCAGAGCCAATCAGAATAACTCGAATATTCGGCAAAAGGAATATTGCGCGATTAGCTTCTCCGCCCTTCTTTTGCATCAGAGCCAATCAGAATAACTCGAATATTCGGCAAAAGGAATATTGCGCGATATTCCTTTTGCCGAATATTCGAGTTATTCTGATTGGCTCTGATGCACAAAAAGGGCGGAGAAGAAAATCGCGCAATATTCCTTTTGCCGAATATTCGAGTTATTCTGATGCAGCAGGCTCTGATGCAGCAGACATAAAATTGTTTTATGCTGGAAATCCCACCATCTTAACATCCACACATCTAACAGCTGGTTGGATCTGGCTTCCACTAGCTATCGTCCACTCTCATTACCATTTGCGCTGCCGGGATCCTCTCAAAGGCATTCTGACATTTGTCTTGTCACAGCGGTTAACGGAATTGGTAAGCACACAGATATTTTGTCTTATTCTGTTTTACTTTGATGTTAAGAATTGATAATGGATTATAATGTATTACCTTATGATGTACTAATGGCATTTTTATGTCACACACAGACCACTAAACTCAGAAAGACTAAGTTGCAAAGCCCTGATGAAGCACGAAAGTGTGAAACTAGTCGGCAATCTGCATACGATACTTTGTCCTTGTTCTTTGTAACTATTGTGGTCGATCTCTAACCAAATTTTATATGTATAATTTTTATATGTAAATTAACCACTTCAATTCCAGGCCATAGGGAAATGACGTTATGGTCATCCCCTCGCCGATGAGACTGGACGTTGCACAACGTCCTGTCTTCACGGCGTTCTAGGGCGCGCGCGCGGCACCACTCGCGATCCCGCGCGCGTGCCCGACGGCTGCGATTGCCGCCGGGCACCCGCGATTTCCGGCAATCACGTCAGGAGTGTGGATCTGTGTGTGTAAACACACTGATCCACCTCCTGTCAGCGGTGAGGAGATCGATGTGTGTTCCCAGTACAGAGGAACACACATCGATCTCCTCCCGCTGTGAGTCCCTCTCCCCCTACAGTTAGAACATACTTTAGGACACATTTTAATCCCTTCAGCGCCCCCTAGTGCTAACCCCTTCCCTGCCAGTCACATTTACACAGTAATCAGTGCAGTTTTATAGCAATAATCGCTGTTTATATGTGAATGGTCCCAAAAACGTGTCAAAAGTGTTCAATGTCACGGTCACAAAAAAAAATAACGCAGATCACCGCCATTACTAGTAAAAAAAATAAAATAAAAATGCCATAAATCTATCACCTATTTTGTAGATGCTATAACTTTTGCGCAAACCAATCAATATACGATTATTGCGTTTTTTTTACCAAAAATACGTAGAAGAATACGTATCGGTCTAAACTGAGGGGGAAAAAAGTATTTTTTAAAAAAATATTGTGATATGTATTAAATAAAAATAAAAAAATATTGTGTTTTTTTTTTTTAAATTGTCGCTCTTCTTTTGTTTATAGCGCAAAAAATAAAAACCGCAGAGATGATCAAATACCACTAAAAGAAATCTCTATTTGTGTGGGGAAAAAAACATAACGATTTATTTGGGTACAGTGTTGCCTGACCGCGCAAATTGTCATTCAAAGTGCAACAGCCCTGAAAACTAAAAATTGGTCTGGGCAGGAAGGGGGTGAAAATGCCCTGTATGGAAGGGGTTAAACCTTCTGACATATTAATAACTTATGTGTTTGGTGTGCTTTAGACATGTGCAGACTTGAATATTTCATTTTGTTTTTTCGTTTTCGTCCAGAAAATAAATTTATTTAGTTACTCCCGAAAATCTTTTTGATTTATTTTGTTTTCGTCGGGAAAGTTGACGATGACTTTGTGAAATTGAAAGACGGAAATTCGACAAAGCATCGAAAATCGTCGTTCTGAATACAGGGAATATACCTATTCCCTGTATTCAGAATGACGATTTTCGATGACATTGTGAAATTGAACGACGGAAATTCGTCAAAGCATCTAAAATCGTCGGATCTGAACGAAAATAAAGCATTTTTTATGTCGGATCTTTCGGTTTTCGTTTCTTGCGCTTTTGTTTTCGTTCGTTAAAACGGTAACGAAAATACCCGATTTTCGGACGAAAATGCATTCTAACGAAAACGATTGCACATGTCTAGTGTGCTTACCTAAATACAACGATTGACATCTCACGTAAAAATCCCTATATCTGGAAGAGGATTTCCCTCTACCTTATATGCTCTTTGTTTTATATGTAACATTTAGAGGGGAAATGAAAGGAAAAGGTAAGTGAACCAACAATGCACTAGCTTAAAGGAACCTATTTAGAAAATAAAAGACAAACCTTTACAACCCCTTTAAGGAGATATTTGCAGAAAATCTGGCAACGATGTCTACGACGCATGTGTGCCGTTGACAACGTCGCAGACGCACTAAGCGTGCTGGTTTTATCAATGGGATGATATTGGAAACTTGCACATGCTCTGGGATCGTGCCAATCCCACGTGCATGTGCGGGAGTGACGACATTCGCGCTCCGGCCAGTCACATCGAAGGGACTCGTAGGCAACATGGCAGCAGCGGTGGCGGAGGGGAATGAGGAGGGCTTCAGGAACTTCGCTCTCAGGTAAGTCATTCATAATGAGCTAGTATTCTATGCATATTAGCTCATTATGCCATTCTCTTGCAGGTTTTTTTTTCAGAGAGAAAAAAGGAGGGTTTACTTCCTCTTTAACGATTCTTGGATGTGGAGGCTGCATTTGTTATCTGTTTTAAAGTGGTTCTACAGGCAGAAGGTTTTTTACCTTAATGCATAATATGCATTAAGGTAAAAAACATTCCGTGTGTAACAACCCCCTTAACCACTTAAGACCCAGACCATTACGCAGGTAAAGGACCTGGTCAGTTTTTGCAATTCGGCACTGTGTTGCTTTAACTGATAATTGCGCGGTCATGCGATGTGGCTCCCAAACTAAATTGGCGTCCTTTTTTTCCCACAAATAGAACTTTCTTTTGGTGGTATTTGATTACCTCTGTCGTTTTTATTTTTTGCGCTATAAACAAAAAGAGAGCGACAATTTTGAAAAAAAATCTATATTTTTTACTTTTTGCTATAATACCCCCAACAAAAAGATATATAAAAAAAGTTTTTTCTCAGTTTGGGCCGATACGTATTCTTGTACATATTTTTGGTAAAAAAAATTGCAATAAGCGTTTATCGATTGGTTTGCGCAAAATTTATAGCGTTACAAAATAGGGATAGTTTTATTGCACTTTTTTTTTACTACTAATTTTTTTCATGACTGTCTGCGGCATTATGGCGGACACATCGGACAATGTTGACACATTTTTGGGACCATTGTCATTTGTCATGCAATAAAAATGCATTGTTTACTGTGAAATTGACAATTGCAGGTTGGAAGTTAACCACTAGGGGGCGCTGAATGGGTTAGGTGTGACCTCATATGTGTTTATAACTGTAGGGGGGTGGGGCTGGACGTGTGACATCATTGATCGCCTTTCCCTATATCAGGGAACAGACGATCAATAAAAGCGCCACAGTGAAGATGTGTTTACACACAGCTCTCCCTGTTCTTCAGCTCCGGGGACCGATCATGGGACTCCGGCGGCCATATGGTCCCCGGTCACGGAGCTTCACACATGCCCACGACCCACGGCTGGGCACTTAAAAAGGACGTACAGGTACATGCTTGTGCCCAGCTGTGCCATTCTGCCGACGTATATGTGCAAGAGGTGGTCCTTAAGTGGTTAATATATACCTTAGCCCCATTGCAATGTATCGATGTGCACGAGAACCTTGGCTCTTCAGGGACTCTCCCTCCTCATTCCCTGGAAAAGCAACGGACAATCACAGTCAGTGAGCCAATAAGGAGAGAGAGGGGGTGGGGCCGAGGCAAATCAGTGTGTGAGAATGGACATACAGAGCAGCGGCTCTTGGCAGGAGGGAGGGGCCAGAGAAGAGGAGGATTGGGACAGCTCTGTGCAAAACCATTCCATGTTTATTATTTAAATAAAATAAAAAAAGAAAGACAAGCATTTAATATCACTATAACGTTGTTGTTCCTTTATTTGATTTATTTACATGATGATCTGGCCAGTAACACACTTCCTGTCTTAAGATAAGGTGACCATAATCTATTGCTATGGGGCCCCATAATCTCCTATTGCCTGGGGCAGGGGTCTCCAACCCCCGGTCCGCGGCCCACTACCGGGCCGCAGACTGTTTGCTGGTGGGCCGCGAAGCCTGCACTATCTGAGGTGCGGCAGTGGCAGGCGAGCAGAAACATCACCGCCATCACAGCACTTGCGCCCACACAGCCCCGCCGCACTTCTGCCCACACAGTTAGGGGTGAAGCAGGAGAGCAGAGAGATGACATTTTCTCCCACTTCTCACCCGCATTACAGCTGTTCAGCCCGGCACCCCCCCCCTCTCCGTGAGTGAAGCCAGGCAGCAGCGGCAGCACTCGGACAACAGCGGCAGCGCTCGACTGTGACATCCAAGGCAGGGAGAGCGAGAGGTGAGCTGTGGGGGGGGGGGTGGAGCAATCTGCATCTGGTGGCATGTGACTGGCAATCTGCATCTGGTGGCATGTGATTGGCAATCTGCATCTGGTGGCATGTGGCAGGCAATCTGCATCTGGTGGCATGTGGCAGACAATCTGCTTTTGGTGGCATGTGGCAGGCACTCTGCATCTGGTGGCTGGCAATCTACATCTGGTGGCATGTGGCTGGCAATCTGCATCTGGTGGCTTTTGGCTGGCAATCTGCATCTGGTGGCTTTTGGCTGGCAATCTGCATCTGGTGGCATGTGGCTGGCAATCTGCATCTGGTAGCATGTGGCTGGCAATCTGCATCTGGTGGCATGTGGCTGGCAATCTGCATCTGGTGGCATGTGGCTGGCAATCTGCATCTGGTGGCAGATTCTGCATTATGGGGAATTTAACTATTTAATTTTATATTACAATATAATAATAAAAATAATGTGCTTCAATCATCCTGACACCATATTAACCATGGTGTTGTGATGATTGAAGTGCTAACACCAGCCATTTCCTGTCATATTGGCCGCGAAAAACCGCATTGTCGGCCCACATCATCAAGCCTTGGCACAATTTTCATCCACAATGCCGGTCCCCGGTGCCAAAAAGGTTGGGGACCACTGGCCTGGGGGACCTATAATCTCCTATTGCCCGGGGGCCCCATGAATTGTCAGTCCGCCCCTGGCTAGCCTTTATGTGTTCTGAACAAGTCATTACATGCAATGCAACTCTATCAATCAGTGAAGTCTTACCCATTTACAAGTTGATTTAGGTTTGGGACATTTAAGATGTGGATGTTTTTTTATTAAATTACTGCAGTAACTAGCTAGTGAGGGATATTGTTTGTATGGGAAGGGGGGAGGAGTAAGAAATCCCTGACTAGATTAGGCAAAATTTGCAACCCCCTTTGAAGACAGGATGTTCTACTGTGCTGCCACAGCTCACAATCCTAAAACACAGTGCCGATCTTGACCTCCCTGGGGCCCTAAGCAAAATGACATATCACATTAAAGTTGAAGGGGGGGCACTGCTGACAGTGACATGTCACATTAAAGATTGAAGTTGAGAAGTGGGGGGAGGGGGTATTCTGATGTAGGAAGTGGCATCTTACATTAAAGTGAGAAGCTGGAGGTGCTGACTTTTTACCTCTTCTACCATGCAGCCAGCAAGTTGAGAAGTGGGGTGAGGCGCCGAAAATGACTTCTCCATAGGTGGGGCCTCTAGTCCTGCCCCTGAAAAACTACAGTTTTTTAAACTTTTTACCATTGATACATGTTCCCTGGGGCAAGACCCGGGTTCTCAAAGACGTTTTACGAAAATAACTTGCATATTAGGCTTTAAAATGAGCACTTTTGAATTCGAATGTTCGAGTCCCATAGACGTCAATGGGGTTCTAAATGTTTGCGCGAACGTTCGGTCCATTCAAAGGTTCTGGTGCGAACCGAACGGGGGTGTGTGGCTCATCCATATTCTAAACATTTTGAGATGGGAGTGAGGGACACCTACTAACAAATGTATGTAGGCATAGGACACGCCCACTGCCACAGCCCCTTAAAGGAGAATTAACCCCCAAAAAAAGGTTAAATTAAATCCACAAGGACTTTTTTTTTACCACTACTATTCCTTTATATTGCCTTTTAAAATGTACAAATGTACAAATGTAGAAATTTTGAATTTGGATAAGAAGTTTAGCACTGGGAAACACCTTTTGAGAGATTAAAAGTGCATTTTATCTACAAATATATAGATCAGACCAAAATGAGGGGGAGAGAGGGACAGAGGGACATTGCTCCAAACCAGCCTTTATATCAGCCTTTTGCAATCTACTGTACAATAATGCTCAGACAGAAGGAGGGAAAAGCAGCTCGAAGTGAACCAGTTGTGGTGCACTGCAAGCAGCTGGCTGATTGGAGGAGCGAGCTGAGTGGCAGAGAGATGAGCTTAAGAAAAACAGAAAACTGCGCTAAACTAAAAAAACTAAAAAAACTAGGAGGCCTCGGCAATCGTGTGAAAATACAATACAGTTTGGCAAAGCCGCGCTTATGAAACAAATGAGTTAAAATGAGGAATGCTAGGCAACAGTCCTCTGTAAATAGATAATCTCATACAAATTAGTATGCAACACGGAGCATCCCCCATAGGGTAAGGGCCAAACCTGGCCTCGTAGAATGATGACACAAAAGCTCCCCTGTAAAATAAATGGTTAACATAATAATATTACATAAAATTAATTGAATTAATTAAAATAATCGTCCTAAACTGAAGCAAACGTAGAATGATGTGCACCCCAGAATATTCTCCTAGGGCAATAGCACAGATGTTCGTGCAGTCCTTGCAACTTGCTGTGTAAAGTTTAATTGAAACCAGTCCCAGAAAATAAAACAGCAAAAATTCAGGTAGGATCCTAATAGTTAAACACCACCACAGTGACGAGCTGACAGCATCAAGTGATCCCTTCACCAAAATAAGGGGGGGCCGCTTACCAGAGGGCAAGCTCAATGTAGCGATTGGCTATAACCCAGCCGCGGCCTTTAAACTCCTAGATGGTTCTTGGACACGGCTTCCAGCAGGTATCAAAGCTGGTGGTACTCACGGACATCAACCATATAGTGGAGAGAGAAGGATGGACCAATAGTGTGATTCCGTTTAAACCAGGAGGATTTATTAAAACGAAATAATACTCACAATATAACAGGATTTCAAAAGCATATAAAAACAATCGCCGGCCGGCAGACAGATCGGAGCCCTTCCTCCTCAACTTAATAAAAACAGAAGGGACCCTTTATAGGGTTCAATTCATTTTGTTTATTTTTTAGGCACCACACTTTAATTAGGAACATGTTTTCTTTTTAATAGAAGAT
Organism: Rana kukunoris; assembly: GCA_029574335.1. Taxonomy (NCBI): domain Eukaryota; kingdom Metazoa; phylum Chordata; class Amphibia; order Anura; family Ranidae; genus Rana; species Rana kukunoris. The sequence goes on from CM056051.1 coordinate 389,044,868, forward strand.
AGATGCATTGTTGACCTTTTTAGCACCAATAAAGTATATTGAATAGGCTGAGATTAGCTGTAGCAGGCAGCCCCGGCCTACATTAGTTTGTCGGCCTAACAGGGTGATATATGCTTGAGCCCTCGAAGACTCGTGTAAATCTGAGTTCGAAGGTACCATTTTTCCTATATATATATTTTTTATATATATTTATATATATATTTTTTTATATATATATTTTTATATATATATATTTTTATTTTCTATATATTTTCTTCACATAATTTTTTGCACATTTTTCTTCACATACATAGGTCTAGTTAGATTTTTGGCGTTTAATTGCGCTATTTTGACTGATTCCTATGAGGATACTTTAAATAGCATAAATAGCACATTTTTTGATCTAATTGATAAGAACATTTCTAAATAAAAATTTAATATTGGTAAATCAATTACTAACATATATATATATATATTTTAATTATGTAAGGGGTCAGCAATTATGGCTCCTTTAATTAATTTCTTTAGATGGGTTTTGTGTCACTTTCAGCAAAGACTCTGGAGATAAGACTAACCTGCATATATTTGTTAAGCTCCACGCAACAAGCTATAACATGAGTTGTATCTGCTTTTAAAGCCAGGGTGGCATTCCTCTTTAGTTCCTATGGAGGGTGCTAGAGCAGGAGTTGCGAGTAAAACTGAGCGCTATTAAGTTACATAAGTTTTCTGTTCACCGGAAGTAAGGATTCAATTTTTACTTTTTAATTTATCCTAACTAGTGCCTATCCGTTCTGGCATCTAGATTAGAATTTGCACCCTCGTTTAATTTTTTAGTGACATTAGATTATTCGCCAAACTTAACCCAGGGATGTGTCCTTCCAAACGCTAGGTATGGGCATGTTTACCACATCTAAGATGGCGGCCTCGGCCGCGGTTGTTAGGCACTTCACAACGAGGAGTAGGTATTTATATTGGTGACTTTACTGCGGTAGCCCAACCCATTAATAACGTCCTTTTGATGACGAAACGCATCTGGGAGGACGCGCAGTGACGTCTCCACGCACGGAGGAAGGGCTCCGATCTGTCTGCCGGCCGGCGATTGTTTTTATATGCTTTTGAAATCCTGTTATATTGTGAGTATTATTTCGTTTTAATAAATCCTCCTGGTTTAAACGGAATCACACTATTGGTCCATCCTTCTCTCTCCACTATATGGTTGATGTCCGTGAGTACCGCCAGCTTTGATACCTGCTGGAAGCCGTGTCCAAGAACCATCTAGGAGTTTAAAGGCCGCGGCTGGGTTATAGCCAATCGCTACATTGAGCTTGCCCTCTGGTAAGCGGCCCCCCCTTATTTTGGTGAAGGGATCACTTGATGCTGTCAGCTCGTCACTGTGGTGGTGTTTAACTATTAGGATCCTACCTGAATTTTTGCTGTTTTATTTTCTGGGACTGGTTTCAATTAAACTTTACACAGCAAGTTGCAAGGACTGCACGAACATCTGTGCTATTGCCCTAGAGAGATGAGCTTGTTGGTCTGCTGCTTCTTCTTTTACTGTCCAGTCCAGGATACGAAGGGACAAGACCTGGAAGTGTTGCTTAAAGCCCATCTCCGGGATAAATAAAGGTTTTCCGGGATAGCGGCTTGCTTTTGTCTAGGGAGAGTACAAAGGAGATTTACAATAAATCATTTACTTACCTAATCTTCTCAGCACAAGGCAGGTCTGGCACCCCTACCTTCCAGCGGTCTTGAGTTGTGCATTGTGGACTGTTCCTGACATTAGCAAGCTCCATAAACCAGGAACGGTCCATCTCCGGACCATGGGGAAGCACTGTTTTCTAGTGGAACAACGAATTGGGTGAATATAAGCTTTCTCCTCATCCCTAGACAAAATAAGTCCAAAATTGTTTTGGGGGGACAGAGTTGGGCTTTAACTGCAGTGGAGCAAATCAGGTACCCCACCCTGCCAGACATGGATGTTCTGTGTGCCAGAGCTTTATACATCTCAGTACAGGATGGACAGACATACAAATCCCTTTATATACAGCCGGTCCCCAGGTTACAAACAACATAGGGTCTGTAGGTTTGTTCTTAAAGTGGAGGTTCACACAAAAAGTGAACCTCCACTTTTTGGATTCCCTCCCCCCTCTGGTGTCACATTTGGCACCTTTCAGGGGGGAGGGGTGCAGATACCTGACACAGGTATTTGCACCACTTCCGGGTTCTGACTCCCGCAGGGAAATCGAGCCTTGTTACGTCACCCCCCGCTGTCTTC